>JASPKZ010007995.1:0-492500 GCA_030220185.1 Diploptera punctata | reverse complement strand
TTAATAAGAACAATTAAATCTCATATACTGAGATGATAGGACATGTGGAATGATTGGAAACATGTAGGGAAAACGCGCAGGATGTAGGCCAGGAATGAGATGGAAGAGTAACATTAACCATGATTTGAGGAATGTAATTAGGCCTATATGGAAAACATTAGCTCAGATAGGAGTGTATTGTCGCGGCCGTGAATGTGCTGATTTGATAGTGCCAGTGAGTTAGTTAGATAAAATAAATCTCTCAACTATGAGATTACGAGGACGTTGTGAATGCTAATTAAAAAATGTTTTATGAAATTAAAAATTATACTAAAAAAGACCAATAATGATAATGTCGCCCTTGGAAACATAACTATGTTACGTGCCAGCTTTAGTTAAGCAATTCTAGAAACTTGTTTATCGTCACTTATGGTTTCCAGAAACATTCTTATATCGAATTTTACGACTTCTTGGAACGTTGTTAGTTCTAGCATATTATCTTATTTATAAATAATATTTGACCTTATTTTCTTGAATAACACCAAAATGTAGCATAGTAATATCAGCTCATAAGAGAACCGTCAGTATTACTTCGGTTCAGATGTCAAAATATTTCAACTACCAACTAATAGTTCAATTGAATCAGGGGTCAACTTATAATAACCCATATCCTGTTTACGTCTGCTGATGATGGGACTAGCGCTACAGATTATTAATAATTTTTTTAAGTTGAGGATACGGACCTATTAGGTAACTATTTTATAATTTTATATTATAGGAATTCTATCATGAATTTTATTAATGTTAATATTTCAATACTTTTAAAATTAAATTTGAACCACAATTGAGGTTATTGTATAAAAAGTTAAAATAGTTGGCCAAAACTTGTACCCGAGATGCCAGTGGTCATCAATAAAGTAAATTTCCACTAAAATATTGTATGATGTAGAGTTATTTATTTTTTATTTTAAATTAATATTTAGGCCTATTTATTTTATATTTATTTGGGTTCGTGGAACTTTACATCGGTATCGTTATGATAAATTGGACGGCGTTATGCATTAACCGGCTATACAAAATTATCTCACTTTCGAAAAAAATACGTTTAAAATTTAAGTCAATCTTCACTATTTATTGTAGCGCCAAACAATACTGGATATTGCAGGTTATTTTCCTTTTTGACAGTTATGCATCAACAATCTTAAGAGCGGGGACATTTGGCGATTACCTGCATGATGCAAAATTTAGATTAGCATTTATGAAGATCTGGTTTCATAGCCGTTTGTTGCAAAACATAAAATCTCTGATAGGACTGATGGCGTTTATACTTTTCTTTAATAATAAGGCTGTATTTAAATATTTGGCACTAAAAGTGTGCGTACATTTACTTCATGAGCCAGTGCAACAGATGGCATCAACATCTAATTTAAAAAAAAAGTGCCGCCTAGCCGGTTGATGCATAACATTGTCAAATTAATGAATTTGGCTTGAAAAAGTTTTTGCCTTTGTCTTTAAACTATCTGTTGTTTTTCTATAGGGTTTGAAATATTTTATATCCCTCATTATTTAGTGAACATATTTAAGTAGTAATACCTTTCGGAACTTGTTGTTCAATCATCAGCAGTTGATGATGCAACACGTTCTGAAGGACCTGCCTATAACAGTAAAAATAATAATAAAAATTATAGCTTGAACAAACCAATCACTTAATGTAAAACATAGGGGTGGGGGGTTAAAAAATCAAAGGAAGAATTACTATTAACATTGCAATATACTATAAGAAATAAAAAAGTCATTCCCATATCCTCGAATTTTATTGGAATTTTATTTTGCTGAAATTTCAGGTATTATAGCGTCGCACGTTGACTGTCAAAATTAAAGAAGTCGCCGCCCTATTGATGGTGAATCGGATTCAATTGGCGGTTTCTTTTGAGATGAACTTTTAACATTACCAAAACATTATTAGCAGAGAAAAAAGCAAACCGCCCGTAAATGCAAGCATTGACGCTATAATACAAGTTTTACTATTTCAACTAGTATTTCTTATTGAATATGGAGGCTTCTTGTAGGAAAACCAGAGGGAAAACACGCAGTTAGTAGACCAAGAATAAGACGGGAGAATAGCATTAACTATGATTTTTGGAAGTAGATTACACAGGGATTGATTGAAAAACATTAGCTCAGGATAGGAATGTATGGAAAACTGATCTCCGCGCAGCCATGGGTTCGATAGAGTCAGTAAATTAAGTTCCAGATACACTGTATATTATGTATTATATACTCGTAACTGAATATTATATATCTTCAAGTGTCAATAAATGAATTGAATTTAGTTTGGTGAATACTGAAAACTAAAAATTTCAAATAATTGCTTAAGGCGGGATTACGATCAGAGTTCGTTGACGTTGCGTTACTTTTATAAGATTCATGTGTTCCGTTGAGGTATTATTCAAAATTAATATAAAATTATGGAATATTCACCTGAAAGGTCCGTCTCCTCAACTTAATTAATCATTTAACTGTAGCGCTTTCGGGATTTGTCCCGTTACGTTACGTTACGTTTGAGTTCGTTCATGTTTTATCAAATACACCTTACACGTATTATATTATGATGAACGTTTGCAGTGAACGGCGCATGATGACTTTCGTTGTACATTGGCAAAAACAAGCTTCAACAAACGCAAACGTAAATTCATATGGTTTAAATCACGTGAGATCGACGGTTCCCGTATTTAATTTGTTTCTATAAAACCTTGTTGGAGCCAAAAAATTACAATAGTTTGATTTTATTTTATATACAGATTTTTAACGTTTTACACATCTCCATGCCCTCCAGTCCTCTTGTTCTCATTCCAGTTCTTATTTCTTGCATCCACGAGTTTCGAGGTCTTCCTTACCTTCATCTAGGTGGACACCATTTCAATGTTTTTCTGGGTAACCTTACTTCTTGCATTCGTCGTACATGCCCATACCAATTTAATTGCTTATAGTTATATCTTATATCTATCTTCGGGGTTTTACAGCTGCTGCCATCTTCCGTGTCAAACCTAAAAAGCCTACGATCTTGAGCATCTTCAAAGTTTTGCCCTCTTGCTTGCATTACTATCCTCATATATCTTATATAATCTACTATTGAATATCTGATATTCATTTTTTCTTATGACAGTATTTCTTATTTTTTTCTAATTTTAAACATCTTGCTGCTCCCCTTATGAAATCCATTTCCATCGACACAGTTTGATATTTTAATACTAATTGCAACATGAGAGACAATACATAATTATGCTTATCGAGATTGTGCGATCGCAGGAATTTATATACAACAAAAATCACACAGAATATAAAAATAAGGGGGGGAAGGAAGCTATTTGGAAATAATAAGAAACAATGTAAATAGTGCCATAATATGTCTATTTACCATATTTCGCCTTTAACATAAACGTCAATGAACGTTGATCATGATATATCTACTCAAATTGTGCGTTGTAGCTTGTCCTCTAAACTCAACGTAACGCAACGCAACATCAACGAACGTTCAATGCAATCCCGCCATTGGACAGACGATTTAAACAGTATGGTCTATACTTTTTTAAGCATAGGCCTATAAAGTTAAATAAAGTTGATTGCACATGGAAACCTGGTTATTTACAGAGCCATAAATTGGAAGATTGAGCGGAATGTCGTGACCTCCTTAATTTTTAACTGGAAATCGTCGTGACCTACTAAATGAAGCCGAGAGAACGTTATTATACATTGTTGCGTGCGGGTTCACCAATACCATATCAATGCTCGTTGCCTCCGGAATGTAAAATTACTTTCCACTCCTCACTTCTAACTTTCCTTCAACTATTTTATTAATTCATACGCTCATAATTAATATTTATTCAAACTGTTGTGTTTTTATTGCTTTATTTGTATAACGAGTTTTCAGCGCGTGAATTTATGCAAGTCTGCAAGTTTTTGCAAGTAAACGAAATAATATAACGCTACTCTATTTCCCAAACCTGCTGGAACTCCAGTTTTTTGGTGATTTTAAAATTATACACCTTCTATATGGAAATTAGATAATTTAATGTCTAAAATAGAAGCCAGAGGGTTATAGATGTGTGGGACGGCGAAGAGCAGGATGGAGAGATCAGTTTTCTGCATGAGATCGATTCGAAACTTTTGCAGTTCAATCCGTGAATAAGATTAATAATAATAATAATAATAATAATAATAATAATAATAATAATAATAATAATAATAGAGTATCCTAATAATAATGTTTTAATTATTCTGGAAGAATTAAATAACAATGGCATAAGCGCGCACACGCGCGCGCACACACACACACACACACACACACACACACACACATATATATATATATATAGAATATTTATATTATAGATATATTTTTCTGCGCGATAGTGCGTTTTGTCATACTTACAGTAATGGCGACCTTGATTGAAAGTTCAACTTCCTACAATTCGGGGTTGGCAACCTAAATAACTGTACTGTAATAAAACATCTATACTGTAATATTACACATAATATAACGCGTGTGGGAAGTAAAACCACTATCCTCTGTGTATAGGCTACTACGTACAATGTATATACAAAAAATATCCAAAAGGTAGTGTTAATATACATTATTCGAAACAAATCACTGCATTTTAAATGAACTGAACTTTATTTGAAACAATACAAAACAATAAATACATACTTGCCGCCTTTTATCACTAATTGGTCTCACGGCCTCCTGTAGTTTCAACCAATAAATATTACCCACACTGTTAACGTTAGTCAATTATTTATAATTAACTCAAATATTTCCAACAAAGATGTTATTGTACTAGTATTTATTATTTTGAAAACACCATCGCGCAAAAAAATAATATACAACGCACGTTTGTGAAGTATTTTACAGATTCCGATTTTCCTCGTTTCTGTAAAAACCGCTTCCTAACCTCGCATCGTAATATACTATTCCTGGAGCCTATTTTTTTTCGCATTTTCTTCTGTCTCAACAGCATGTGTGTGTGTGTGTGTGTGTTTTAGTTAAATCAAGAACCATGTATTATAGTAGGCCTATTAACATTTTACTTAAGATTTTTGTTTTTTTCGTATATTAACATTTTGTTGGCCTATTTTTATATCGATTTCGCTATCTAATCTTTTTCGTAACATATTTATTATGTATTTCGCCTGCTTAGAAACAGGTTGTTCTAACTCCATTATCAAAAAATTATATCCAGATGTTCTAAATCCTCTCCATTTTTAGTTTCAGACATAAAATTGTCAGTTTGTGGTCAGAAAACGTTAAAACCCTTCTTTCATAATTGTGTAGTATCCAAAACTTCATTAAAATTTCTTACAAAATTTTTAAAAAATGGAGTTTTGCTACCATGAAGACTACTTCTGTAGCAAGTTCACTCGTTTCTTCAAAATATGTACGCGAATTTAGAACCAGGCCTATGAGGTGTTAGAATATTTTTTCACAATTTGTTGTCCGAAGGAATTTTCCTCAGAAAGTGTAAAAAAATAAATAAAAATATTTGTTTGTATCTGTGATAAAACTAGATATTCTCAAGATACAGGCGTAATTACTGTATCAGTGCTGTTGAGTTGCATTCCACTACCTTGTCTTATTGAAACATGATATTGTATCTCACTTTGTTATCTGGTACCTTGAAGATAATGACAAATGACAAACTCAGCAACAGCGCTTATTCTAGAAAATCCTTGAATTCAACTAAAATATCTGTGGCAACAAATTATAATCCATAAAACAAAATTATTTCTCAGTATATTACACTAAATTTTTACATTCAATGCTTCAAAAATGACATCTACTCTACATGACAAATATTTCTAAAGTAAGCCTATGTTTTTTTGTTACCAGGCTACTATCCTTTCTACGGCCTACATAAAGCTTATGGTTTTTTATTTAATATCTCAAATAATTCGCGTCAAAATTCAAATCTGTGCGTGAAAAAGGCTAACAGATTTTGTTCAAATGTCTCTTATTTCAGGCATTAGGTTATTTTATGTGTCATAAGTAATAATAATAATAATAATAATAATAATAATATTATTATTATTATTATTATTATTATTATTATTATTATTTCTACTATTACTACTATTACGATGTGACATTAAGAACAGAATAAATAAAGGCAGATCAATAACAGCAATGTTAAATGGTGTCATATGGAACAGAAATATAACCAGGAAAAAAATAAATTACAAATATATAATTCAATAATGAGAATTACTGTCACATATGGAGCTAAAGCTTGGAAATTCAACAAAAACGTATGTCGATGGAAATGAATTTCTTGGGTAGAGCAACAAGATGTTCAAAATTGGAAAAAAATAAGAAATAAAGCCATACGAGAAAAAAATGCAAGAAATAAGAACTGGAATAAGAACAAGAGGAGTGGAGGACATGAAATGGTTGGATAGGGACGAGCGGAGAAGGAAAATGAAACTTTGGGCATAGAAAGATGTGAAAAACATTGAAAATCTGCAAATAAATATAAAATATCATAATCGTCATCATCATCATTGATTAAATCTATATTTGACTCATGTAAATTTTGCAACAAATGATTATATAAACTAACCCCTTCATTTTGATGTTTTGGCCTACGGTATTTGTAAAAAGCAGGTTGAAGTAGCGCACCCTTCATGACATTTAAATTTATGTCGTCATAAAAACGCATTAGGGAGGTCGTTGTTACTTTATGATGCCGGCCGGCTTGCTTTAAAATTTCACCATTCACAAAGGTCAAGTCACTTTAATTTAAAAAATACTCAGCGCAACAATATAACCGCTATTTCACATGATGGATTAGTTCTCAACCTAAGTCAGTGACTTACCTCGAACGATATTACTCTTTACGCAATCCATAAGTTAAATTTGTATACTCTAATCACGTATTTGAAGACTTAAATACTCTTTCAATTATATTCAGTTTGACAGATCAAATAGAAGAGTATAGGAGAAAATGGTATGAACATGTCTGCAGAGTAGATACGAACGGATTGCCTTGGAAAAATCTGAACTATCAACCAAGAGGAGGAAATAGAGATCGGGGACGCGCACGAAAGAGATGGATACAGCAGCTATAATACTTTGAGCCGGAATGAACCAAAAAACGTTGCAGTCCTTGTAAGAAGAAGAAGAATAAATACTTACTTACTTACTTACTTACTTACTTACTCACTGGCACTATCGAACCCGTAGGTTCATGGCCGCACGGACATACGCTCTCCATACATCCCTGTCCTGAGCTAATGCTTTCCAATCATTCCCTGTATAATCTACTTCCCTCAAATCATAGTTAATGTTATTTTCCCACCTCATTCTTGGTCTACCAACTGGGCGTCTTCCCTCTGGCTTTCCTACAAGAAGCTTCCATGCAAGTCTTTCATTCCCCATACGTGCAACATGTCTGCCCATCGCAGTCTACGAGACTTAACTGTTCTTATTATATCTGGCTTCCTATAAAGACCATGTAGTTCATTGTTATGTAGTCTTCTCCATTCACCTGTCTGTTCATCTCTCTTTGGTCCAAAAATTTTCCTAAGTACTTTATTCTCAAATACTTGTAATCTCCTTTCCTCCCTTAAAGTAAGAGTCCATGTTTCGCACCCATATAATATAACTGGTAGAATAATAGTTTTATATATTTTCAGTTTAACGTTTTTTGAAAGGAGTTGGGACATCAAGAGTCTCTGCAATGCATAATAGCACGCATTTCCAGAATTGAGCCTATGTTTAATTTCTTTGTGCATCTCATTCCTATTTGTGATTATTGTTCCTAGGTATTTGAATTCAGCCACTTCCTCAAAATTTCCCTCATTTGTCATTAGCTGTCCATTTCCATTATATAATGAATTTCTACGTGTGACCATATATTTAGTTTTATTGATATTTACTTCCAGTCCTAATTTCTTAGTGTTACTCAATAGTGTGTGCGTGTTGTCCTTTAGTATCTCCTCGCTATCGGCCAACAATACTACATCATCAGCATAAACTAACAGCTTATTAATACCATTCAGTTGTAAGCCTTCCTCATTCTCTAAAGATTTAATGGCATGCTCTAGTACAAAATTAAATAGTAGAGGAGATAGTGCATCTCCTTGCTTCAACCCATTCTGGATTTCAAAAGTATCCGAAAACTGTTTGCCTACACGCACCCTACTCTTTGTGCCATTTAGACACATTCGTATAAGTCTAACTAACTTTTTAGGAATTCCGAACTCCAGCAGGATACTATATAACTTCTCCCTCTTAATTGAATCATATGCTTTTTTGAAGTCTACATATAGTTGATGTACAGTACCATTATATTCCCATTTCTTTTCTAAAATCTGTCTTATACTAAAAATCTGATCTGTTGTAGACCTGTTTCTTCTAAATGCACATTGATGATCTCCTAGAATGTCATCAATATAGGGAGTAAGTCTGCTTACTAATATATTTGTTAGAATTTTGTACGAAGTTGAAAGTAATGAGATGCCCCTGTAGTTGTTGCAATCAGTTTTATCTCCTTTCTTATAAATTGGTACGATAATTGATTCCTTCCATTCATCTGGAAGAGCTTCTTTTTCCCAAATCATACTAAGCAACCAGCGTATCTTGTCCATCAATTTTTCTCCCCCTGATTTTATCAGTTCTGCTGGGATCTCATCTGAACCTGATGCTTTATACATCTTCAATTTTTCAATCGCCATTTCAACCTCTAATGCACTTGGCTCTGCGACTAGCATTTCTGCTGTCTGTAAATTATCCTCCTCAATGTCCTGTTCTGTATGTACATTTAATAGCTGATTAAAGTAACTTTTCCATCTATTTAATATACTCCTGGAATCTGCAATCATATCCCCATTTTCATTCCGAATTATGTTTGTTCTAGCCTGAAACCCTTTCTTCTCTATACTAATTCCCTGATATAATTCTCTAATGTTCCTATTTTTTGCATTCATTTCAAGATCATTAATCTTCTCTCTCAAATATTCCCTCTTTTTACTCTTTAGTAACTTGGTGGTTTCCCGTCTAATACTACCCAATTGCTCTAAATTTACCTCATTTGGCTCGTGTAACCATTTCATTTTTGCTAGCTTTCTTTTCTTTACAATGTCGGCACATTCCTCATCAAACCATTTCTTGTTTTGCCTCTTTTTTAAACAACCAATGCTTTCTGATGCTGACAATTTAATAGTATCTCTTATAGCCTCCCATTCTTTATTTATATCAGTTTCTTCTTCGTTTGCCACATTGTCATCTGAAGATTCCAGTACTTCAAATCTATTAGCAATTTTGATTTGGTATTCTTGCCGCATTTCATCATTTTTCAAGTTTTTTAATTCAAATTTTACAGAATCATCTTTAGCGTTTGTTCCTCTCATAAGCGATAGCCGTTGTCTGATTTTCACTCTGACCAGATGATGATCCGAATTGCAGTCTGTCCCTCTAACTGATCTAACATCGATGATGCTACTGTGCCAGCGTTTATCCACTAATACATGATCTATCTGGTTCCGAGTTTCTCCATCTGGGGACGTCCAGGTGTATTTATGAATATCCTTATGCTGAAATGTTGTGCTCTTAACAATGAGATTCTTCGATGTGGCAAATGTGACTAATCTAACCCCATTGTCATTACTATCTTCATGAAGACTGAATTTGCCTATTGTTGGTTTGAATATATCTTCCCGCCCCACTTTTGCATTGAAATCTCCTAAGACAATTTTCATATGATATCGTGAAAGGCTATCAAATAAGCATTCTAATTCTTCATAGAACTCATCCTTGATCTTGTCATCTTTATCTTCTGTGGGGGCATGTACATTTACAATTATAAAATCATGTCGTTTACCCTTTAGAATTATGTATGATATCCTATCACTAACAAACTTAATATCTCGGATAGCGGATAGGATCCTCCTTCTGACTAAAAAACCCGTTCCAAATGCAGGTCTTTCTGCACCCCCATAGTATAATGCAAAGCTTCCTGATTCCTGACTACCTTCTCCTGGCCACCTAACTTCCTGTAAAGCGACTATATCCAAGGGTGATTTATCTAATTCCCGCGTTAATATCTCTAGTGCCCCGCTATTGTATAAAGTCCTAACATTCCATGTTCCTAGGAACATGTCCCTGTGTTTGAGCCTTTGGCATGGGTTCCCTGAAGTAGTCCCCGCCCGGAGATCCGAATGGGGGACTATTTGACTTCCGGAAAATTTTACCCCAGTTGAACCCATGTCCGCATTTCTTGACGGTTGTATTTTTACGGTGAAAGATCGTCACTCTTTCGCCCAAGGTACTTTTTTCGTCTGGCTTATCACCTTCGACCAGTCCGGCATGGGTAACCCTATCGGCAGCAATGCTACCGCCGGCATAGCTCTCAGGATCATTTAAGCACGCAAGCCACTCCACCACGACAAGGTAAAGATACCATGGAGGGGAAGAATAAATACTCTTTCACATATTCTTTTTCTTCTCCATCTTAGTTTAACCTCTCACCTTATAGGTACTATAACATGTCCCACGTCACGTGCTGTCCTGAATTGAAAACTTTGGATCACCCACACAATTTTCGACGACATAAGGAAATCGGCGACTTCCCCGAATGAGCGATCAGCTCAATCCATAACCGTCACACATTCATACTAAATACGACGAATATGATAATGATAATTATGATTGCTAGATGATGTTTGGGGGCCGTTTGGGCCTTAATGTTTCCTGACTCTTGTCTTACAGGCGAGGAAAAACCTCGATATAAAGCCATCACCCAAGAAATTGTCTCGACTGGGATCGAACTCGGGCCGTTTATACGAGGCAGTGACGCTATCCTGAGACACAACATAGTACCGCAATGACATATAAAAAATGATGTAACTGAGCATGTGCTAAAATTTACTCGCCGAATATATTAATATGATGATTAAGGCCGGTATTCAAGAAGCAAGTTTTCTAGGCCACGCCATCTCCATGTTCCGTAAGCTGAGGCTCTCATCTTTCAATTGTTCCCAGAAACTTTTTTAAATATCTTGTTAGCACATGATGTTGAATAGAGTGAGCCAGTTAGATTAGGTTCTGCATGACCCACATAATTAACCAGGGAGAGACGGGCTGAGAGTCACTCTTCGCGGAAAGCTTGATTCTTGAATACCGGCCTAAAGGTACATAGTCAAGCAAACCGTTTAAAAATATAATTAAGCATAAATAAGTGAATGCCTTAAATAAATATATGACAGACACAACAGTATAAACAGACAGCCTACCTAAATATATCTAATGTTCGTAGATACAATTGGCCTTAAATGTTAACTCTTAATTTAAAAATGTTTCCTATAACATGCATTGATTTAATTTTTTTCATATATGTAATAAAATAAAAAATAGTAGAAATTACCTAAATTTGTGTCGAATTACAAAATATTCACTATTAACTTTCTTTGACTAATGTTGTAGAAACCAGCCATTGGAGTTTTTTACATGATTTAGTTTTCACTGCTGTCCGACACATTTTTTTACCAAAATGTTCTAACTATTACATTTCACAACAAATATATACAGAAAAATTCAAAGTAAAATTATCCATGACAAATGGACGCAGATCACAGAGCAGTTCATTTTATCATTATATGTTTCGCCAGTTTAAGGTGAACCTTTATAGTCAAAAATCACTATGAGGTTTAATTTAAGATAAATTAAAATGTTTTATACCTCTCCTCATAACCAATCTTCTAAATAGATCGCGATTTCAGGGCATTGGCAGCCCCATCCTCAGTACATTTTGACGGCTGTTGTTATGTCGATCGGAAGAGGGAAGAAGTGGTTCTTCCGATCGACAAAACATCAGTCGTCAAGATATACTGAGTATGGGGCTGCCAATGCCCTGAAATCGTAATCTACTTAGAAGATTGGTTATAAGGAGAGGTATGAAACATTTTAATTTGTCTTAAGGTAATGTGTCTATAAAAAGAATTAAATAAAAATCATAAATACTTATAATCCGAATTCAAGGTGTAAAAAATGAAATATAAGATTAACCTCAAATCAGAGATGTAAGACAGAAAAACAGAGTTAAAATCAGAATAAGTATAATGTTCTGACATCTGTTGACTATACTGTCTTTATCAAGCGTGTATTGTTGGAAGTACTTCCTTAGAACAACAATAAGAATTTAGATTACCGATAGCTAATAATAGAAAAGAAAACGAACGCAGTATTAATAAGCAGCCAGAAGTGAGTACGAAATGTTAAGTTTCTATTTTGGCTGCTTGTAATGGAATAATACCAACTAAGCGAATGTCTTTGGATACTAGTTTAAAAAGAGAAGTTATCTTACACGTCGAAAAATTAGGAAACCGTCATGCCAGTCGTACGTTCGGTGTTGAAACAAATGTCCGACGATGGAGACTTACCATAACCTAAAATATAATTTGAATGTGAATATATGACGTACCCCGATTTTGAGGATCCAATAGTTGGGTTAAAAGTGCGCCTTACATTCGGAAATATATGGTAATAAGGAAAAATAAACCTTGAACACTTATCACGTTATCAGAATGTAACTGGCACATGTGACGGGAACAATACACTTCTTGAAATGGAACAGGAAGAACATTGTAATATTTACTATAGGTTTGCCATGCCCATCGCTGCAGAGTCGATTCACAGAATTGTGAAGACAATAATCGTGTTTATTGGTCCCCTCCTTCCTTCCACTATTTGTAATTGTGACGAATACAACATGAGTGTTCTGGAAGATGGACAGTTCTCCTCTCTTCCCCCTACTCATGCATGCGCAGTTGCCCCCATATCTTGGTGTTCATATAATGCAGTCTTCATGTTTACAAATTACAGTTCACTTCAAGTGCTTATGGACTTTAAACAACGTGGGACAAAATTTTACGATACTCAAGTCATAGTAAGGTTTGTTACATTCACAACTCTAAGGTCTTGGAAGTTAAAATGTATCTTCTTAATTCAAAAGATTTTAGCTACATCTCCCCTTTTAAAAAACAACTTTTTTTAAAACAAACTTCACAGTTGGGCCTATATTTTATGTTATAACGTCGCTTTGGAGACGAATGATTATAAAATACAAAACTGAAATCTGACTTAGGACCACTGATCGAATCTAGGAAGTCGAAATTTTGTTTTGACTACAGACCCTTGTTTTAAAATTAATTTAATTTAACTTAATTTTAATAATAATAATAATAATAATAATAATAATAATAATAATAATAATAATAATAATAATAATAATAATAATAATAATAATAATTTTGTTAGGAATTTCTTTACAATACAGTAGTTTTGCTACAACCCATTGTAAATTTTACATCCCTATTCTCTGTAGTACTTCATGTTAATCCTAATAATAATAATAATAATAATAATAATAATAATAATAATAATAATAATAATAATAATAATAATAATGTTCTGAAACCCTTTTTCACAAATTATGATTTCTAAATACATGTAAGTGCCTTAGCAGTCGTATTTAAAAATTTTGGTTTAGAACCATTTATCTTCAAATTCTTCTTCTTCTTCTTCTTCTTCACTTCCTGGTTTAGGCAAGAGTTGCCTGTTCCGTCTTCACTAATAGATCTAAGACCAGCTCTTTCGAGGACGTCTGACATCTCTTCAAACACTCTTCAAATTCACATATATTATTTATTTTTAATTTCCTAACTTTCCGAAATTTAACAATTGTTGGGTACACTTTGGTGATGTTTATATCATAAAACCTATATATATATATATTTTAATTCTTTCAAGAAATCTTGAAAGTTCTTTAGTTTTTTTTTCTCATAAGACAGGCAATTCCCATTTTATAAAACATACGAATTTGTAATAACGTTAACAATAGTTTTTTTTAAGAAATGTCAAGAATCTTTGACGACTGGAAAAGTCACAAATAAAAATAGCGAACTTTTCAGAAGTTTAAATATATATATATATATATATATATATATATATATATATATATCTTCAAAGAATAACATTACCCATGATTCGGAGGAAGTAGATTATGCAGGGGATTATTGGAAAACATTAGCTCGGGATAGAGATGTAAGGAGAGCTTATGCCCGCGCGGCCATCAACCTACGGATTCTATAGTGCCAGTGAGTTACAATAAAATAGCCTATAATGACGATGATGGTGCTAAGTTTTCAGATTTCAACTTTTATAAGATTCATGATGTGTTCCGTTGAGGTATTATTTAAAATATTCCATAATTTTATATTTTAATTTCAGATTCCACTTACGTGCTTTTAGACTGTGTAGGCTTACTACAATTTTTACATTGGCATAATATAAAATAAAAATCACATTTTTTTTTTGTTCAAGTGGTTTTTCCCGCCGGTCAATGATTTATTACGATTTACTTGCTAGGTGAGTGTTTGATTTTTTAAAAATGTATTTAATGATAGTCTCTAACAACTTCGATCACTAGCGTAGACATTCAAATCTGGGGGTAAAATGGCCGAGAAATTTTGTTCAGGAACCTTTTATTTCAGGCTTCAAGTTCATTTACCCGCCGTTAAATATACGATAGAGGATGATGGTTTTATTTTTGTAGAAGCTTTACTCGGGATTTTTACATCCTTAAAAATGCGTCGATTCTGGCTGGATTTGAACCAACAAATCTGGAGTCGGAGGCAAGGAGTGACAATTAGTTCGGCAGAATTTGAATGTTATGTTTATCATGTTAAGCACCCTGAAAGCTTGTTTCTTGGAATGCTAGTTTGTTTAACTGTACCTTGTTAATACTAAGAAGACATTCTCTAAGAATCGTATCCAGGAAGTGCCACTTTGTTTTATTATGTTTCCAACGAATTCGTTTGTCCAGGTCAGCCATTTCAGTTTCCTGACAACCGTTCAATGTTTGTCAGCAAATCATTTTATCAAGGTGTTGATGAATACAGTGGAAAATTTTCTTAATGGCGGGTTATGACTTACCACATAGTCTAAGCCAAGAATCGGCAGCGAAACACCTTGCCGATCTTTTGACAGAGTTATAGTCTTTCGTCTTATATTTTGTAATATTTTAAATAGTTCCGTTTAATAATATCGGAGAGAATTATTTAAAATTTATTTCTTGGACAGCTTTAACATATAATAGTAATAACAACAACAACAACAACAACAATAATAATAATAATAATAATAATAATAATAATAATAACAATAATTCAATAGGTTTTAAATGTATACAACATCTTCCTGTGCCCAATATTAAGTTTTGATTCTATTCCTCCATTCATCTCTATCTTTCCAGTCACCATCCTGCAGTCCCTGTCCTTCATCAGATTCATAATTCCCTCTATCCATGTCTTCTTAGGTCCCCCTCTTCTTTTCCTCCGATTTGGAATCCACTCCAAACTCCTACCTGGCAATCTATGTTAATTCATCCTCTTAACGTGTCCAAACCATTGTAGGCCTAATTGTTTATTTCCCATAAATTGCTTAATTGTTTCGTTGACGTTCTTTTTTTTCTCGGATAATTCTGTTTCTGATCCTCACCAATTTAAAGCATCGTGCAGATCTTAAAAATCAATTTCTCAAGTTTTTACTCATTCTTCCATTTAAAGCACCTGCCAAAATAAATAAATAAATAAATAAATATTATTATTATTAATAATAATAATAATAATAATAACAATAATAATAATAATAATAGTAATAATGCTTTATTTATTGATTCTGGCAGAGTTAAGGTCATAATGCCTTGTCTTCCATTCATTCAGCACAAATATGCAAGTACAGATTTACAATAAAATTATATATACTATGCAAAAATTGTAACAAATTAAAAAAAAAAAAACATTAATATTGCAATGCAGAATCGCTATACAAAAACATCATTTGTATAAGCTATACGTAATAATATAATAATAATAATAATAATAATAATAATAATAATAATAATAATAATAATAATAACTATTGAAACAAGAACCAAGAATTAATTACCTGCATGGATTGAATATTCAGATAAAAGTTAAAGCAAATATAAATGTATATTTATTTTAATGGGAAATGTTTTCGCATATAGCCTAGATAATCTAAATTACTCTATAGAATGAGAAGCCTGAAAGACCCTTGGTCTACCCGCCGGCATACACATGTACAATTTAGAGGGGGTGGACGATCATCCATCCAGTATAGGGATGAGATATGGTCTGAATGTCGAGCTCCCAGTCGATACAGCTGGTTTTCTCAACTTGGAACCGCTTCTTATCGATGCTACTCACAATACTCATACTAGATAGAGCGGTCTCGTACTGAATGAAATTTCGTGATATTTTCCCCTGGGGATCTAGAATCACGCATCCTGTAGCTCTGGATACCTTCTGTATGGAACAATACCATAACTAAGTTTGACAATTTACCAGCCCAATATACATGTTTGTGTGTATGTATTGTATCTTTGTATACATAAAAATGAATGTGAACTTGACCAATTTCAATGGGGCTTTTTCCCCCCCCCCATCATTTAGATAATTTTCTAGGACAATTAAAGTATATAACATAGGTCCATTACCCTATGTACTATAGGGCCAGAGTTAAAAAAATCATCGGTACACTAAAAAAGTAGCTTTCTGGTCGCTTACATGGCTTACGCTGCCTAAACCATAACAAATACACCAAATTAAATGTACACAGAATTGAATATCTCAACAACAACAAAATCTACAAAAAAAAAAACGCGACAGAATATTTCTATCTTTTACGGATAACTCAGAATAATAATTTTTGTATTTGAGCTCATTGATGCCAAGAAAATCGGGATAAGTAGATTTCCGGGCAACGCCGGACAATCAGCACGTACTATCTAAAAATAATTATGATATAAATTTATAATTTTTTCTTTTTTACTTATTCAACATAAAACAATTGACATATGTGAGTATTTGGATAATTTGGACAGGGATTTGCGCGGTAAAACGCAATACTTCATTTGAATGAAATTGTGATTATATTTTTATTTGGAGGTAGGCCACAAAAATAACTCTTAACCCCAAGCGCGATAGGTCTAGAAGGCCCTTGGCCTACCATCCGGCTGCTGGCTTCACATCCACATGTGTTAATCATAGAGGTAGACGATTGTCTATCCAGTGTAGGAGTGACATGTGGTCAGCATGTCGGATCCCCCAGACATTATAGCTGGTATTCTCAACCTGGAGTCCCTACTTATTGTAGCTACCCAAATGCCTCACGATGCTGGGT
Organism: Diploptera punctata; assembly: GCA_030220185.1. Classification (NCBI taxonomy): domain Eukaryota; kingdom Metazoa; phylum Arthropoda; class Insecta; order Blattodea; family Blaberidae; genus Diploptera; species Diploptera punctata. The sequence goes on along the minus strand of JASPKZ010007995.1, from coordinate 475,264 downwards.
GGGCACCGGTTCCATATTAACCGAAATTCCATGAGAAAATCTCTTCCCCCATGGGGAGTCGACCCAGCGCAAGTCCCGTACCTCTGCGCCACCACAAAAATAAAGTAAAATTAAATCGTGCAAAGGGGCACCTGAAGACCGCAGGCCAGCAGTTTAACACATCTGCATATTTTATTTGCGACATATGCCATTTTTCTATAGAGTTCTTTAACTGTGACATTCAAGAGAAAGCCACGCCTTTTAAGAGAATGAAAGAGTTTTACAGAGTTTTTACATGATTTTGTTGCTCGGAAATGAGTTCTAAGAAGACTTCACGGTAGTTTTCTATTCCAAGTAACGTCATGAAAGCGGCAACTGAATTATTCATGCAGTTTGCCTACATTTGAATACACTCTGCGGAGAAAGTGTAACATTAGTATGCCAAATTCTTAAACTTCTTGTTATTTATACCTGTTTGATTTAATTATGCAAGCTTCCGGGCCTTCGTGCAACAGTCATTCATGTGACAATACATTGAAATAAATCCTCTAGTTTAAATGCAATGAATTCCATAGCCTAAGGATAACATATCCCTATTTCTAACTCTTTCCTTCTGGCTGTTTCCCAGAGGAAATCAGGGGCTGCTGGACTTTAGCATCATTTAAAAGAAATCTAAATAATATTTGTCTAACTTTGGCATAATAATAATTACCCCGTGTAATGTGTATTAATTAATGTTTTTCGTTTAATGTCTTCTGTTATTACTGTTGTCCACCGCTGTGGTCTCGACGTAGCGTGCTGCCTTGTCACGCAGCGGGCCCGGTCGGAACAGGCTCCTGGGTGAGTTTTTTTTCAGGATTTTTCCTTACCTGTGAGACAAATGTCAGGAAACTTAGGGCCCTACGATCCCCGAAAATCATCCGGCCATCATCATCCTTATCATTATCATCTCCTTCACCAGTGTGGAAAATAACAGGTAGCTACCACACCTATAATTCCCTATTAAAGCTGTAAAGCATAGCATGAAAATTCTATGATTGTAGTGAAAGAACCTGCCCTCGGGCAGAATTAAACTACTATGGATTATTATTATTATTATTATTATTATTATGTTTATCGTATAAAATGTTGTATGCATATGAAATTTACATTGCAACTTTTAATGTATTTTTAGACAATTAAAATTAGTACATAGGCCTACTAATTTATCTAGTATATACTACATATATAGGCCTATGTATATATAATCTCTACTGTAAACATGTATTTTTATATTTCAAGGTCCGTCCTCTAAAACCAGATCTTTTGATTTTCTCCTATTACCATGTATACAGCTACCTTGCAGTTATGAATTGGTGACAAATGAGGGAAATTTTGAAGAAGGAGTGAATTAAAATAGCTTGGAACAATAATTACAAATAGGAGTGAGGTGCACAAAGAAATTAAACGTAGGCTCAATTCTGGAAATGCAAGGTATTATGCATTACAGGGACTCTTATTGTGCCAACTTCTCTCAATAAACTTTAAACAGAATATATATATATATATATATATATATATATATATATATATAACCTATATATATAACTGGTATCCTTCCAGTTATATTATATGGATGCGAAGCATGGACTCTTACTTTAAAGGAGGAGAAAAGATTGCAATTATTTGAGAATGAAGTTCTTAGGAGAATTTTTGTTCCTAAGAGAGATGAACAGACAGGTAAATGGAGACTATATATATCGTAACAGTGATCTACATGATCTTTTTGGGAAACCAGATATAGGCATAATAAGAAGAATTAAGTCTCATAGATTTCGATGGGCAGGACATATGGCACGAATGGGGAATCAAAGAGAGGCTTGGAAACTCTGTAGCAAAACCAGAGGAGAAGCGCGGAATTAGTAGGCCAAGGATAAGATGGGAGAATAGCATTAACTATAATTTGAGGGAAGTAGATTATACAGGGGATGATTGGAAAACATTAGCTCAGGATAGGGATGTATGGAGAACTTATGTCCGCTCGGTCATGAACTTACGGATTCTATAGTGCCAGTAAGTTATATATTTATTTACATACATATTTTCAATGTTTACACATATTTGTTAGCCTAAAGTTTTATTTTCCTTCTGCACTCGTCCCTATCTATCCACGCAATGTCCTCCAGTCCTCCTGTTTTCATTCCATTTTTTTTATTTATTTATTGCATCCATGAATTTCGATGTCTTCCTTTCTTTCTTCTTCCAGGTGGACACCATTCCAATATTTTTCTGGGTAACCTTTCGTCGTTGCATTCATCGTACATCCCATACCAATTTAACTGCATTTATGTTATATAATCTACTATTGAATATTTCATAATCATCTTTTCTAGTATGGCTTTATTTCTTATTTATTTTCAATTTTAAACATCTTGCTGCTCTACTCAAGAAATCCATTTCCATCGACATAAGTTTTTGTTCTAATTCTTTGTTGAATTTCCATGCTTCAGCTTCATATATATATATATATATATATATATATATATATATATATATATATGTGTGTGTGTGTGTGTGATTTTGTGTATGTGTGAGTTTGTTTGTATGTAATTTTTTATCATAGTCATTTTAATATCTATCACTGTAAGTAGGATCAATGGCGATTTGTAAAAATAAATAAATAAATAAATAAATATATATATATATATATATATATAACCAAACTCTGGTGAAGCAAGAATATTACAAAAAATAGAAAATTACAAATATATCAAATCATAATTCAGAGCATTTTAACATATGGTGCTGAAGTTTGGCAAATTCCTACCAGGGAAATGAAAATAATTTTAAGTACAGAAATAGATGTTTTAAGAAGATCAGCAGGAAAATCTAGAATGGATAGAATACTATATAAAGAAATAAGGGAAATTATGGGTGTACAAGGGTAGCCGGACGTCATAGATATTATAGAAAAAAAATATTACAATGGTATGGCCATGTCAAAAGAATGCCAGAGCAAACATTGCCTAAAATTGTTATGGAATTGATCCCAATGGAAAGGAGGAAGAGAGGAAGACGGAAGAAAACTTGAATAGAAGGGGTACAAGCAGCTATGAATATCAGTGGATTGGAGGAAGATCAATGGATGGACAGAGAGGAATGGCGTTTGGTTCCCGGAAGACGGCGGCAGCTGCCATGATACCGGATGATGATGATGATGATGATATACATGAGAACTACTTCAATTGATACATTCACTCGTAATTACTAAACCATGAATATATATTACTGCCTGTTGGAATACTATGCACTCATACGTGTAGTTTCTTGAAGCGATATGAGCTAATACATAAAAATAAAATTGAAGCAGAAAGAAAAAAGTGTTATGATCAGACGAGAACGTGTTTGATATCAAAATGAGTTGGAGTCACGTGTTGGGATTTTTAATTTCCGTTGTGGTCGCTGATTCTCAGTAAAATTATTGTATGTTTACATAATGCCATATGTAGTGTTGGGATTAACATCACGGGCGCCATCCTACGTTATGGAACAGGAAAATTCTATTCATAGAAACAACGTGCTATTTATAGACAAACAGATTTTGTAAAACTATAACATTATCGAACTTCTGTGCACCAATTAAACACTTTCCCATAAACTTATATATGTTCAGGCCGACCAGCCTCATAGTTCTTGTGGCCAGAACTTCTGACTGGAGTTCGTGAATTGTGGATTCGACTCTTGCTCAGACAACAGACATTTTTCCTTAATGGGAATTATACACGTGGTCACACATGACCTGGAATTTTAGGTTAAGTTTAGGTTTAAGGCCTTGCGATGATAAATTTACCTTGTCGTGGTGGAGTGGCTTGCGTGCTTAAACGACCCTGAGAGCTATGCTATCGAAATGATTAACCATGCCGGGCAGGTCAAAGGCATTAAGCCAGGCGAAAAAGTACCTTGATCGAAATATTGACGATCTTTCACCGTAAAGATATAACCGTCAAGAAACGCGGACATGGATTCCATTTAGGTAATATTTTTCGGAAGTAAAATAGTCAATCGGATGTTCGGGCGAGGACCGCTTGAGAGAATCCATGGGGCAAAGGCTTATATTATTCTTCCAGTTAAATTATATGAATACGAAAATATCGATTTTTACTTTAAGGGAGGAGAAAGGTAACGAGTATTTGAGAATAAAGTTCTTAGGAAAATTTATGGACCGAAGAGAGATGAACAGACAGGTGAATAGAGAAGACTACTTAACAGTGAACTGCATGATTTTTATGGGAAACCAGATATAACAAGAACAGTTAAGTCTAGTAGACTGCAATAGGGAGGACATGTGGCACACATGGGAAATGTTTCGCATCCATATAATATAAGTTAAAGAATAAAAACAATAAATACCCTCAACTCATGTCCAACTCAGGGCCGGATCGAGGAATGACAAGAGTGCCGGCCGACCACGCCTGACGCATCATCAGAGGGGGCAGATGAAATGAATGAGATGAGTATGGAGAAATGGTGGAATGCAACTGTGGCAGGGGAAACGGAAGAAACTCCGAGAAAAACCTTCCCAAGCTCCGTTTCGTCCACCACGAAACCCACATGGAGTGGCCGAGATCCGATTTCGGGACCCTAGCGGTGAGAGGCGAGCGTCTAACCCCTAGCGCCATGGAACCGCCATAACTTGAAGAATAATCGTTTTTATATAGTTCTATTTTCAGCTTATCTTTTTTGAGAGAACTTGGGATGACAAGAGTCCCTGTAATGCATAATAACATGCCTATTGGCCTATCTAATTTATTTCTGCACCTCTTTCCTGTTTGTAATTATTGTTATTAAATATATGAATTTGGCCATTTTTTCTTCAAAATTTCCCTCATTTGTCATTAACTGTCCATTACATAAATTATCTATTTATATTTGTGATCATTTATTATTATTGATGTTTACCTTCAGCCTCAATTTTTTGTTACTCAGTATAATGTGCATGTTGGTCCTTAGTGTTTAGCTAGTGCCTCCTTGACGATGACAGCCCATTTTTCTCTATTTTCTGGCTTCTTACTCGATCGTCGAACTTCCATCCTTCTCAGGTCTTCCTCCAGACAGTCCAACCACATCAACCTCGGTCTTCCTCTGTATCTTCTCCCTCCCGGAATTCCATCAAACACCTTTTTATTCGTTCTACCACCATCCATTCTGATCACATGCCCATACCATTTATTCTTAGTATTTCCTAGCTATCTCCTAATAAAGAGCAGAAAGAAAGCAGAAGAAAATAGATTATTCACAAGTATTTGTATAAGCTTGCCACAGAAGTGAATGGAAACAAAGATAGTTGCCAATAAAACTTTTCAGCTGTCTTTAAAATTTAGGCTGAAGCCAATGTATGTGCGAACTGGGTGGAAGTCTTTATAAATGTTACACAGGCTGTGATACTAGGAACATTGGCTTCCTAGAATATCCGTTCAGCCGAGTGTACATAACAGGTTGTTATGTTGGCTATCCTTGTCTACCTGTTGTACAGTAACTCCACAGCCAACATGGCGCCGGCCACTCACTAAATTACTCTACACATGGAGAGCGTCTCTTAAAATTCTGAACATGACTATATTCCCCCTAGTCATTGATCCCTATGGTTTAAATCTCTCTCTCTCTTTCTCTCTCTACCTTAGCTTTACCCCTCTCTTTATACACCATTGGCTCAGGATAGGGATGTATGGAGAGTTAATGTCCGCGCAGTCATGAATCCACGGGTTCGATTATGCCAGTGAGTTAGGTATTATTATTATATTATTATTATTATTATTATTATTATTATTATTATTATTATTATTATTATTATTATTGTTGTTGTTCCGCGCCCTAGCCGAATGGTTAAGGCAGGAAGACTTTGCGCAGTGCTAGAGGACTTGCGCTGGTTCGAGTCCCCATGGGGAAAGACATTTTCTCATGGAATTTGGGCCAGTATGGGACCGGTGTCCACCCAGCATCGTGAGGCATTTGGGTAGCTACAATAAGTAGCGACTCCAGGTTGAGAAGACCAGCTATAACGGCAGCGGGACCCGATTTGCTGACCACATGTCACCCCTCACTAGCTAGATGATCATCTACCTCTCTGATTATCACATGTGGATGTGAGGCCAGGAGCCGGCTGGTAGGCCAAGGTACCTTCTAGGCCTGTCGCGTTTGGAGTTTTATTCTCGGCCTATCTACTGGGCGCTTTCCCTCTGGTTTTCATACAAGGAATTTCCAAGCCCCTATTTCATCCCTCATTTGTGCTATATGTCTTGCCAATCTACAGGGAAATAAGAGTAAGTTAACTAAATATCTGGTTAAGATACTTCCCACTAGGGGAGCACCTATGTCTGGAACGGGATGAAATGTCAAACATGTAGTCTTGAAAATGACAGCTTCGCTGTTGAAATCTATTTTAATTTTTAATTGGTGAAATGGGTACATGGACTACATGACGATTTTATCACCAAGAAGATCATTCGTTTATCATCATCATCGGCAGCATCAAGGATTAGACCTGCTGGTCTGTTCCGATCTCATGTTAGAATTGGTCTATCCATCTATTACTGGGTCTTCCAACATTTCTTCGTCCTAGTGGTTTGTAATGAAGAATTATTCGTTTATTAAGGATGAAATGTGATCATTCAATCAATCAATTAGGGACAAATTGAGTAGGTGTGATTTTATAATAATTGATTCCTCACTTGTTATACAAATATCAGAAAACGTTAGTGCATTAATACTTCTCGAATAACTCCTATAAATAAAAGCTTAAATAACGTTATCAAAATAATTAATTAATATTAATCATCATCAGCAGCATCAAGGATTAGACGTGCTGGTCTGTTCCGATCTCATGTTAGAATTGGTCTGTCCGTCTTTTACTGGGTCTTCCAATATTTCTACGTCCTAGTGGTTTGTAATGAAGAATCAGTTTCGGAACTCTATTGTTATCCATTCTATTGATGTGGTCCATCCATTCATCTCTGTATTGTGTAATTCTATCTAATAGTTTGAATATATTCAGTTCTCTTCGTATCTCCTTACTTCGTCTTTGATCCAAATTAATATTAATATTCACATATTTACATACATTTTAATAAATTTATAAATATTAATGCATATATGTTCACAAATTGCACTATATATATATATATATATATATATATATATATATATATATATTATAAATTATCATCATCATCCTTCACCGGTGTGGAAAGCAGCGGAAAGCTACACTCTAATTCAACCCAGGAAGTTACTACAGACCTTACGGGCTAAGCCAGTGTCCCCATACGTACAGGGGGTAGATGTTTCCAAACTCATAATAACGGCATTTGTTTGTACTATACATTAAAAAAAAACACAGTTTTTCTTTTACGGCATGCAAACTAGTTTTATAGTATATATATATATATATATATATATATATATATATATATATATATATATATTTTTTTTTTCAAATGCCCAAGGTTTGTCTTTCGACATTCCTGGTTTCTCTCCTGGCATGGCGAACTTGTAACCCACATCTGAAGGCGGGGTTACGTTGCCCCGATGATACGATGGGGGGGGTGATGATGATGATAGTGGTGCGCCAGGAGAGTCCCTAATCCTAAGCTTAACCTAAGATGAATATGAATGATGATGATTGCGATGGCCATATGATTTCAGGGACCGTTTTGGCCGTAAAGTTTTCCTGACATTTGTCTTACAGGTGAGGAAAACCCCTGATAAAAACCTCACCCAGAAAAACTGTCCCGACCGGGGATCGAACCCGGGCCCGCTGCGTGACAAGGCAGCACGCTACCCCGAGACCACAGCGGTGGACGTTTTATAGTATATATGAGAGTCGACATTTTCACACAGGATAGTACAGGTCTGCACGAGCTCAGTAACAAGTGGTAACTGTTTTTTTCTTTAAAAGGGGGTGGCTTGGGCGGCTACAACTTACAACTCTGTACCTGGTGTGTTGCATATTTTTATTTAAGGATTTCTCTCAAGAAAATACTGTTAAAATGGCAACCCAGTTCCCTATTCCAAACACACAGTAACTTTCTGGGTTGAATCTGACTGTACCACACCTACAATTCCCTAGTAAAGCTGCAAAGCATAGCATGAAAATGCTATGATTGCAGTGAAAGACCTGCCCTCTGGCAGAATTAATATGGATGGATATATATATATATATTATAAATAATTTAATTGCATATAATTAACTTATTGAAATCTAATATTTATTATATAACTATATATCATATACATTCGTAATTATATATAAATGATTATGAATCATAATTACAAATAAATAATCGTTATCTAAGTCAAAACAAATTTATTAAGTCGACGTTTCGATCTCCTTATGTGAGATCATTTTCAAGACATGGTTGTTTATAAATTTATGTTTTGACTGAGATAACGTTTATTTCTTTGTAATTACTATTCTTAATTACTCTCAGTGAAAAATATTTAAAAAAACGTATTATATAATATGATTATATAATAAAAGTATATTTAAATTTAAGTGGTTTGTATTAATATAAATCTTATATAATTCCCATGTATTATCATAATTCAGCATTGTTAGTTTGAATAAATGAACGATGTCTTTTCTCGGAGATAGCCCATGATTCAAGATGCTCATTCATCCGGCAAGATGTTCTTTTTTCCTTGTGAATTTTCCCCCGACGTGCTGTTTCCTTATAAGACTAGAAATGAGTAGGAAACTATGTGTACCTTATAAAAGGTGAGATCAAGTAGACTGTAAGATAATATGAAATTTGATTCAGGAAATGTCGACGCGTTCAGAGAATTGGCTAAAGATGCAGTGGATTACTTTATAAAGAAGTAAAAGGAGCAGTACGAGGAAAGGCTTGAAATAGAATATTCCCGGAATGAGAGAACCGAAGCTTCTCGAAATTTTGGGGAAAAGACGAAAAACGTTATAAAAAATTAAAATAGGCAACCTTTCAATTTAAAAAGTATCTGTATTCTCAGCCATGAATTTATAATGTAATAAAATAACGGAAATTGCAATGAAGAAAAAAATGAAAATATTCCTGAACTATAAGACTTAAAATTTTAAATATAATCTGCAGAAAGATTTTTTAAACCAAAACACATCAGTTTAAAGTAAAATAAATCGAGGATTCGCGATTGCCTCTTTTTTTTATTATAGACTAATATCATTTCATTTGTTATTGTATCGATTTTTCAATCTCCTCACCGTGTCAGTAACTTCACCTGTTGCCATTTCAATTAATTTATTTTGATTTTGATATTCATAAACATCCTGATTATTTTCTTCTTGTTTTAAAATATTGGAAATATTGGACGGGAGAAGAATAAGAGGAAGACCAACCAAGAGATGGATAGACAGAAGGTGCACATCCAATACATCTTCCTCCGAGGAGTGATTTTGGAAATAAAATAATGAAAATCCTACAAAATATGAACAACAAGAAGAAAACTAATATAACTTTGTCTTTAAAATTAATAGAAATAATTATTACATTATGTAAGTATTCATAACAGGTGAATGGAGAAAACTACATAAAAGTGAACTACATTATATTTACGGGAAAGAGATATAACAAGTACAGTTAAATCTCGTAGACAAAGATGGGAGGCCATATGGCAAAGTAGAGCATGCAATATTCTGACAGGAAAACCAAACAGAAATCGCCCAGTAGGTAGGCTTAGAAAATTAGGAGAGAATAAAATTATCCATTATTTGAGGGAATACGGCTGTGGCCGAGCGGTTTATAGCATCATACTTTCGTGCAGACCTATGAGACTTTCTATGGTTCGAGTCCACATAGAGAAGACATTTTTTATAATGAAATTTCGGCTAGTGTGGGATTGGTGTTCACCCAACATCGTGCGAAATTCGGGTAGCTACAATAAGTAGCGATTATGTTTTGAGAAAACCAGCCATGACAGCTAGGTGATCGAAATGCTAACCGTATGTCATTCTGTACTGGCTATATGATTGTCCACCTCTCTGATTAATATGTTGATGTGAGGCCAGCAGTCGTATGGTAGGCCTGTCGCTGTGGAGTATATTTCATACTATTTCAAATAAGTAATGTATTTTTCTTAAACAAAATGTTCAAAATGATCAAGATTACTATCGAATCCGTAGTTTTCGCGGTCGCAGACCCGATTAGTGACAGTCGATTTTTACACTATAGCCTAACTAAGTAAATAACTCACTGGCACTATAGAACCCATAGGTTTATGGCCGCATATACATAAGCTCTCCATATATCCCGATACTGAGTTAATGTTTTTCAACCATCCCTATTATCATCCTACTTCCCTCAAATTGTGATTAATGATATTCTCCCACCTCATTTTTGACCTATATACTGGACGTTTTCCTACAATAAATTTCCATGCCTCTCTTTCATTCCCCAATCTTGCCACATGTCCTGCCCATGACATTCTACGAGACTTAACTGTTTTAGTGTTTCCCAATCTTACCCATTACAATCTACTTCCCTCAAATCATGGTTAATATTATTCTCCCACATCATTCTTGGCCTATCTAATGGACGTTTTTCTACAAGAAATTTCCATGCCCCTCTTTCATTCTCCAATCTTGCCACATGTCTTTGCCCATGGCAATCTATGAGACATATCTGTTCTTATTACATTTGTATAAAGATAATGTAGCTCACAGTTATGTAGTCTTCTCCATTCGCCAGTCTGTTCATTTTGTACTACAGAAAGAATTAATTCCTTTTCCTGTCTAATAGAAGATTGTGACAAATACCTGGACAACGCCGGGCTATCAACTTACTTTAACGCAATAAAATTTCAACATTCACGAACTTGTTTCTATACTTTTTAAGTTCATAATTGTTTTTTATGCCGTTGAGGTTATAACAATGTTAAATTATACTTTTTTGTTTACCTTGTATACTACCGTCTTCCCCAACTATAATGTTTCTATTTAAAATTTTCGTTGATTTCACTCTAGGCCTTTCGAAGCATGCTTCGTCTTCTGGAGTTGTTGTTGTAGTATTGAATCATCTGTAGGCCTATATGTCTAGAAGAGGGTTTTGCTCATTTAGGCATATTTTCGTTGATAATGTTTGTATTCTTGGCCTCCTTGATAATCCCGTTTTCTTCTAAGATGTTAATTTTGTGTCTGTTGTTCTCTCTGTGTATAATTGACATTGTATTATCGATATTGTTAAAACTGGCCGCTTTCTGAAATGTGTTTAAAGCAATTGATTTGCCTTCTCCTTTAATATAGTCTAAAAAAGTTAATTAAATCTGATTTTACATTGGTAGAACATCTAGAAGTTTTAGAATCAGATGTGATGAACATTTTTCAAATTATATTAAAGGAGAAGACAAAATTTATTTAAACACATTTGAGAAAGCGGCGACAGTTTTAAAAATATCGATAATACAATGTCAATTATACACAGAGAGAACAGACACAAAATTAACATCTTAGAAGAAATCGAATTTATCAAGAACGCCAAGAATACAAACATTCTCAACGAAAATATGCCTAATGAGCAAAACCCTTTACTAGACATAGGCCTATACAGATAATTCAATACTACTACAACAACTCCAGAAGATGAAGCATACTTCGAAAGGCCTGGAGTGAAATCAACGAAACTTTTAAATACAATATTATAGTTGAGGAAGACGGTAGTATACAAGGTAAAAAAAAAAAAAAAATATATATATATATATATATATATAATTTAACATTCACGAACTTATTAAGTTTGGGCGATGAAAGGGACTAATTGAATGCGGCATTGAACCTACTACGGGTTCCATAAACTATAGAGTTGATTTATATAAAGGTATTTAGCACGAGGTCTCCAGTGAAGACTCAAGGAATATTGTTCAGCTGTGTTTTGTACAGAAATAGACGTGCGATATCCTGGTGTTTGAAAATCCCAAGGTTTCTGTGACCAGCCTCGTACAAATTTCACTTTGTGGGCGATGCCTTCAGGGAACACATCATAGAAGGTGGATTTATTTCTGTGCTATGACGAACGCTAAACAATACTTCTTACGCTATCATTTTTATACTTTCACATTCCAGACCATTGTAATAAAAGTGTGGTCCGCATACCACCATCCACTTAATGACTATCGTGTTCGCCTTTGAATCCAAGGTTAACTGTTTAAATATGGTCGGGGGAGTCCAATTCAAATTCTATTCCCCTAAAATAAAACTTCATAAATACAATTAAAGTCTACGGTACTGTATTATATATATATTTTTGGGGGGGGGGCTAAATATCCTAGATATTTAGTTTTTTTATCTATAGGGTTAATACATCAGGCTTTCTATTCCATTCTTCAGCGTTAAAATGATACTGGTAAGTATTTCTATCTTAGTTTAAATTTCTCCCTTTTTAGATTATATATATATAATCCACTGCTGCGGTCTCGAGGTAGCGTGCTGCCTTGTCACGCAGTGGGCCCGGGTTCAATTTCCGGTCACAACAGGCTCCTGGGTGATTTTTTTTCGGGGTTTTCCTCACCTGTAAGACAAATGTCAGGAAGCTTAGGGCCCAACGGTCCCCGAAAATCATCCGACCATCATCTTTATCATCCTTATCATTATCATGATGATGATGATCATCATCATCCTTTATCGGTGTGGAAAGCAACGGGAAGCTACCACACCTAGTAAAGCTGCAAAGCATAGCATGAAAAATGCTATGATTGCAGTGAAAGACCTGCCTTCGGCCAGAATTACGATGGAGATATAATATCATCTAAGTAAAGAAGCATTACTGCTATATATAAATAAATATTCTCTTTAAAATGCTTATTTACTATAGAAGCCACGAGATGGCAATGCGATCGATGTCCTGCTGCATCTCATGTTAGAATATCATATATAAGGAAAAATAAATATTTGTGCTGGGATACCTGAGTAGCGCGGTTGGTAGCGCACTAACTTAGTATGTTAGTGCGCTACCAGTTACGCTATCCAGGCAACCTAGCACAAATATTCATTTTTCCTTTATATAATTGTATATAGCCCCTGTCCACCGCTGTGGTCTCGAGGTAGCGTGCTGCCTTGTCACGCAGCGCGCCCGGTTTCAATCCCCGGTCGGGACAGTTTTTCTGGGTGAGGTTTTTATCTGGGGTTTTCCTCACCTGTAAGACAAATGCCAGGAAAACTTTAAGGCCCAAACGGTCCCCGAAATTATATGGCCATCGCAATCATCATCATTCATATTCATCTTAGATTAAGCTTAGGATTACGGACTCTCCTAGCGCACCACTATCATCATCATCACCCATCATATCATCGGGGCAACGTAACCCCGCCTTCCAGGCGCCCCAACCTTTGAAGTGGGTTACTAGTACGTCATGCCAGGAGAGAACACTAGAAATTTCGAAAGACAACCTGGGACATTTACAAAATATATATATATATATATATATATATATAGCTCTTGGTCTATCAGGTTTTGCTGTATATAGAATTTTAAATATGTTTAGTGTTTGACGGTCCATGTTGTTAGTTGACTACGACTATAAACGTCGAGTTTTATTGGAAATTATGATGATGGGTCTTATGAGAGGACATACGGTTACAGATGAAACATGGAGAGAGGTTGTCGACCTAAGAATCACGGTTGGATGATAAGGAATTCCAAGATTCGGGGGAGGAGAACAGTCGTGACTGGTATCTGTGCAATACTTAACCACATTGTTTTAAACTCGTGGCCCGCAAACCACCCTTAATGTTATCATCAGGACTTCTACAAAGAGAGATGAATAGAACTACTGGTACATTAACACGACAACTGTTCTTTCCCCAATATTTATGACAGAATAAAATGCAAACATATTGTTCCAAATTTCATACTGACACAATTCCTCACTGGTCACGGAAAATTAGGCCAGTAACTCCAGAGATTCAAAATCAGAGAGAATGAAAATTTTAATTGTGGTATTAGCAGCCAAAGTATTGAACATACCTTTGATTGCTCTTTGTTCGGGAACGAAAGGTTCGAAATAACTGGTCTTCAAAAAATAACACGGCCTGTTTAAGTGAACAATCTATTAAGGAATTACTTTTGACAGAAAAGAACTAAAAACATTTTGTAAATAAGGTTCATAAAAATACTTTATAACGTTCGTAAAAAAACTTTAGGGTTTATACATTTCGGATACTACATAATATTAATAATCCATCCATAGTAATTCTGCCCGAATGCAGGTCCTTCACTGCAATAATAGCATTTTCATGCTATGCTTGCAGCTTTACTTGGGAATTGTGTAGGTGTGGTAGCTTCCCGTTGCTTTCCACACCTGTGAAGGATGATGATGATGATGATGATAGTGATAAGGGTGTTTGATGATGATGATGGCCATATGATTTCGGGGACCGTTTGGGCCTTAAAGTTTTCCTGACATTTGTCTTACAGGTGAGGAAAAAACCCGATAAAAACCTCACCCAGAAAAACTGCCCCGACCGGGTATCGAACCCGGGCCCGCTGCGTGACAAGGCAGCACGCTACCTCGAGACCACAGCGGTGGACTATATTAATAATAATAATTTTTATTAGGAATATTCCACACTACAGCGGTTTTCCTTCAACCCAAAGTGATTTGTCGCCAGAGGTTTCTGTCTAAAGCATAATTTTCCCTCATATCTCTAGCTTCCATATTTCTCCTCAGTCGAGCTATCCAATGTTCTCTAGGCCTGCCTCTTCCACTTCTTCCATTAGCTTTCCAATCAAGGATCTTATTTGGTATTCTATCTACTTCCATTCCTATGAGGTGTCCATACAATTTTTCTTGTATTTTTTCTATTTTTTCAGCTTCCCTAATTCCCCTTTTTCCCTTAATAATAATAATAATAATAATAATAATAATAATAATAATAATAATAGTAATAATAAAGAGAGATGAATTAAGATAGGAACATATCGAATGCTTATTATCCGTCCCCTCCAAGTATCCAGACAATAACAAAAAATAAGTTATGGAGTTCCTCGTTACAAAACTTCTCCAGTCTCATCCCTTATCAATCAATCTCCTGTATCTTCTTCTTATGAGGAGCGTAAAGCAATCGCAAAGTATTTCCATTGGACCCTATTTCTTGCCAACCTCTTTACTTCATTCCATTATTTTCCTTGTTTTTTTGTTTTTTTTTTGGCAGAGAAAACAAGAGAAACTTCGTGAAAAACCTGCCCTGGCACCGATTCGTCCATCGCGAACCCCACATGAAGTTAAAAAATAACTAATGTTAAAAATGTTTGAATAATTCTAACTACATTTCACTATGGTCGTAATTTAAGATTAAATCAGAAAAACAATTGCAATCAATGTTTTGAAATATTCCCTATAATTAATCATAGATTGATAACTTTCAATATCTTGTTTCTCCAAACATGACATAGTGGAGTTGGTCTATTTATGCTCTGAACCTTCCAATTGTAGATTAATATTTATGTTTAAAGAATCAGTATTGTTCCGGTCAAAATACACATGTAGTGTAGGCCACGTTTTAACGGCCTTCTCTCACCCTCTAAGAAACGCGCCAATGTTGCCACGTCCACATTACCTTTACAACTAGGATTTTAAAATTAAATCATTCTATGCTATATTAACATGCACATATCTGTAAAAAGACTGGTTAGTTGATTTGACAACTTCGGAATACCTCCGTCTCTTTCTCTTTAATGAGGGTTGAAAGGCGGTCCGCTTTTGTTAAATGACATTCAGGAGGGAGGTTGAAACTAACGATTTTTTGACATTTTAAGGAAATGAGGCCTTTTAACCATGGTACGAACAATAACAAACTAACTCACTGGCTCTATCGAATCCGTAGGTTCATGGCCGCGTAGACATAAGCTTTCCATACATCCCTGCCCTGAGCTAATGTTTTCCAATCATCCCCTGTATAATCTGCTTCCCTCAAATCATGGTTAATATTATTCTCCCAACTAATTCTTGGTCTACCATTTGGGCGTTTTCCCTCTAGTTTTCCTGTAAGAATCTTCCATGCACCTCTTTCATTCCCCATTCGTGACACATGTCCTGCCCATCGTAGTCTACCCGATATAGCTTTTCCACGAATGAATAATATAAACTTCTGGCTTCTCCCTCATTCTCTGAGACTTAACTCTTTCTTATTATATCGAGTATGTAGACCATGTAGTTCACTGTTATGTAGTTTTTTCCGTTCTCCTGTCTGTTCATCTCTCTTTGGGCCAAACATTTTCTTAAGAACCTTTTCTTAAATATTGGTAATCTTCTTTCCTCCATTAAAGTAAAGAGTCCATGCAAAATAGACATAAGGAAAAACATTAAACCATCAAATTATTGTCAAACGAATGTAATTCGAAGCATCCATTCTGTTTTAAGTACCTAGAACAAATCCTTCGCTTGATTTTGTTAGAATGTGGAACCATTAAAAACAAAAATGTATGGTTGTAGGATAAATCTTAGATATATCTAAAATACGTTGATGAACACACTGTGCTGGAGGGAGACAGATAAATGTGGTCGACGCCCACTCTATTCCAGGAGGCCACGGGCATTGCATGGCAACTTCCCATTTACCTTCTTGCATGGTACAGGGTTAACCAATATCTGTCCACAAATCTCCTAGTATTACAGTCCCCTCAACTTAGCTTTCGCCCTCGAAGACTAATATTGAAATAGTTTCACTGTCACCTGATTTTCTATGTAGAAGTCAATCTTATATAACGCCATATTAATCACATAGTCTGTTAGCTTTTTTGCTTTTCCATGTAGTATTTGAATATATTATGAAATAAAAAAAATAAAAAAATAATAAAATGTTTGAGAAATTCATATAAAATTATTAATTCTTTGTTATATTATTCATGGAATTTGAGTCATTGTAAAATCTGTGCCCACATTTCCCCGGATATTGGGTTGAGTTCATCCCTTATAACATTATGTTTTTGTCACTAGAATCATATACGATAATTTTAGATATTTTATAGATGTTACGTTGGTAACGTTACCTGTTGATTTTTCTATTCTGTTAACATAAGCAAGGATTTTTATAAATTATCACCATGTTGTAAACATTAATTTGAAAATTTGAGATTTCATATTATCTTTGTTAAATTTTCAATTTTATAACTAAAATCTCTCATTGGCTTGCGGTGGGATGTGACTATTTTACTTTTTTTAATGACTAGTTTTAAAATCAATTTAGAGAACATAGGACAAAAATCTCCCTCCATGGTATCTTTACCTTGTTATGGTGGTGCGTAAATGACCCCGAGAGCTATGCCGGCACGCCGGTAGCATTGCTGCCCAAAGGGGTACCCATGCCGCACTGGTCGAAGGCGATAATCCAGACGAAAAAAAGTGCCTTGGTGGAAAGAGTGACAATCTTTCACCGTAAAAATACAACCGTCAAGAAACGCGGACATGGGTTCGACTGGGGTAAATTTTCCGGAGGTAAAATAGTCCCCCATTCGCTTCTCCGGTCGAGGATCACTTCAGGGAATCCATGCAAAAGGCTCAAACACATGAACATGTTCCTATGAACAGTTAAGACTTTATACAATAGCGGCAATAGCGGGGCGCTAGAGATATTGACGAGGGAATTAGATAAATAATCCTTGGATATAGTCACTAATGAGGTGGGAGAATAACATTAATCAAGATTTGAGGGAAGTAGCGTATATTATATTGGGGATGATTGGAAAACATAAGCTCAGGATAGGGATGTAGGAGAGAATATGTCCGCGCGGCCATTAACCTGCGGGTTGAAGAGTGCCAGTGAGTTAGTTAGAAAATGTACGTAAAAGTGAAATATACCTTCGAATAATAATAATAATAATAATAATAATAATAATAATAATCCATCCATCCATAGTATTTTTACCCGAAGGCAGGTCTTTCACTGCAATCATAGCACTTTCATGCTATGCTTTGCAGCTTTACAAGGGAATTACAGGTGTGGTAGCTTCCCTTTGCTTCCCACACCGATGAAGGATGGTGATGATAATGATAAGGATGATGATGATGGCCGGATGATTTTCGGGGACCGTTGAGCCGTAAGCTTCCGGACATTTGTCTTACAGGTGAGGAAAACCCCGAAAAAAAACTGCACCCAGGAGCCTGTCCCGACCGGGAATCGAACCCGGGCTCACTGCGTGACAAGGCAGCACACTACCTCGAGACCACAGCGGTGGACTATAATAATAATAATAATAATAATAATAATAATAATAATAATAATAATAATAATAATAATAATAATAATAATAATAATAATAATAATTCATATAAAATATAATTTTTAGAGCTTTTTTTTTCTTCCGTCAGCCGTGATGATCTAGAGGTTATGTTCCTTGCCTCTAGACTCGAGGGTTGCGGTTTCATATCTGCTGCGGGGTCAAAGGATTTTTTTTAGCATGGAAAAATCCCAGGAACAAGTCCTCCGGGAGGGACTTTAAGCCGTGGGTCCCTAGTCTGTATATTTTCAGGTTAGT
This sequence comes from Diploptera punctata, assembly GCA_030220185.1. NCBI lineage: Eukaryota > Metazoa > Arthropoda > Insecta > Blattodea > Blaberidae > Diploptera > Diploptera punctata. Next base: position 456,794 of record JASPKZ010007995.1, on the reverse strand, counting down.
AAAAAACCCATAAGCCTGAAAAAAGTATTCTCTGCAAAATTTACCGACCATCGTTATTCTAGTAATACCTTAGTTGCCCACTAGATGTCTCATTGGGTCTACCGACCATTAGTATAGCATACTAACCAGATACCATTCATGACATGTGTAGGGCAATAAGAGTAATTAAATTCGTCTGGTTAAGACACTTCCCGCTATGAAAGCACCAAGCTCCTGATAATGCAAGTGTTTTAGACTTTCGAAACCTAACACATGACCGGATATAATTGAATATAACATACAATGATTAATTCTACCTTTAAAAGTTAACTGATATCTTAATATCAATTAAAATTTCAAGACTTCGTTGGTAGGGCATGTGGAAAGAATGAGAGAACATGGGTTTCCTAGAAAAGTAATCTGAAGTGAAATGAGTATGGATCGACCAAAACTACGATGGTTGGGTGGAGTTTAAGAGGACTTTGTGAAAGTTGGTAATTAATGGCAGTTGAGGGAATAGAGAAGTTTGCGACGTGTTTTTGTGGGAAGTCGAGCTTCAATTTGTAGTCTTGCACAACTACTGATTAAATCTATTCTAATAGGCTATATACATTTTTAACGAGACTTATGATAAATTACCATAAACCTCTCCAAAACTTTGTAACGAAAGTAGAAATATTACAATTTAAAAAAAAAATGTATTGAAAATTCTTCTAGTTTTTCAGAAAATCCATCGCTGTGATTTTGTGGTAAAATCGTTGTCTCGGAGCAACGGGCCTGGGTTCGGAACAGGTTTCCTGGATGAGGTTCTTTTAGGGATTTTCGTCACATGTAAGACAAATATCAGGAAACTTTAAGGATCATTTAGTCCCCGAACATCATCTGGCAGTGTCGTATTTATATTCCCTGTATGCAATTTATCTCCATGTCGGGCGTGGAATGTATTACGGTTCATTTATTTTTTAAATAAAACTTTATAAGTGCAGTTGAAGCCTATGGATCCACTACAAATTTTATAAACTTAGCTAATACCCGTGCTGTCGCGGACTTTTTTGTAGATTTTTTTTAGATCTTCAATTCTGTGTACATTAATTTGGCGTATATGTTATGGTTTAAATAAATTTGGACTCACATTTCAAAATAAGAAATAAGATCTTAGACACTTACTTTTTGCAGATGATCGAGTTCTAATATCTAACTCAGAAGATGGTCTACAGAAATCACTCTTTCAATTAAATCTTAATATATAAACATTTCGTGTAACGTTGTTTGTCCGCGATGGAATCCTAAACTACCGAACCGATTTTAATAACATTTTGCACACTGTGTGCAGTTTGATCTAACTTGAGACTTAGGGTAGTTTATAACTAAATTTATAGTCGCATTATTTTTTATTGCAAATTATGTGTTTATTATTTAACGTGGAGTTATAATTATCTGTGAGTTCCATACGATTCTAACAGATGACGGTGTAATTATCTGTGAGGTCCATACGATTCTAACAGATGTAAGGTAATTTGGTAAGGTAATTGGTTTATTATTTAACAAAGAGAGATCCAGATGGCTGTGCTTTTTGTTGCAACCGCGAATTTCAATTGAATTACAAATATTGATTATTTCATAATTTAAGTGTGTTCAGTGTTTATTTTATTTTCAATATTATTAATTTCGTGTGTAAGTATTAGTTTTAAGTAATCTGGCTAAAGGACAGCAAGTTAATTTAAATTTTTAACGTATACCTTAGCCACAGCAACGCGTGGCCGGGACTTCTAGTAGTATTATATAAAATTGTAATTTCAAAATATCAATACATAAAACGAAAATCTTAGCTTTCAAAGGATCAGATACCATAAGAGCTAAAATAATTCTGGAGGGGAAACCCGTTGAACAAGTGAACCTATTAAATACCTGGGTTATGAAATCTCCTATTTTAAAAATTAAGATATTTTTTAACAAACTTAATACACTTAATTATATATGTGGCACAATAAATGGAATATTTAATAATACAAGAAAGGAAACAAAACTAAAATTTTATAAAGCTGTGGCAGTCCCCTTACCGTTGTATAGTAGTGAATTTTGGGTTTTAACTAAAAGAGAAGAGAAGATTATAGAAGTAGCTGAAATGAGATTTCTGAGAAGTGTAGCTGGCTGCAAACTTCTAGATAAAAGAAGTGAAGATATTAGAAATAAACTAAATATTTTTAAAATTTTAGATAAAATAAAAGACTCTTGAAAAATCTGGAAAGAACATATTCAAAGAATGGAATATGTACGCATACCAAAAATAATTTAGTTACAAACCAAAAGGAGACAGGAATGTTGGTAGACTGAAAAATAGATGGATTCAACTTTTTGAATGAGAATCTATGAGACCGGAACAAGCCGCATGGGTTTAATCCGTGATTGATGATGATGTTATGGTTTAGGCAGCATAAGTCATTTAAGCGTCCAAAAAGTTCCGAAAAACAGCTTTTTCACTACAAAATGTGATTTTTTAAGGCTGAAGAAGTTGAATATTGCAACTCTCTTATAGTATAAAATCTTCCCGGGAAACTCCTGAACATTTTACAGAAAGCCCCATTACAATCGCGTGGTACAGGGACAAACATACATACATTCGTTTACATATATATATATATATATATATATATATATATTGTCTAGTCTAATGCCACCAGGTTGTCTTTTATGATATTTCTGGCTTTCTTCCCTGGTATTGGCGGAATTGTAATCCATTTCTTAGGTTGGGGCACCTGGAAGGCGGAATTACGTTCTCCGATGATATGATGGGTGATAAATGATAATGAAGCGCCAGGAGAGTTCTTAACCTAAATTCCAGACCATGGGCAACCTCAGGAAAAATTCCTATGGCATGATCGGGGATCGAACCCGGGACCTCATGAGCTGTAGTCAGAAATGCTGTCCACGAGCCCATGAGGCTGTGCATATATATACTCAATTTATTTTCCAAATAACCATTTATATATATATATATATATATACTCAATTTAATTTACGATTAAACATTTCTAAATTGGTATTTAGAGATCAAGATTATACTAACTAACCCACTTGTATTATCGAACCGAAAAATCCAAGGAGCAAGTCCTCCGGGAGGGACTTTAAGCCGTGGGTCCCGAGTCTGAAGATTTTCAGACTCGTAAAAAATCCTTAAGCCTGAATGAAAAGGCAGCTAAGCAAAATTTACCGAATTTTCCCGTCCTAGTACTACCTTGGTTTCCTAGATGTCAGTATGAGGCGGAACACCGACCACGAACCACTCAAAATGACATCTATACGAAAACAAGTGTAACTAAATTAGTATGGTTCAAATTCTTCCTTGTAGGGAGAGAGCGCCTAAATCTCTGTAAAGGGAAAACATAGGCTTACAATACAAAAAAATGATCGAACCGCGCGAACACTAACTCTCCGTACATTCTTGCTTGAGCTAATGTTTTATATTCAACCCCCGTACAATCTACTTCTCTCAAATAATGGTTAATGTTATTCTTCCATCTCGTTATTGGCCCACCTACTGGGTGGTTTCCCTTTTTTTTCTACAGTAAGTTTCTAAGCCTCTCTTTCATTCCTCATTTGTGTTACATGTCCTGCCTCTCGCAGTTTACGAGACTTAACTATTTATTGTTTCCCATAAAGATCGCGTAGCTCACTGTTATGTAGTCTTCTGCATTTGCATGTCGGTTCATCTCAATTTGGCCCAAAATTATCGTATGAACTGTATTTAGACTAAGAGGGTTATATTAAGCTTTTTATGTGCATTCCATCCTAACGAACACCATTTTTTTCATCTCTAATGCTTTATAAACGAGGATCTTCAAACGATTTTGAAATTTGAAAAATCATCTCAGATAAATGAGCACACATATCCTGAAATCTAACATTTATTATTATGCGTTATAAAAATGGTTGAAATTTCGTAATGAATATATTTATGTCCGATTTAATTTACATTCGTTACACCAGAGAAAATGAGACTTTTGGATTTCAGAATATGGACGCAAAAAATAAATATTATTAAATTTGAATTTTGCTCTAATACCCGGTTAAAAAATATGAAAACGTTTAGGTAAAATATGAAATTTGTTACTACGGATTGACCCAAATATTTCTTTAGAAGAGAACTTGTTTCTATAGTATTTTTGACACCCCTGTTCTCGGTAAAGCAGGCGAGGCAACTTAGCTCCTTGACTATCTTTTCACTTCTCGGAACTGAAAACGCTTTTGTTAATGATGTTACTTGTTATTAGGAGTGGGGAACAGTGCTGCCAACTGAGAGAATTAAAGAAGGTCTCTTTTTAAGAGTCGTGCTTAGTTGCTCTGGAGATGAGTTTTGTTGTAAATTAACTCCCAGAGAGAGAGAGAGAGAGAGAGAGAGAGAGAGAGAGAGAGAGAGAGAGAGAGAGAGATAGAGAGATAGAGAGAGAGAGAGAGAGAGATTGAAGCAGGACTGAAGACAGAAAACTCATTAAAATGTGGCGTTTTGAATTATTAATACTTGTTCCCATTCTGCTTTCCGTCTGTATAATTATTCAATCGCTTTTAACTCGTGAATGAGGGTTAAACAAGGCTACAGCGGTGTCCAATTAAAACGAACCAATTGTTATTTATTGAATGAATAACGTAACGTATATTACAATAGGTCCACGCCTGTAGCTTGATCGGTAAAATTCCTACCTTCCACTCGGACAACTCAGGTTCAATTTAGATTAGATTGAGACATGTAGGGCCTTCCCAGATCAATGTCAGGGCCACCTTTTAAGACAATGAGAATGTTTACACAAGACACTCCATTCACTTAGGACTTTACATTCAAACAAGGCGAACATGATATGGATGATTATGATGGCTGGATGATGTTTGGAGACTATATGTGTTTTAAGGTTTCTTGAAATTTGTCTTGCAGGTGAGAGAGAGAGAGAGAGAGAGAGAGAGAGAGAGAGAGAGAGAGAGAGAGAGAGCCAGAGCGAGAGAGCGCGAGAGAGAGAGAGAGAACGAGAGAGAGCGCGCGAGAGAGTGTGAGAGTGCGAGAGAGAGAGAGAGAGTGAGAGTGACTTATGCCAACCAAACCCGGGCCAACTGTAGCTGAGTCAACGATGTTACCCCTAACACATGATAAAATTTAGTTCAATAGATATACATGTTGATGATTTGTGATCAGGAAACTTTAAGGCCCGAACGATCTCCGGACATCATCTGGCCATCATTATCATATTCACCGGTCGCAATCTTTAACGTCAATATGAACTCTCACTTAAAATCACGCTGTTATTCTTAACGTAATTTAGTATTTTAATCAAAATAATTGAATCAATTAACCATAAATTAATGCTATCGAAAAAAGAGTTGTTCTTATTTTTACTTCACCCCAACGAAATAATTTTAAAAATTAAAATCAACAACCAGACATAACATATTTTCTCTTTTATTTAGGAATATTCCACAATACAGTGTTTCCCCTTCAGCCCAAAGTGATTTGTCGCCAGAGGTTCCTGTCTAAAGCATCTTCTTCCCTTAAATCTCTAGCTTCCATACTTCTCTTCATTCCATCCATCCATCCATCCATCCATCCATCCATCCATCCATCGTTCTCTAGGCCTGTCTCTTCCACTTTTTCCACTAGCTTTCCAATTAAGGATCTTCTTTGGTATTTTCTCTTCTTCCATTCTTATGAGGTGTCCATACCATTTCAAACGTTTTTCTTCTATTTTTCCTAATATGTTTTTTTCAACTTGCATAATTTCCATTATTGTGCTGTTTCTGACCTTATCCCTTCTTGAAATTCTTGTCGATCGCCTCCAAAATCCGATTCCGATTGAGGGTCTTTCCACTTTTCAGCGGTTGCCCTTTTACCAGCCGGCTGCTGGCCCTTCACATCCACATGTGTCAATCACAGAGGTAGATGATCAACAGCCAGTGTAGGGGTGACATGTGGTTAGCATGTCGAGTCCCCCAGCCGTTAAAGCTGGTTCCTCAACCTGGAGCCGCTACTTATTGTAGCTACCCAATTGCCTCACGATGCTGGGTGGGCACCGGTCCCATACTGGTCGAAATACCATGAGAAAATTTCTTCCCCCATGGAGACTCGAACCAGCGCAAGTCCCGTAGCTCTGCACCAAGGCTTCCTACCTTAACCGCTCGGCTACGGCGCGGGACCAAAAATCCACATAACATATTAATAACATTATTAAACTGTATAGGGTTTTCTCGTCCCATAAACTCATTTAAGCTTTTTTTTACTTAATTTAATTCATGTTTACTATGCGTATGTGTGAATGGTGTGTTTTGTTTGTTGTGATATCTCTGACTTTGAGCCTGACTCATTCGGGAAGGCCCTCCATGTCCTTGTGTGGCCAAAAAAATAATATGTGTGATCCACAATATAAAATCTCTCCCGGGTCAATCGTTGTTAAGGTCTGGGTAGTATGTAGCACGTAAAAATTACGCAAGTGAGGGATTAAATTGAGATAAAGAAAGAAAGATCATTTGTGAATATAATTAATGAGAAATTAATTACAGCCAGTGGAAAAAATGCAAATAGATGAAAATAGTCATTTATGTTGTTCTACGGAAGGTAGAGTGTATTAAATAAGCTATTTCCGTGCTTTTCCCTAACCTCGAAAGCATAAGCGGCTTTGTATTTTAGTTCATACATATGTTATTTGCTTGTGAATTTGCAGTTCCTTGACCTTGTAAATAACCTTGGATGTGACTTCCTGGAAATAATTCGCAATGTGTGCTATGTAATTACTGCTGATAATTTGTGTCATATTTACTTATGTTAGGTAATTTCTTATCCATAGGTGGCGCCATTGTAGGCGTACAAAAGACAGTCGCAAGGCCACATGGTTCTATTTCTCGAGAAACTGTGTGATTTATTCAATTAACATCTAAACACTCTGCAGATTTTGATACAATTTTTCAATTCAGAGATAAGGCTTGAAGTCTGAAGTTCAGTGGATGTAGAATTAGATATAACAATGTATTTGCACTATCAAACCAGTCTGGTTTATGGCTGCGCGGAGATAAGCTTCCCATACGTAGTTCTACCTGTCTTCATCTAATATTTTCCAATCATTCCCTTATAAATTACCTCCCCTAAAATATGATTAATGTTATTCTCCGATCTCATTCTTGCCTACCTATTGGTCCCTTTGTTTTTTTCTACAAGTAATTTTCATCCTCGTATTTTATTCCACATACGTAACATATGTCCTACCCATTGCTCTCTGAGACTTAATAGTTCTAATTGCATCTGGTTTTCTAATAGTCTATAGTTTTATGTCTGTCATCTCTCTTTGCTCGAAAAAATCTTACGCCTCTCTCTTTTTCTCCTCTCTTAAGGAGAGATTAAAGCCCTGTACCGACAATGTTAGAATATAAAACTTTGAGACCAATTTTCTCAGAAACTATTTTAGGTATAAATGCGAATTTTTTACACTATTCAGATACATGTATAGTAAATTTACTGAAGCACTTTTGAGTTACATTTCTTCTTACTTTTGGAAATATAATTTTTTAAAACTTCAATTTTTTTTAATTTTTACAAGTTTTCATTTTTTTTTAAAAATAACCAATGATTGTAAGAGCACCAAAGTTGTTCCATATCAACAGATGTAAGTACTATACATGCTCAAAAATGTTCATACATTTACCTCTTATAGTTTCTGAGAAAACGGGTCTTTTATATCAAAATTTTAGTTTGTCGAAAAAATCAGTTTAAATAAAACGTTTGTTGTGTCAAATTATTGATGCAGCCTTATTTTTAAAATTGTATTAAAAATACTTGAAATGAGAATATATCAATATTCATACAGATTTGTGCAGAATACAGTATTTCAAACTATTTAAAAGTACAAAAAACCAAATTTGAGATTTTTTTACTGAAATCACCTTTTAATCTCCCCTTACAGTAAGACAACATGTTTCGCATCAATGTCATCATTGTCATTTTATACTCGTATATTATTATTATTATTATTATTATTATTATTATTATTATTATTATTATTATTATTTGTTTAAGATTTTTTTAGAGAAGATGGGTTAATGTTTAGTATGAACGTACACGAGTGCGTGTGTGTGTGTGTATATATGTGTGTGTGTTTCGGAAAGGTGTGTCTCCTCTTAACGTTGTGTTGTCTCGGAGGAGACCCTGACATTGAGCTGATCACTGATTCAGGGGGGTCCTCCATGTCATTGTGTGGTCAAAAGAGTGTGTATGTGATCCATAGTAAAATTTTTCTGCCGACAGATCGTATACCACTGTAAGAACAGGGGTGGCATGTGGCACGTAAAAGTACCGATAAGGCGAGAGGTTAAACTGCGTTAATGAAATGAAACGGAACTTTATTTTTCGTTTTCAATATTTGATCAATTCTATTATCTCTTTATTTAGAGTTTACTGCTATCTGTGTGTGTGTTGTGTGTGTGCTTTTTTTTCCCTTGTTCGTTCTAGTCATTATTTTTTTTTAAATATATCAATTTCTTTTCAGATTATAAACATCTGCAATTTCCTAGCATTTCACCTTCAGAAGTAGGCTTACATATTATATATATATATATATATATATATATATATATATATATATTATTCTATGAATGATATTCCATCCATAGTAATTCTGCTCGAGGGCAGGTCTTTCACTGCCATCGTAGCATTTTCATGCTATGCTTTGCAGCTTTACTAAGGAATTATATGTCTGGTAGCTTCCCGTTGCTTTCCACACGGGCCGTTGGGCCTGACATTTGTCTTACAGGTGAGGAAACCCCCAAAAAAAACTCACACAGGAGCCTGTCCCGACCGGGAATCGAACCCGGACCCGCTGCGTGACCAGGCAGCACGCTACCTCGAAACCACAGCGGTGGACGATTGATATTATTGAAGTTTTTATTTATATATTTATTTTACCTGATAGAGTTAAGACCTTAAGGTCTTCTCTTCCACTTCACCAGGGTTAAATTATACATACAATAGGAATTATGAATTATCTACGTGTTGATTTATGATACATAATAGATATAGGCTGCACAATATAAAGTTGACAAGGGAAAGAAAGAAAAATGGTAATAATTTATAGTATCTTCCTGAGATCGTTGAACAAAAGCAATACTTACTTACTTACTCACTGCCACTATCGAACCCGTAGGTTCATGACCGCGCGGACATAAGTTCTCCATGCATCCCTATCCTGAGCTAATGCTTTCCAATCATTCCCAGTATAATCTACTTCCCTCAAATCATAGTTAATATTATTTTCCCACCTCATTTTTGGTCTGCCCACTGGGCGTACTCCCTCTGGCTTTCCTACAAGAAGCTTCCATGCAAATCTTTCATTCCCCATACGTGCAACATGTCCTGCCCATCGCAGTCTACGAGACTTAACTGTTCTTATTATATCTGGCTTCCTATAGAGACCATGTAAGTTCATTGTTAAGTAGTCTTCTCCATTCACCTGTCTGTTCATCTTTCTTTGGTCCAAAATTTTTTCTCCGATTGAGGGTCTTTCCACTTTTCAGCGGTTGTCCTTTTACCAGCCGGCTGCTGGCCCTTCACATCCACATGTGTCAATCACAGAGGTAGATGATCAACAGCCAGTGTAGGGGTGACATGTGGTTAGCATGTCGAGTCCCCCAGCCGTTATAGCTGGTTCCTCAACCTGGAGCCGCTACTTATTGTAGCTACCCAATTGCCTCACGATGCTGGGTGGGCACCGGTCCCATACTGGTCGAAATACCATGAGAAAATTTCTTCCCCCATGGAGACTCGAACCAGCGCAAGTCCCGTAGGTCTGCGCCAAGGCTTCCTACCTTAACCGCTCGGCTAAGAACTTTATTCTCAAATACTTGTAATCTCCTTTCCTCCCTTAAAGTAAGAATCCATTTTTCGCACCCATATAATATAACTGGTAGAATAATAGTTTTATATATTTTCAGTTTAACGTTTTTTTAAAGGAGTTGGGACATCAAGAGTCTCTGCAATGCATAATAGCGCGCATTTCCAGAATTGAGCCTATGTTTAATTTCTTTGTGCATCTCATTCCTATTTGTGATTATTGTTCCTAGAACAAAAGCAATAAATAGACGAAAACAAATTTAAGTTTATACATTTGAATTGTTCCATCGATGTGATGTCCTCAATAAAATCTCTTTATTTAACATGGCGCCTGGTCGATTGGGGATTGTATCTTACTTACTCACTGACACTATCGTACCCGTAGGTTCATGGCCGCGCGGACATAAGCTCTCCATAAATCCCTATCCTAAGCTAATGCTTTCCAATCATTCCCTGTATAATCTACTTCCCTCAAATCATAGTAAATGTTATTCTCCCACCTCATTCTTGGTCTACCAACTGGGCGTTTTCCCTCTGGCTTTCCTACAAGAAGCTTCCATGCAGGTATTTCATTCCCCATACGTGCAACATAGGGATATTTTCCTAGGAACATGGAATGTTAAGGGATTGTATCTCCATCTTTAAAAAAAAAATGTTTTGTCACATCCTTTGCTGTCTTCGGCGATGGCCCTGACTGATAAAAGATCCTAGAAGATCCGGTTACATGTCTAATAGGCTCTGTCTAAAGAAACCCCACTCAGAGTATGGGCTTGTAAGTCCTATTGAATGGGTCTAGGTTCCAAGAATGAGGGGAGATAAAATCAAACGGATGAAAGAAAATATGAGCTGGAATATAACCTGTGTCTGGAGTTGTAGACCCGAGTCATTTAAAAGGAATCAAATGCACTTTATAGCAATGAGCTTATTGTGTTGAAGGTTAAATAGAATTCTTGTGAAATGAACTGAGTAGAAAGTCGCTAACAAATCCTGGAACGTGTTTCTACACTAAACACACTGAGCTGATAGGATTACGGCTGTCAAATATTTACCAGAGATAGGCAGTTCCAAGAAACTATATACAAGCTCTTTATTCCTTAATACCATAAGTACTGATTTCATTTATGATATTTAAAAAAATATATAAGTTGATTCTATGCTACTACTTCTTCACGGTTTAGGCTTATTTACTAGCCTGTTCCGGCTCCAAATTGCTGCTCTTTCCATCTTTTCCTTGGTCTTCCCAAACTTCTTCTTCCTCATGGTGAATAGTTGTATGCTGCTTTTGGTATTCTATTCTGTCATCCTTGCCAAGTGTCCTTTCCAGTTTGTTCTGTATTTCTCTATTGTTGAGTTTAATTCCTCTATTTTTAGTTGTCTTATTTCTGTGTTATGTTTTTTGTCTATGCTACTACATAAATTAAAATAAAAAACGGAGAAACACTTAACTTCCCCACTGATATAGGTGAACTCTTGGAATAGAATCCCCTTATAATGTCGATAAACATGGCAATTGGGTCTAGCGGGAACATGTGTTATCACATTGGCTAACATGGCACTAGCAGTCACTTGTTCTCCTATCGAATATTCACAGGTGTCATGGTGGCATAGAATAGTCAAATATATATATATATATATATGTTATAATTAAATGTTTAACATTGAGCAATGCAAGCTTAATATGGAATGATAAGAAAAATAAATGCCTGGACGGGATTCGAACCCGGATCTCTGAGTCTGTACCTCAGTGTGATATCCATTACACTACCAGGGGAATCCAATTCAAACACTTATTTTTCTTATATATGTATTATACTCTCCATTATTACTAGATGTCGCGAGAACTCGGTCTTCACCGCCATCTAGCAGCTGACTATATCAAGTAAGCAAATTAAAGAGAATATGCTTAATCTAAGTTGAATATGAATGATGATGATTGCGATGACCATATGATTCCGGGGACCGTTTGGGCCTTAAAGTTTTCCTGACATTTGTCTTATAGGTGAGGAAAAACCCCGATAAAAACCTCACCCAGAAAAACTGTCCCGACAGGGGATCGAACCCGGGCCCGCTGTGTGACAAGGCAGCACGTTACCTCGAGACCACAGCGATGGAGTGCAAAGGGAAATTACGTTTTTAAAAATTAAAATTGATTTCAATGCGGAGAATAAAAGTGGGATGTGAACATAATTTGCTGCCCTTTGCACGCGTAGATTTGAATTTCGCCGCTAAAGATCTGAAATGACACATAACGTCGTTAAGTAAGAATAATATGATTGCATTGGAATTATTTTTTTTTATATTTTTGTAACATTTATAGTAAATATGATGAAAGTTAAAAATTAAGTTGTACCTGTTGGTAGGTGCCGTTGTCCTCAACTTGTTAATACATTGTATATAAAATTAACTGGTTTTATTTCATTTTTTATCCAATTTATTTCGGTATTCGTTTTTGTTTTTATAGCTAAGTAACTTTTATTATTTATTTTGATTTGATATGAATTTTACTAGTATTTATAGTAAATATTTGTAATATATTGAAATATATATTTTAGAACATGTAAATCTTATAAAATACGCTGAAAATTTTCATCCTTGCCCTTGATGGGCCAAAAAGTAGTTGTAGTAGTGGAATTAGTGGTATGCGGACCATAGATAGACATACTGCGTGATGGTGTTGGCGTGCGTTATCTGCAACAACACGTGACACGCACAAGGTCACTATTTGAGTTCGATGCACATCAGCTGACCCACATTACAGGTCACGTGACAGTATATGTAATTATAAGTACGATTCAGTTGTATTTATAACGTAAGAGGTGTAACATTCCAGTCTAAATAAAAATATCCTCTCTTCTCGCCTCAAAGTAGTTCAATTAACACTGCGTATATTTCAAAAAATCATTTTTCTCCATCTTAAATGTTCCACGAGCTTAGTTTAACCTCTCGCTTTATATACCTTATCCGCTCTCAGAGTGATCCTAACATAAACAAACGCCAATTGTATCCTTCCGTCATTCGCGCTATAATTACTGTCACATTGACAGAGAACTCGTGTGAAGTAATATAAGACACGTGTTAGTTGAATTGGGTATATTACAAAATTCACTGAACTTGTGAAATACATTTAAAATAACTGTTTTCTGACCACTAGTCAAAGGTTTGCAAGACTTGTGATTTAAAAAAATAGATGGCAATACAGCAACAGAAGACTCGACACTTTCAGCCATTTTGTTGCATCAGAATCGACTGAAGCGTAACTCAAATACATCCGTATGTAATAAATTATTTTAAGTTGGAAATAGATTATACAGAGAATGATTGGAAAACATTAGCTCAGGATAGGGATGTATGGAGAGCGTATGTCCGCGCGGCCATGAACCTACGGGTTCGATAGTGGCAGTGAGTAAGTAAGGAATTATTGATTAGGTATAAGTTATTTTAGAATATTTTATATGTTTTGAATATCATTATTTTTATTCACAAGTATATTTTAATTTAATGAAGGGAACTACTTTTTCGCGTATTTATTGCTTCTACATCGTAAGTCCGTGTCCATAACCAAAGAAAAGCGAGCAGGCCACATGATTTTACATGGCACACGCCACCCGGGCTTTACAGAGACACGACTTGTCGGGTGAGAGTTTTTAAATTTTGGATCATATTGATAAGATAAGTAGCAAAATAAAATGTAGAAAACTGAAACTAAGGTTGAGGTACTGCGCCACGCTAACCATGTCACTTAATGTATTTATGTTATTCGGTACAGCAATAACATTAGTTATCAGTAGGCTTTGTAGTTTTGTCATGAAACAGGATTCTATATTTATCGAGAAGTATTGCCTTGTTCGGCGAGAGTTCAAATATTTGGCGTTCACTCGTAAGGGACGGTACAGTACAGGGAATGTAAATAGTGCAGCATATCATTAATGATTAATGATCACACTGTAACTAAGTTTTAATATATCTCACAATAAACAACTACAGCTGGCTGCTTGTACCTTTGACTGACGTCATTAATACCAGGAGAAAGTACACGATCCGACATAATTCCGGTGACAAAACCGCTAAGCCTAATTATCAATTGGCCTGAGTTTTTTGAACTGTCGCCTCACGGATTTATTTATAAATTTATTTATACGTGGATTTTTCACTATATGAATTTATTTATTTACTTATTTATAATTTTTCACAATATATTATCACAGTATGGATTTATTTATTTACAAATTGTATTAAGAGACAAGCCTTTGATTTGTCTTACTAGAAAAAAAAAATACCGGCCGTGACGAACTCGCGAAATTTGAATGCAACGGTTTTAGATAACCATGAATAATTAATATAATAATAATAATAGTAATACTTTTATTTATTTGACATGTTCAAAGAATGAAAGATAGACGCACACCAAAAATTATACTTAATTACAAACCAAAAGGAGACACGAATGTTGGTAGACAGAAAAAGAAATGGATTCAACTTTTGGAATGAGAATCTACGAGACCGGAACAAGCCACATGGACTTAATCCGTGATTGTTGTTGATAATGATGACGATGATTTTATTTATTTACATATTTCAATATTTACACATCTTCCTGTGCCTAAAGTTTCATTTTCCTTCTCCACTCGTCCCTATCCATCCACTCCATTCCACTTGTTCTCATTCCAGGTCTTATTTCTTGCATTCATGAGTTTCCAGGTTTTCCTTTCTTTCTTCTTCCTGGTGGGCACCATTCCAATGTTTTTCTGGGTAACCTTTCTTATTGTATTCGTCTTAATAATAATAATAATAATAATAATAATAATAATAATAATAATAATAATAATAAACAACTTGAGATCTAGTCATCTATTATTATTATTGCATGAATCGTACTCTGTTAATAATGTTGAGTGATTCCGGGTTCTGTGGCCGTGGTCCATAGTTGGTGTTGATACCAGACGTTTCGCCCTCAACTGCGGAGGGCATCTTCAGTGGCGAGTGCTTCTAGGCGTGTTTCCTGGTCGGAAGCTCTACTTAGAGTGAACGCTGCGGGTGTTGTATTGATACTAGTGGTGGGAGCAGGGTGAGCGGGCGTGGCTCTTGCTGATTGGCTAATGGTCGTCTCCTTGTTGTCCCTAGTGTTGATGCATTTATTTTCTAGTGTACGGTACCAGGCCTTAGACAGTTTAATACCTTCCTCTTTTCTGTTAATATTTTCCTTATGCTTGTGTATTTCTATAGCCTCTCGATAAAATATTAACAGAAAAGAGGAAGGTATTAAACTGTCTAAGGCCTGGTACCGTACACTAGAAAATAAATGCATCAACACTAGGGACAACAAGGAGACGACCATTAGCCAATCAGCAAGAGCCACGCCCGCTCACCCTGCTCCCACCACTAGTATCAATACAACACCCGCAGCGTTCACTCTAAGTAGAGCTTCCGACCAGGAAACACGCCTAGAAGCACTCGCCACTGAAGATGCCCTCCGCAGTTGAGGGCGAAACGTCTGGTATCAACACCAACTATGGACCACGGCCACAGAACCCGGAATCACTCAACATTATGATTACCGGCCGTGAAAGCCTGCATTCAACGTACTCTGTTAATTTTTGCGATAGAAAATAAAAGCATTTTTAATCACAATTTGTCTACAATTGAAGGATTATAGAACACAAAATGTATCTGAATGTTTAAAAATGTATCTGAATATTTATCTTGTAATCGGAGATAATTGTTGAGTGTGGGAAGCGAGACGTGTGTCGCGTGCCACAGTTTGAGAGACAGGCGCCGCGCACCTGGAAATGTTTACCTTTACGTCAGTGTTGTGCGTGCCAACAGACATCACATGCACTTGACCTTGAGAGTTTTGCCAACTCTTGCCAAAATACTGAACCAGGAAACAGAACTTCAACACTCGCGTCTCCTCTAGTAACAGTACACCTGATAGTAGTAATTGAGGTGCATTTTTACAAAACCAGCTTCAAATCTAGTTTGATGTATCAATCAATTTATTACTAGGCCTTACACAATATTGCCAGTTATTTTGGATACTTTTTTCTGGCCAAGATTCCGAATATTTCAAGTGTAATCTGTGCCAGGAATCCACTTATATACATTTTATGATGATCTTGAAGATTTCCGGGCTGTAGGCCCCTTGAGGATGCCAGACGCAGTCTCTGGCGAAACGTCGGGGAACTTCAAACCTCAAGACCACGGACTACAGCCCGGAAAACTTCAAGATCAGCATAGCAACTCCGGCCGTGAAAGCCTAAGTCAATACATATACACATTTTAATTCGTTAGGTGAGAAAATGGGTAAATTAGTGAACATCAGATTAGTTTACAGTTTATTGGATAATTCGGCGCACCATAAGGAAAAGTTGGCTATTCTGTTTGAACAGTGACTAATGTAGGTGGACTCCTGGTATAGAATCCCCATTTTCACTTTTATTAAAATCGAGATGCGTACCAACATACATTTATAGGATGATACTGTTTTATGGCTTCTACAAAATCAGATATATACAACAGAATGAATGTCTAGATATCTGGTTCCAAAACAACGGACCTCAGTAAAGTAATAATAATAATAATAATAATAATAATAATAATAATAATTTATGGAAACCGTAATACTAATTAAATATGAAAAAAAAAGTAATTGTACTGTTAAAAATCAAGTATCAGCTGGTTACTTGGAATTCCACATAGCCAAGGGCAAATTTTTGTATTTTTATTTTTATTAAAAGTATTATATTATTATTATTAATAAGTATTATTGTAAGTATTGTATTATAATTATCATTATTATTAAGGATATTGTTTATGTTATGTTTTTTGTTATGTTTATTTCATGTTAAGTTTTTTTTTCTGTGATTATTTTATGAAAATTTTTGTTATGTTATGTTCTCTGATTTGCTTAATGTTATATTTTATGTTTTAAGATTAATATTATTTTATGTCAAGATTTGTTATATCATGTTATTTTGCTATTATTTTTTCTTTATAATGTTATGTATATTCTTTCTTATGTTTTATTGTCATATTTTGTTCTTTTTTTGTACTTTCTTACATTTTTTGTATTTATTGTTTATATTTTGTTACATTGAATTGTAATAATTTGTTTTGTTAAAGTTTTATTGCAATTGATTATGTTTTGTAACTTATTAGTAGTATTTTGTGTTACATTGTATTGTTTTTGTGTTTAATGTATTATTGTCTTAATTTATTTTATTACAGTTTGTTATAATCTGTTACATGTTATATTATTGTAATTTGTTATGCTAAGTATTATGTTTTCGTTTTAATGTTTTTTTTTGTGTCGCTGAATTGTATGTTACATAAAATAAAATAACGGTACATAACAAGCAATGATTTCACCATTTTCCAATCTCTAGCAAACTAATTTTTATGTAATGAAATTTAAGATTGGAACATAGTATAGTCAATGAATAGTAAGACTTTTAATCCCATTTTGTATGAAAATAACCTGTTTATAGTTTTATAAATATAATTTTCAAAAAGTAGCACATTTGTTTTGTAAAATATATAACAATATTACTTGTATTACACAAGTTAATTTCACATTGTGAAGGAAATAATATTTCAACTTACATAAAAATTGTATTATGTTGCAATCTTAAATTTTAATTCATAAAGTCCTTTTCCAATCTCTATTGCAATCCCAGATCCTAGTTCACAATTTGTTCTATGTAAATTAAAGAACAGTTTATTATTATTATTATTAATAATTATTATTAACTCACTTGCACTATAGAATCCATAGATTCATGACTATGCGGGCAACAATCTCTTACATCCTTTATTATTATTATTATTATTATTATTATTATTATTATTATTATTACTGTATTGGCGTAGACTTTCACGGCCGGAGTTGCTATGATGATCTTGAAGAAGATTTTCGGGCTGTAGGCCGTGGTCATGAGGCTTGTAGTTCCCCGACGTTTCGTCAGAGACTGCGTCTGTCATCCTCAAGGGTTATCTTGAGGATGCCAGACGCAGTCTCTGACGAAATGTCGGGGAACTATAAGCCTCACGACCACGGCCTACAGCCTGAAAAATCTTCTTCAAGATCATTATTATTATTATTATTATTATTATTATTATTATTATTATTATTATTATTTTTATAACTGTTTTTTTTCTCGTAAAGAAAACTACAAGATGCCACTACAAATATCTCCGTTTAAAAATATTTGGTATTCTTCTTATAAAACAAATAGGACCTACTTCTGATTTTGTATAGAAATAAGAACATATGAACTACTGATCTTACTGTGAGATTTTGGGAGGTTGATCTTAAAAGAGAGATTGAGATATATTACAAACTCTGTCTCCAGATCTCTCTCTATATTGAGAAGTACTTGCAGTTATTCTATTCGTGGTTCGTGGAACTTTGTATAAATGTGTGAACATTTTAAATTGTTTTGGATGTCGTCCATCAAGTCTACCAGAAATATTGTTAAATATACTGCCTGACTCACTATATTCCTTTCAACTAAAGAATGGAGTAGATGTAAATAAAAACCCACGTGATCTCGGGAGTTTTCCATTGGATTTGGGCTATATTAGAAGACTGTATAGACTATGTCTAATGTTGTAAAGAATTCGAGACAATTAAAAAACTCCGAGGTCACATGGGTTTGATTTACATCTACCCCATTCTTTAATTCGAGGGAATTTACACGTTACATATTATAAATAATTTATATGTAAATTTTTGTAACTAATTATGTAAATATGGATATATCCCTTTTACAAATTAATTTATTTAGTTAAAAATGCTCTCACAGTTTGGTAATCTCAACTTTTGTTTACCATTTATTAATAAATTACAGCTAAAAGCTATACCCTATTAGTGCTTCTTTATTTTTTAATTGGACTTTATAGTCAGAGTTTCGCCATCCGGGAATCCGGATTATATAGATTAATATCTGGCAAAAAGCTTATAATTAAGGTTCGGAAGTTGAGGAAAAATAATTTCATTTTATTTTATTTTATATCTGAGTTAGAGGCAGAAAAACACATCAGATGATAGACAATATTAAAATAAATGGTTTGTATGCGGATACAAAAAGGAAAGCCGAGTTAAGGAAAGATGGAGAATGCTGAGTTTGCAGTGAAAGACCTGCTCTTGGGCAGAACTATATATATATATATATATATATACACCAGGTCTATCTCCCTCTTCTTCAATTTGCTTCGGTGTACGAGTTCTGTGTAGGGGCCGGTATTAGGTAGAAGGTGTTTCATCCTCAGATCTTCTGCATAGACCTTGATTTCTATGCTACGGGAGCCATGATAGAGAGGAATTGGACAAAAGCTAACCAGGACCAGCGACATGTTGTGACACGTTATGCAGTGCACGGTTTTCATCACAAAGTGTGTGAAAACAAGAAGTACCACGACCCAAATGAAAAATGTATGTGTGCTTTGTGTGGTCACAGATGCGAACGGTACCACATACAGAAGTGCCCAAAGAACACAAAAACACTGAACGAATATAGCAAAGATTAAATATAATCAATGCCCACTCGGGCGAACCTTTTACTTATTATATATATATATATATATATATATATATATATATATATATATATATATATATATATACACACATCTGAAAACGAGGCCCAACATATATATATATATATATATATATATATACCTTGGGTCATTGTAGGCCAACAAAACGGTGGTTTTTATCCGTCCTTTTTGTCCTTTTTCATTTTTTTTTGGCTTATTGGTCCCTTTTTAGCCTTTTTTTAGGTCTTAACGGCTATTTTACAACATTAAATTCTTTTGACTTCATTTATACCAGTTGTATAATTCAAGAATCTGCAGAGTCTATCTCAATTCCAACTTCTTTCAAAAATATTTTCTAGTTTTACTTTCTAAAGACTTTTCACATTCCAGACACTTTTGTTCCGCGAGAAACTATTGAACCCTCACAATGTATCACGTTATTTTTAACCACCAGCCAACTGACCACCTGAACTATTGTATTTCGACTTCAAATTTTCTAAGAATTTGCCCTTTGTGAAATTACTTTGAATAGAGGGTGATGGCAGCGAGTACCGGTATGTCTTTATCCACTCGTTAGCAACTGCAACACTTTTTACATATTTTTTTTACAGTTTTAAGTCTTTTTTAGGACATCTTTAAGCCTTTTTAAGGATCTTTTATAGACATTTTATAGGTCCTCAACTTCCGAGTTTTACTTATAATGCTTTGGATTGAGGGGAAGTTAAAAACTATGTTTTGTGTATTTATAAATGTGAAAACACACTTGCACAAACCGTTAAAATGAAAAAAAAAAAACTTGTTTCGTAAAAGACTTTTGGACAATTCGTCTTCTTCTTCACTTCACGGGCTAGTTAAACTGCCTGTTCTGCCTCACAGTTGTTCTGTCCATCTTTTCACTGGCCTTCCTACATTCCTTGAACCTCTGGACTTGTAGTTAAATGCTGCTTTTGGTAATCTTGTTGCATTCATTCTTTCTGTACTATACCAGGATTCTTAGCTAAATTTTGGAATTTCTTAGATTTGGACAGAGTGTATCTTTCTAAAATTGCCATCGCTGCCATTAGAGGATCAGTTTCAATTTTAAGAAACCATCTTTACAAAATTTCAACTTTATAGTATATTACAATTGAAAAAAAAATGTATTTGCAAAATTTATTTCATCAAGTTCGAAAATTAATTGTCTATCACTTTGTCCTTGAGGCAGTCTTCTAATGAGGAAAGTTATATATAATAATATAGGGCGTGCCCACCATTTTTCTCTATATTCTTTGATTTTATCACTCAATGGATATATATTTAACTCTGTTCTTATATCTTCATTCTTTATCTGATCCATTCTTGTGCAGCCTTTTGTTCTTCTAAGGAAGTTCATTTCTACGCTTTGTATTCTACTTTGTAATTTTTTGGTCATTACCCAGGTTTCACGCTCATAAAGTAATGCAGGAACTGCCAATGTTTTATAAAACTTCAATCTGGTATCTCTTCTTGTTTTTTGTTCTTTATAGTTCCACATCATTTGAAATCTTGACAGTGTTATATTTACATCTTTGGACGATTATGTTTGATATTTTTTTCCATGATAAATAGATAGCTATTACTGTATATGTATAAATGAATGGACGAGGTGCAATTAATGATACAAGCATGTCCTATAAGATAAAAAGTCTTCAAGGGGTCTCGCCTGAGTTATATGAACACAACTATCTCACTGGCACTTTCGAACCTGTAAGTTTATGGCTTGTTGGATATAAGCTCTCCGTATATCCCTATTCTGAGATGATATTTTCCAATCATTCCTTATGTAACGTATTTTCCTTATATAATGATTAATGCTTTAAATTGTATTGAAATCACTTGAATTCACCTTTTAAATTGTAGTGTCTTTCATACATTTGACACTCTCTGATAAATAATTATAATATATTTCCAGTCTAAAACAATGTGTTTTGTTTATACTTTGTGAGTCTGTGAATTTGAATACTAACGTTTAAACAGGTATTTATAAGAAAATTTTATATCGAGCCCGTAGATTGATGGCTGCGCGGACATAAGCTCTCCATACATCCCTATCCTGAGCTAATGTTTTCCAATCATCCCCTGTATATAATCATGAATAATATTATTCTCTCGTCTCATTTATGGTCTACCAACTGCGCGTTTTTATTTTAGGTTTCTTACAAGAAGTTTCCATGCCCTTCTTTAATTCGCCACTCGTGCTACATGTCGTACCAAACGCATTCTACGAGACTTCGCTACTCTTATTATATCTGGTTTCCTATAAAGATCATGTAGCTCACCGTTATGTAATCTTCTCCATTCACCTGTCTGTCCATCTCTCTTTGGTCCAAAACTTTTCCTAAGACCTTTATTCTCAAACACTCGTAATCTTTTCTACTCCCTTATAGAAAGAGTCCATATAATAGGACAATAATATATATCCATAGTAATTCTGCCCGAGAGCAGGTCTTTCACTGCAATTATAGCATTTTCATGCTATGCTTTGCAGATTTACTAGGGAATTATATGTGTGGTAGCTTCCCGTTGCTTTCCACACCGGTGAAGGATGATGATGATAATGATAAGGTTGATGATGATGGCCGGATGATTTTCGGGGACCGTTGGGCCCTAAGCTTCCTGACATTTGTCTTACAGGTGAGGAAAAACCCTGAAAAAACCTCACCCAGGAGCCTGTTCCGACGGGGAATCGAACCCGGGACCGCTGCGTGACAAGGCAGCACGTGTATATATATATATATATATATATATATATAAGTTTTTGTATATTATTATTTTATTAACTATTTTGGCAGTAAAGTGCATATCAGATTTAGAATATGGGTTGTCGAGATTCCTAGTTTGCGAAACCATGTTTCAATGAATGACAGTCTTCTCTCCTTATATACCCAGCACAATGTAAATAAGAATTATCGGAACGATGAGTGACTAGCCGTGTGCTAGGAAAAAACATTAACATGTATTTGTCATGTGGACATAGAGTAATGTGGAACCCCTGGGAGCTATGCAGCCTGTGGTGATCGATAAAAGAAAGCAGCGCCGAGTTGCGCTGTCACATTTCCTGGTAGCGCAGCACTGGAAACAGATTGACGAAATTACTTCCACGAGCTCCCTGACGTAACCAAACTGTCTTGGCAACCGAAGATTTAACTGGAATTACTCAAGCATTGCTACCAATCCATCTAATTTCTCACTAGAATCAATTCCAACGCAATATTTCTCTTAATGACTGAGAGAAATTGAAAAAAAAAAGGCTCATTGAGATGATTTATTTTTTTATTTTTACTAGAGACTGGATTTTAAAAGGAATACTTCTTATTTATATTATGTAACAGAACACGGAATAATGTAAGCGTTTATAACTGTTTAAAATACTCGATATTGCGTGGTTTTAACTTCCCGTTTGTAATATATATGTTATATTGCAGATTTTCGCGGATATAAGTATGAATAAGAAAGTTTTCTTGGGTTTTCCGCGTCTTGGATTCAAGTTCGGCCCCTGGCCACTGACTCCGACGTTTCGGCATGATCCCACATGCCATTATCGTAAGCCGTGGTTGATTGGTTAAGGATGGAAAAATACAAGGGACAAGTCCTCCGTGAGTCCCCAGTCTGAAGATTTCAGGCTCGTAAATGAACCACAAGCCTCTGTGCAAAATTTACCGAACTTTTCCATCATAGTAATCCTAGATGTGATAATGAGAATAATGTTTGGATAATTTTCAATTTAATTGAAATTGATATAGGCCTATGTCTGCCTGACCATAGATTGAGAAACGTTGATTTCGCTTGCACAAAGAAATTCAACATTCTAAGAGATATACTCTGATCTTCAAACATATTGAAATGTTAAATGCTATTAAGTATATTTCTTTTTTAATACATTGAAGTGAAAGTCGCAAAGATTATGCGTTCCATTCCTTATTTCCTTACGCCCCTTTGTGTCCTTCTTTAATGAACTTTCTCCCTTTAAAATCCGGCTTCTATTTATTACTATGTATTGTATAATTTTAGTACTATTAACTAACTAGCTTACTGGCACTAAGGAACCCGTAGGTTCATGGTCACGCGGACATAACATCTCCATATATCCATATCCTGGGCTGATGTTTTCCAATCCTTTCCTGTATAATCTATTTCCCTCAAATCATACTTAATGCTATTCTGTCACTTCATTCTTGGTCTACCAACTGGGCATTTTTCCCCTAGTTTTCCTACAAGAAGTTTGCAAGTCCCTCCTTCATTCCTTATTCGTACCATGTCCTGCCTATCGCACTCTACGAGACTTAATTGTTTTTATTATATCAAGTTTCCTATAAATGATCGCGTAGCTCACTGTTATGTTGCCTCATCTATTCGCCTGTCCGTTCTTCTCTCTTTTGTCCAATAAAATTCCTAATAGCTTTATTCTCAAATACTCGTAATCTTTTCTCCTCCCTAAAGTACGAGTCCATTTTTCGCATCCATATAATATAACTGGGAGGATAATACATGTATGAGTTTCATAAGCATTTTTAGGTAATTAATTTATAATCATATAGTGTTTGGTAACTTATATATTAAGTAAGTGTATAACAAATTATTAAAATATAATTATATGTATGCGGATTATTACTGTGAAACGAACGTCACAGTTTTTCATATCTTTTACTTTGTAAATGCGGATTTGAAACAAATTTAAAATTAAAAAAAAACACCCACTCTCTCAGATAAATGAACATTCACATATTTAAACCCAACATTTTTACTTTCACTGCTGTTTGTTTTAGAAAGTTCAGATGTTTTTATAACAAACAGAAGACAAGATTTTGATCTATCTAAAAAAAGTATGTTTTCTAATTTCAAAATTGTAAAATAGATGTAGAAAATGTACATAAAATAACATTTTCGTAGCGTTGGTATGGTCCATCTAATTAAGTTGATGCTTTTTTATGTATTTCGTTTATAAATATTATATATCAGTGGCGAATCGTCACCTAAAATTTAAGAGGTGTCATAGAACATGGAGGAACTCTTGCAATGAAACAATTTTCCGCGACACTATAAAACTAGCCCGTTTGGTAATTAAAACAGGGACGTTTCCCGACCCATCTCAGTAACGTTGCCAAGCAACCCTAGTCATAAAGGTAGAAACAGTTAGATTTTACTTCATTTCTTTCGAGCGAACCCCAAGTAATATCAAATGTGTGTGTGTTTGTGGATTCTAATGCCACTATACCTTTTCCGAGCTAAGTTCCAGTTGTAATATAAACAAATCAGATGTATGGACTGCATTTACATTGATCAAATAACTTTATCTTTAGGCGTCTAAGAAAATGTAGTTCGCTTTCTAACACTCGAAATGAATAAAATACAATTAATATACATATGTATTATCTAGCACATGTCTATATAAGTTATATGGAAGAATTTAAACTATTTATATAATTGCAATTTTAAGTAAATAAGCATTTCATTGTTTACTTCTTACGAATTCCAATACTTTCAAATGTCTGCTTCTCCTATACAATTTTTGAATCATCAAAAAGGAAAACTTTTGAAAAGCAGATAGAAACAAATGTATTTTAAATATTTTCAAACAGTTCAGTGAAAAAAAAAAAATCCTACATTAATAATTTAGGATGTGGTGAAAATAACACCAGAATTTTCAGGTGAGTTAATGTTGGTCATTATATTGTTCTCGTAGGCCTAATCAAATTGCAATATATATATATATATATATATATATATATATATATCTCGACATCATGGAAAAAGCGTAATTGTCTGATTAGGCAGGCCCATATATAATTTGTTGTCATAAGTTAATAATGGTCCATCGCTGTAGTCTCGAGGTACCGTGCTGCCTTGTCACGCAGCGGGCCTGGGTTCGATTCCCGGTCGGGACAGGTTCCTGGGTGAGGTTTTTTTGGGGTTTTTCCTCACCTGTAAGATTACTTTCAGGAAGCTTAGGACCCAACGTCCCCGAAAATCATCCGACTATCATCATCCTTATCATTATCATCATCATCCTTCACCGGTGTGGAAAGCAACGGGAAGCTACCACACCTACACAATTCCCTAGTAAAGCTGCAAAGCATAGCATGAAAATGCTATAATTGCAGTGAAAGACCTGCCCTCGGGCAGAATTACGCTGGACGGATGGAAGTAAATAAATGAAAGTTGCTAATTATTGGTACCATCTTATCTTCTATTCAGTCGTACTTTCCGTAAAATACGATATAGCATAAGAAAAATGTTTTTTTTTTATTGCCACTTCCATACGCAATTCATTCATATTGCGGGTAAAAGCAGCACCTCCAATAGACGGAGTCAGTGGAGTAATGCCTTATGTGAGTTTGTTTAAAGTACAACTAGAACTTAGCTAGGATATAGTATAGCAGCACTATTCGTGCTTCGGATTCCATGTTGTTGAATAGATGGCGTTAATGTAGCTACCTAATATTAAATGCATTACGAAATTGTTAAGTTTCGAAGTATGTATTGGTAACTATCCAGGGTGAATGTAAATTGGACTTCGGATTATTCAAATATGTACAAACCTTTCTCAAGTCCAAAGTTTGAATGTGAATTTAATATCAATATTTAGTTAATTCCCCTTTTCGGTCTTTATCCACAATTTATAAACTTATTATTTACACGAGTGCTGGAGAGTGATTAGTTACCGGATTTACAGGAAACATCTCTATATGTTATCTCATTGAAAGTGTAAGTACCATTAAAAATAAATACTTGGAGAATATTTTTAATTTGGCTGCTAGAATCTGCGGCTCCGACGGAATATTAGTACATCTCGGGTTTTTAGGTTCTAAGTCGTTTCGCATCCATATAATACAGAGTGTCCCATTCAAACCTCCCACATTTTAATTAATCATAACTAACACAGTATGCGGAATTATGAAATGAGACCGGTATTGTAGCATTAGTAATTCCTAGAATTAAAATTAATTTGGTTATTATTTGGGACGACACAATAAGCTGTTGTTATACAGTGGTTAACGGTAACTGAAGGGTTGGCAGGTACATGTACCTAGCGAAGCGAAACTAATGTTTATTATAAAAGTGTAAATTTGATTGATGTGTTGAATATGGTCACATTTGCAAAACAATAAGTTTTGTTAAAAGGAATATTGGAGCGAATTTTAAAACTTCCTTGGTAAATGAATATAAAAAGTCAAGAAATTTTATTGTTAAAACATTGTGGCCAGTAGCTCCCATACGAGTACATACAGATAATAGCCAGTTGCTCTCATATGATCACAGAGTGGGGCCAGTAGCTCCCTTACGAAAACAGAATGGGCTAGTCTATCATATAACGAGTATTCAAAGGAGCCAATTGCTCCCATATTATTACATAAACGTGTGAATCTATCTTTATTCTAGGGAAGTCTAGATTTGTTCAAATAGTCTATAAGATATTAATTCATTGTGAATATTGTGTTGTTCATATGTTAACATAATAAATCCTCTTTACTTAGTTACATAACTCATGGTTACTGATCATCGAATTCCTTGTCCTTCACACCGGTAGAACCCAGAAATAAGCTTAATCTAAAATACGCCCTGAAGATACCCTCGTGCACACTAAAGCTCGCTACAGTATTAAACGAAACGAAACAGAAAATCAAAGAATGTTCATTACCACACACTAAAACACCTCTATCCTGCTCTGATTTCTTCAATCTTCAAAATGTGGGAGGTTTGAATGGGACACGGTCTATAACTGGGAGAATAGCGTAACAGTTTAATACAATTACTACTACTACTACTACTACTACTACTGCTGCTGCTGCTGCTGCTATTACTAATTTATTTTGAGTATTCAGAAATAAGGTATATTCGACCTCATATTTATGAAAAAAAAAGAAACTTATAGACATTAGTTATTTCGTTACCAAATTCAATATTTGTATCATGAAATAAATATCATCAGGAATTTGCCAAACTTTATCCTAAAAGAACTGAATATAATTTCAGAATCCAGTTTCATAAATATCTTAAATGAAGTATTTCCCCCCCCCCATTTATTCTTTCATCCTTCACTTTGCAGAACTTAACGCTCCCCCCTTCCTACGGACTCACAATAACCCAGAGGGCTCCGTGTAGGCAGAAATAATGCATTTTCAACTACACATTAACACGCATTAGATATAAGTATGCCCTATTGTTATCTCAATAAATTGGGTAATAGAAAATTATGTCCCTCCATGGTATCTTTACCTCGTGGTGGAGTGGCTTGCGTGCTTAAATGATCCTGAGAGCTATGCCGGCGGTAGCATTGCTGGCGGTAGGGTTGCCCATGCCGGACTGGTCGAAGGTGATAAGCCAGACAAAAAAAAAATACCTTGATCGAAAGAGTGACGATATTTCACCGTAAAAATACGACTGTCAAGAAATACGGACGCGGGTTCCACTGGGGTAAAATTTTTGGGAGGTCAAATAGTTCCCCATTCGGTTCTCCGAGCGGGGACTACTTCAGGGAACCCATGCCAAAGGCTCATGGAGAGCTTATGTCCGCGCGGCCATGAACCTACGGCTTCAATAGTGCCAGTAATTAAGTAATAGTTTTTTTTTTTTTTTTTTTTTTTCATTTCACATGTTTAATTTGACGGAACAAGTCTTAGCATAAATAAGTGCTACCAAACATTAATAACGCATGTTTCATACTTGAACAAATTGCGGTAAATTTTTTTTTTAACATTGGTTCACTTTTTTTCTTTCTACTTTACATAATTACATTTCCTGTATATGTTTCTATATACCCCTACGTCCCATGTGGAGAAAAGTACATAACAGTGAGCTACATAATATATATATAGAAAACCAGATATAATAAAAACAGTTAAGTCTCGTTGACTGCGATGGGCAGGACACGTGGCACATATGAGGGATGAAATACGTGCATGGAGGCTTCTTGCGGGAAAACCAGGGGGAAGGCGCCCAGTTGGTAGACCAAGAAAGAGGTGGGAGAATAACATCCATGATTACAGGGAAGCAGATTATACAGGGGATGATTGGAAAACATTAGCTCAGGATAGGCATATGTGGAGAACTTATGTCCGCGCGGCCATGAACCTACGGGTTTAACCGAGCCAGTGAGTTAGTTAGTTAGTTAGTTAGTAGTAGTAGTTGTAGTAGATCCTGTCTCTCCTCATGGAAGCATAGGGCCTTTGTGAAAGCACGCCACCGGACTGTTTTTTTGCCAAATTCTTGATTCAGTTCCAAATGTTTCCTTGTTTAATTTCAGTGCTGCGCCATGTAATTTTTGGTCTACCTCTTTTTCTAAGTAATCCCAGTGGATTCCATTCCAGTGCACACTGTCTATAATAGTTACTTTCTGAGAGTGTGTCCAATCCATTTCTATTTGCGATATTTAGTCTTCTTCCAGATCTCATCCTGTGATATTATTTTTCATAATTTCTCGTTTGGTATGATTTTTTACTATCAGATTCTCAAAACAAATCTGAGGCATCTATTTATCTGTACTTGCAATATTTTTAATAATGTGATGTTCCTTTCCAAGTCTCACACCCATATATTAATATACTCTTCACATTGCTATTAAATGGTCTTAATTTAGTTATAGTTGAGATTTGTTTAGATATCCATATGGACAAAAATAAATTACCGTGACTATTTTATTCATACACTAGGCGCTGAATGTTGACCAATCCAATTTACAGTCGGTGTCGGTTTGAAACTATCACGGTCGATTATCACTGAGATGTTGTCAAAATAAAATTGTCAGACCTGATGCGCATTTGTTCGAAAATTGTAAAACCTGACTTTAAAATCTGATTTGAAAGCTATAAAATAATAGAAGGCAACTCTGTCAAAACATAATACAATAATACATTCCAATTAAAATAATGCGTAAATTCCGTAACTTTTCCCCATTGTATCAATATTCTTTATTTAACATTTCATGCACTAATTGTATTTTAATTTCATTTCACTAAATAGTATTGAAAAATATCTCATGAGTTTTCATTTCTGGACAATTCTGTCCCGTCTTACATTCCGGTATGAATTATCGATAAGATTTTATTTTATGGTATTGCCCCTGACAAGATTATTTGTAGCCTATTTCTACGTAATTTTAAAACGATACGAAATAAGTTAAGTAACTAATATTTAATAATAATAATAATAATAATAATAATAATAATAGTAATA
Organism: Diploptera punctata; assembly: GCA_030220185.1. Taxonomy (NCBI): domain Eukaryota; kingdom Metazoa; phylum Arthropoda; class Insecta; order Blattodea; family Blaberidae; genus Diploptera; species Diploptera punctata. The sequence goes on along the minus strand of JASPKZ010007995.1, from coordinate 427,234 downwards.
ATAACAACAACAATAATAATGCTTTATTTATACTGGCAGAGTTAAGGTCATAAGGCCTTTTCTTCCATTTAATCAGAGAATAATAAAACGATACAAAAATTAAATACTTATTATAATTTTGAAATATTATTAAAATAAAGGCTAAACAAAAGACAATGCGGATATGGTCTAATATTAGCTAACACTAACAAAACCATGAAATATAAATAAACGAAGAGAAGCTTCCTAGATGCATATTAAATAGGTATATACAAAATGCTGAATATAGTTGTTATTCAGGGAGTATTTTCATTGTGTGGAACTTAAGATATCAGTTAATTTGGATAGTGACTGACAGTCCCTGACATGACTGGGAAGCGAGTTCCATGCTCTAGTCATAGATACATTATTATCGACACTATTCAACAGCTCATATCATTAACGTCGTAATTCAAAGCTGGGCGTGAAATATTATTCTCCCTAATCTCATTATCAGGAGCATAGGGTAACCATAAAGTATTTTCAATTTATTCTATTCTGTATTATATTCTTTAATGATTTCTGAGCCTGTAATTTCAGCCTGTGAGATTCTTATCCAAGTTTGTTTTGGACTTCCTCTTCTCTTTGTCCTTGAAGATTCCATTATAACGTATGTTTTATTTCTTCTTCTTCTTCTTCTTCTTCTTCTTCTTCTTCTATGGAGCTACAGTCCGATGTCGGACCTTGGCCTCCTGTAATAAGCCTCTCCAAATCTGCCTATCCAATTTCTCACTCCCAGAATCTTCTTGCATCTTCGTCCACAGCATCAATCGATCTGTTCTTCGGTCTTCTCGCTTTTCCTGCCCCCCATAATTGCATAAAGAATTTTCTTTGGGATACATCTATTCTCCAAGCAATAAACATGTCCTGCTCTTTCAAGCCTTTTGAGCTTGACCATCATGGAAAAACATGGTTTCTTATATAACTCATATAGATCACTGTTAATCCATTTCTCCATATGCTGCGATCTTTAATCGGTTCATAAATCCGTCTTAAAATTTTTCTTTCGAAATTGTCTAGTGATGTATTAAGAGTCCAGCTCTCACAACCATAATACAGTACTGTTGTATTCATAGTTTTATTATTCGATGTACATATCATGCCTTGGTAAGAAGAGGGCCAAAATGTAAAAATGTCATAAATTGAGTTAAGACTTACAAATTTCTTTCTTTATGGCCACGAGTCATGTGCAAGAAAATGGAGACAGGATAAAATTGTGTACATATAAAAAATTGAATTTACTATACCTTTTTTTAAACTTTAATTGCGAATAACTCGGAACTAAACTTTTTTTTTTGTACACATGTCTTCCTTCCCAAGTACGATATTTTGATTTAAAAGCTGCTTCACTATATTTCTTATGCATGTCCTACCCAGTTCTATTTTCGCTTTTCTTCTTCTTCTTCTTCTTCGGCTTTCCCCCATTTATAGGTTTGTCGTCTTCAGTTTCCATTTATTTCTATCATTCCAATCTCCTTCTTCCAAATTCCTATCATCCATTATAGTTCTGACGTAAGTTTTCCATTTCCATCTTGGTCTGCCACATTTATTTCTTTATATATTTTTGGTTAGACGTGAACTGATCAAAAAATTTTACTCCAAACACATTTTATTTTAGACTATTTTTTTACGCCCTGTAAATCTTCCCATATGTAACCTACACCTCAGTATTAGTAGTGTTAAAATAGGTTATGAATTAGAGAATTTCTAGGGTTCTAAGCTCAATGATTGCTAATTTGAAAGATATTCCAGGAAATATGGTTGGCAACGTCGAATGTTTTAAGAATGTTGTGTTTATTTTCACACTTCTGCGAATAAGTCGGACGTGATAGGCGCCAAACCTTCACTACTCGCTAAAATTACACTCGTGTAGTTTGTGTTTTCATCTTAACAGTATATTCTTGCTCCTGTTTCGGCGAAGTGTATTTAAAACAACATTGCCGTCCCTTTCTAAATTCGTGTGCGCGCTTCATAAATGCCAGTATGTGCTCGAGACAAGTGAACGTCGCGTCGCGTCAGTTCGTTAATAAAACGTGTGACTGTCAACTTTTTTTTATTTTTCCTCATCTCTCCTAGGACTTAATATCGTGTGTTTAAGGTGAGTCATGCGCATGTGTTGTGTCTATACGTGCCCGCTAATGTAATTTGGCTTCGTTTTGACAGACATAAAATAAACTTTCAGTTTTATTCTTTCCTTTTTAAGAATTGATATCCAGAGTTACCGTTTGCTAATATTCTGAAGCTAACATTTCTATTACTAAATATGGCGAGAGAAAATATTTTTACTCAAGTATTTAGCTCAACTACAGGGTGGAGCATAAACACCTGATGGTTTTTAAAATAATTTTAACACAGTTCGCTTGGTAATGTTGAAATATATAAAATATATAAAATGTTATAGAGTTTTAGATGGCATTGTTCACTGACGTGTTTGGTGTTTGTTTTAGAAGTTAGTAACACGGTTGACGATAGTGGTTATCATCTGACAATGCAGTGCCATGGAGTATTGTCCTGTACTGGAACGAATCCAGGCAGTAAGAACAAACCTAATTACATCTATTCAGCAGGATTTTCAGAGTTACAATGCTTCCTCTAGGAATTATGCGTCATTATGGGTTAGAAAATGTCATGAAGAAGGTTCTGTACAACATACAAAACTGCAAGTCTGTGGCACTTATCTCTCACATTAACTCTACAAGTTCCGACTCGGGCATGAGTCGGACACGAGTTGAGTTTTTTTATAAAGTTTGAGAATGATACCTCGAGTGAATACATTCACTGTTTCTCACAGTTAGTAAGTAATACCGCCCTGAAAATATGTTCACTAGAATCTGTTAGAAGGTAGAATTGGGAAGTGCTCGAACATCGAAGGAATCCTTGTGATTATCACTTATTCTTAAAGATCAAAGAACTTGTACAAAGTATTCGATTTTAATCAGGAGTTGATATTCAGAAAAATCTAGATAGATCAGATGAAAGAAATGTCCAGAAATAGTGCTGCTGATTGAGTTCTCCATCTTCCAAGGATTTGGCAACGTATAGTTGACTTGACAAGAGACTATAAATTAAGTTCGTAATATCGAATGTAACCTAAATAATGTTTTGTGAAGTTATAACAGTGTTGTCGTTACTTACCGAACGCCCTAGTATTACAAATGACTGAATTGTACATGTGGCAAGGGAAATATACCTGCAGACGGAAAGAGATCGTCTGAAAAACCGAAAAGGAAATGGAAGGACTCATGATTTCTGGAAGAAACATGGTTACTGGCCTAATATAACCGCAAGGATAAAAAGAAAAAGAATATTTTATTAATTATATGTAAGGGACACTTCGTAGCGTAGTGGTTAAGGCACTGAGCTACAAGCCGGAGGGTCGAGGGTTCAAGTCCCGTTGGGGTCAGGATTTTTAAACTGAACCAAACCCTCTGGCGGCACTATGGCCCTGGGGTCGACTCAGCCTCTAACGGAAATCAGTACCAGCTTCTTGTTCTGGGGGTAAAGGCGGCCGTCACGCAGGGCTGACAACCCGGCTGACGAAAAGTGCCGATTATCTAGAAAAAGTGGGAGCCTTAACTTCCTACTACCCCAAGGGTCTCCGGGCCTGTTGTGGGATCACTTCACTATATATATAAGAAAGGAACTAAATATTTTCATACTTACAGACCGAATAATTAAATATAGGAACGACTGGAAAGAACATATTGATAGAATGCCAGAAGGAAGATTTCCAAAATTATTGCTAAATTATAAACCGCACGGAAGGAGAAATGTTGGACGCCCACACAGAAGATGGTCTGAACAATTTTAACAATTCTAGCTTTCATGAAACCGGAACGAGCCAACAGGCTTAATCCCTGGATGATGATGATGATGATATATTTGCTTATCTCAAAAGTTGGTGGAATTGGAACTATGTGTGAGCACTGTGTGTGCTCCAGTATTTAACTGGACACTCTGTAGAGTCAAGGTGGTCTCATCAAACCTGTATGAATGTAGCAATTAATGTTTTTGTCATTATGTTACATTTTTTATCTTATAAAAGAAGGAAATTTCATTTTGCCTTTTTAAAAAAGAGATGAAGGAAGACAAACGCAAGGGAATTCCAGGAAACAATATAATGATTTGTTAACAAGTACCTGTGTACTGGAGTTCACAGTTCTAAGAAAACTAGCATAGCGTTTCTTTCTGCTTCTTGCAATCAACCACTCACTAACCATTATAATCTTCACTAATTACGATAGTCCATACCGTGTTGCGTCTCACAAAACTTTTGGACATTCATCTCAAAATTAATTTAAATTAATTACGGTCTCTAAGGAGGTAACAATATAAAAAGTTATAATGTTCCATTCCATTAACCAAGTTTAACCTCTCACCTTGAATGAGGTGCATAAAAAAATTAAATATAGGCTCAATTCTGGAAATAGGCCTACATTACAGAGACTCTTGTGCCAACTTCTCTAAAAAAAGTTAAACTGAAAATCTATATATTAATACGTGAAGGAAAAACTTTGTACCCATTTTCAAGCACAATGCGCGCACGGAGGAGTGTGATATATGGCATAATTAAAGTTCATACAGAGAAGGAGTGCAGAAAAATAAAATTTATGTATAATATGTGTTACAAATTAATTAAATTAAACAAAATAAAATTAATTGTCTCTAAGGAATTTATGTGTATTACTCATTCATTTGTTTACATTCATACTGAAAGTGCATGTTGCAAAAAAGAATATTGTGCAGCAGCAATGTGAATTGATTTGCTCTTGCGTATTTATTATTAGTGGTTTAAAAAAAGTGAGTACATTTTATTATCTCAATTTAAATTAAACGCTGTCTAATCTTGGTTTCAGTAATTTCATTACTTTTTTTATATTTACATATTCATACCTACTTCCATTATGCCTATGCCTCGGCGTAGAACATTGACGGGTCGGAGTGAGAGACAAAGAAGAAGGGATATGTTATATTCCCGTACACATAATAATAGGCAAAATGCAAATGTAAATAGTATAAATAGTATACAAATGTCAAATGACGCGTTATTGTTTTTTAAATATGGCTTAGCCAAGCTATACCATATATTTCCTATCGTTCGTATTTTTAAAATGAATAAAAAAATTAATGCATAATGACGTATTTGTGACAAGCTCAAAAATTTAATGAATTATGGTCGAATTTCGACCGCTGGGCGAACACTAGTATATATATATATATAACTGTGGAATGCAGTCTTTCATGGCCTGTAATCATAGTATTAAAAGATTCCGGGCTATGTGGCCGTGGTCTGTAACTGGTGTATCTTCCAGAAGTTTCTCCCTCAACTGCGGAGGACATCTTCAGTGGCGAGTACTTCTAGATGTTGTTCCCTTGCCGTAGACTCGACTGTGAAATGAGTCAAGTCTACGACAAGCGAACACCACCTAGAAGCACTCGCCACTGAAGATGTCCTCCGCAGTTGAGGGAGAAACTTCTGGAAGATACACCAGTTATAGACCACGGCCACATAGCCCGGGATCTTTTAACATTAATATATATAACTGTTATGTTTTTAATTATATGTATGCAAAACATGTACTCTTACTTTAAGGGAGGAGAAAAGCGTACGAGTATTTGAGAATAAAGTTCTTAGGAAAATTTTTGGACTGAAGAGAGTTGAATAGACAGGTGAATGGAGAAGACTACATAACATTGAGTTACGTGATCTTTATAGGAAACCAGATATAATAAGAACAGTTAAATCTCGTAGACTGCGATGGGCAGGGCATGTGGGACGAATGGGAAATGAAAGAGGGGTATGGAAGCTTATTATAGGATAACCAGAGGGAAAAACGCCCAGTTGATAGACCAAGAATGAGATGACAGAATAACATTAACCATGATTTAAGGGAAGTAGATTACACAGGGGATGACTGGAGAACATTACCTCAGGACAGTGATGTATGGAGAGCTTGTGTGCGCGCGGAAATGAACCTACGGGTTCGATAGTGCCAGTGAGTTAGTTATTTAGTTAACCACTCAACTTATAGGCACTTCACGTGCCAAACGCCACCTGGGCCTTACAGTGCCACGACCTGTCGGGAGAAAGATTTTGAACTGTGGTTCGCTTACATACTTTTTTGACCACACAAGGACATGGAGGGTCTCCCCGAATGAGTAATCAGCTCAATGTCAGGGCCTCCTCCGAGACAACACAATATTAAGACAAAACAAACCATTCACACACACATTCGTAATAACATGGCGAAAATGATAATGATCAGCAGATTATGTTTGGGGACCGTTTGGACCTTAAAATTTCTCGACATTTGTCTTACAGATGAAAAAGTCGCTAAGATATAAAACTAATGTTAATGAACAAGGATATGCATATTCCTTTTATGCTTTCGTTGGCCGGCGATCAAAACATCGTAGCTCATTCAAGAATAATATCTAGATTTTTGCATTATTCGATAAACAAAGGAATTGTATGCGTGCTGTTAAAGTCTTGTAACTCCATGATGGTTTTGCTGCCATCTATTAACGATTACAAAAATTATGCATTTGCTAGCCATTAAATCTCAGGTCCAAAACTCGTATCTCCGGCGGGGAGGAAGAGCGTGTTTTGGTCTGCTCTAATCGCAGACCCAAGAACTCGCATCTCCGGCATAACACTTTTTAAAAATTAATTTAAAAATATAATATATTTTGACTTTAAAATCTTAAAAATCGACCAGTTATAAGGTTTCTTCTCCTGATTTTTTTTTTCAATTATGGAGTAACGAAGTATTGATTGCCGGTTGACAATTTGCTACATTTGAATCTTTAGAAATTAATGATTTCTCATATTTATCTCATGCAAAATGTGTGCTTTAAAAGTTTGTTATATAATTAATGTTTTTTTGTTACAGAAATCCGGAGAACTTGTTGTGCCGTGCGCTTGTCTGGCATGGCGCAATGTTGACTACGTGCCCAAACTGCCTTCACGTGTTCCACAACAACAGAGTTGTTCAGCAATTCACCACACCATCATCAACTTCAACAACATGTTGCGATTACAACAGACAACAGCAACAACAACCTCTCCTGGTGTCACTGACCATACCTCCCACCAGTGTACCAACAACATGCACAGTGTCTGTGACGACATCTCCAGGATGTCAACAACACCTCAACACCAATCAGCGAGTTCTTGCAGGCATGGCAGGCGGAGGCATCATCCTAAACAACATCAACAACAACAACCCATCTTCGTCTGTGATACTTCAGCAGACAACCCAGGACGACAAGATCGTCATTCCTTCATGTTCTCCGCAACCATCACCTTCCACCCCACTCTCGTTTGTCCTTCCATCAATAAGGACTTCCAATACACTGCCTTTCCAATGGAACATCCCAGCTACAACAGCATCTGCAACTGCTGCTTCGAATCAACAGTTACCATGGGTTTTGGGTCTTCAGCTACCCCAAACACAAACCATTCCTCAAGTGCCACAATCGGATACAGATCTTGTGCGACTTGCAGCGACTTTAAAAGCGCTAAGAAATTCAGGGTGGTATTACGAAGGTCTCTCCTGGCAGGAATCTGCAGAAGCACTTCAATCAACAACCCCTGGGACTTTCCTAGTGAGAGATTCATCCGATCCAAAGTTCCTCTTTTCTTTAAGTGTACAGACAGAGAGAGGACCAACAAGTGTTCGTCTTCATTATGTTTGTGGACAGTTCCGTCTCGATGCAGAAACGAGGTTAGCACCTCAGATGCCACTTTTCGATTGTGTTGTTCAGCTAGTAGAGTATTATATCGAAGCGACAAAAGACAGTGCAAAAGCAAGTGTAACAGACGGAGAGAATCTGAAAGGAAGCAAGGGAAGTCATGCGAGACACAAAGAGCAGGTTTGGGTGGATGCAAATGGACATATGTATTCTCACATTCTTCTAACAACTCCATTGTACAAAAAGCAACATCTACCATCTCTTCAACATCTAGCTCGTCTTGCAATCAACAAGAGTTTAAAGGCATCCATGCCAAAAAAGTTGTCAACCAGGAATTCCTTATCTGTGAGTCAACTACCTTTACCGACGCTGTTGACGGATTACCTCAAGGAATACCCTTACTCCCACTGACAAGGGGACTTTATCACAATCGTAGCAACTATGATAGGAATGAGTTGTCTTCCATTGAGACTTTTAGGTTTTATGTTCCAATGTTGATAATTCTGATGTCATTCTTCAGACCTCAGTGGACAAAAATCCAAAATAAACCAAGTCAATATGAGTCAGTACATTCAAAAACAGGACAATATATAATGTATTTATTTTCTGAGACTTGTAGAGTAAAACTTATCATACAAGGTTATTTATTGAGAACGTATTTTGTGTTTTAAAATATGAATAGTGAATATTTAAAAACATTTCCATTTATCATTCTACAGAGTCTTCCGTGAGGAGCGCGACTGGATTACATAGTCTATGTGTTATAACACAGATCCCTTTCTCATTAACTCGAGTGCCAAATTTACTATTAATAATCACACAGTTCCTAAATTTGTAAACAAAATGTTTGAAAGAAATAGTAATTGTTTAAGATAATTAATAGAAGTTGGAATATTCACGACTCGCCTCATATTTGTAGATTTCTTGAAGATCTAGGTTTCGATGCATTACGCACCTTTATCAATTCTTTCAAGAATTGATAATGATGTGTAATGTATCGAAACCTACAAACGCATCTACAAATATTCCAACTACAATTAATTAAAATAAACCTCATAGTGTCACTTTCTTTAAATATTAAATCTCAGTGCCATAGGTGACTAACCCACAATTAAAAAAAATTATGTTTTTCCCTGTAATTACACTAGAAATAATCATCTCTGTCAGAGCCACATCTGCCTCTAACATTTTTGTGTTAATTTTAACTCATCCATAATGTTATAGGCAGATGTGGCTCTGACAGAGGTGATTATTTCTAGTGCAATTGCAGGGAAAAGCATATTTTTTAAAAATTGTGGGTTAGGTACCTATGATACTGAGGCACTCAAATTGTTTAAAATATTTGTTCAATTTTGATCAAAGAAAAAATTTAAAGCACGTGTTTATTTATATAAAGTACAGAAACTTTATTCTAATTAATAACTTTTAAATTTTGTTTTAATTGATATCTGTATTATTACTTACAGTATTAGTTTAATTCTTTTGTTTTGTAAAAATGCATATTTTTTATCTTCCTTCTTTTGTCAATTTATTGACACATTAAAATTATTTTTGTAATAATTAATGTTGAAATATTCCTCAAATATCCAGACTTGTTATATGTCAATTTTTATTTTTAAAAAATATCAAACTATTACGAACGTACATTACAGAGATTTACGTAACACTGCTAAAAATGCAAAATTTGCAACCACCAGTCGCACTACTAAACGGAAGATTATATGAAATATCTCAGCTAAGTTGAGAGAACGATAACATAGAATCATCTCACAATTTATACTAAAACATCCGATGAAAATTCTATTATGCATTAAGAAAATCTACACCTCATGGTTAGAAATTAAAATTATCAAATTGAAAATAATATATTTATATATACTGTGCAAAAATCTAAGAATAAAATATACATTTTTTTTGCAAGGCCTTTAACATTAATTTGTTTTTTTATTATACTTTCTGTTAGTATTGAAGAATACAGTTTGGAAGAGATTAAATTTCTCGCTATCGGTCAAAATGTTGGCAGAACACACTATTTTTCTTCTCCATGTCTCAAAAGGAATATGAATTGGATAAATAATTTGAGATAATGTAATAATCTAAACTGGAAGAAATTTGAAAAGATGGAAATGAAAAAAAAGGACTCTAAAATAAGAAACGGGATAAAATTGTTTAAATTATAAAGACGAAAATAATCTAAATACAGAAATAAAATGGTAACATAAATATCTTTAGAATTTAAAGAAAATGTTAGGTTCTTTCTAAATAAATGTAATATACGATGTTATCAAGTAGACATACTCATAACAAAACTAGAAATGAAACAGGTCTGAAATATATATCTTAGAGATGAATCCCTTATTTATATTTCATTATATTATTTTCAGTTTTTTTCTTTATAAATTAGCAAATTAATATTTTTTTATTTTTTTCGAATTAGATTATCATAAGTAATGCCACGAGTGATTTCCAATTTATCTAGAGAATTTGGAAATCAAGAGTGGCATTTGTTAGGACTATTTAACGAATAAAATTAAGCTGTTTACTCACAAATCATTATTTAACTATAGTTATTTTAAAATATTTATATATTTAATGAAAATGGCGATGTTTGAAAACAAATGAGAAACGATAGGTACGCTTCATCTGCTTCTTTTGTTTATCACTGCAACTAGATCATACTATTTATTGCTAAAGGAACGCAATATTGTAAGAATGCTCTCTAGTGGAGAAAAAAATGAAACATCAAACTGTATATTAATTCATTTCTGATGTCGTATGATGTAAATATGACAATTATATTTTTCTCGATTATCACCTGGGAAAAAATACATTTAAGAAAGTGCAAACAGTGGTTTCTTTTTTTGATGGTATAATAAATTGCTACAAATGTTTTTATATTAACTCCTGCAAGCGCTATGTGTTGACATCCATGCACTATACATACAATTTGGTAGCCATATTTCTTATAGAATCAGTCACTGCAAAATAATGGTCAGACTTGTTCAGAATATTAAAAAGAAGGAGCTTTCTTTAATATGGTAAATTTAATATTGATAAATATTTGGTGAACCATGACTGTGATTGGTTGTAAAACAGAAATCATTGACACATGATTGGTCATTGACTCCCATTTGGGGCATGAGTTAAATAGTCAATAATATTTTCACTTAAACCATTACATTTGGCTATATCTTTAATAGTTTGTAGTTCTTTACAATATCTATCCTTATTTAAAGTCTGTGAACCAAAACGTTAAAACTCGCCATCTTGTGTTGTGGGCAATTATAATAATATACAGTGATATAGGGTAATGTACTGGTTTCTTTTCTATGAAATATCAAATACTAACTAGTAATCATTTATAATTATTAAAATATCCAAAAAAGTAACCTTCAATATTCTTCTCTTCCTCTTAACAAAAGCTTATACTGCGAAATCAGCCATTTAGCAAATCAATAAATTCCTTAATTCTGCATTTTTATAAAAATATTGGCTAAAATGTCAACATATTTACATATCTACAAAATTTAGGAAAATATTTTATTTCATTTTTCAGGTATATTTCAAAGGAATGTTATTTACTTAAGAACTCTTAGAAAATCAAGAACCTCTTTAAAATAGCTTGAGATGTTATCGTTAAGTTTCATCTAATAATTCTGTGTTTACGTTCATCTCGTTATCTGAGATAAAATCCAGTAGGAAAATTTTAAAACCATCCCTGATAGAAAAACTATTTCAAAAAAATGTATATAAAAACAGATTTCGTATTAATATTGTGAGTGTTGGTGTATGAGGGAACATTACTATTTATTTTCCATGTGTCATTATGCATTATATCTACCACTGCAATGTTACCATATTTATCTTATTTTATTTTGCAACTGAAGAACTCTGTGTAAAAACCGGTTGTCTCCAAAAAAACTAAGCAATTTTAAGAGAAACTAAAAGACTCTCCATTGCAATTTTTTGTTAAAAATATATAAATATATTTATTTTTATATACAAAATACTGAAAAATTGCACTGCACAAATATATTATAGTAGTGTTTCTCAACCAGAGGGGGAGGACGTGCTCTAGAGGGGCATGGTCACATTTGTTTTATTATTTAAAAATTTAACACTTGATTATTGATATTGTGACCCTTAGAAGGGGTATAAGTAACAAAAGGTCAGTTTTGAGTAAATGATGTTTAAAGTTGAGACACTTCATATGTGGTTGTCTTAACAGTTTTCTTTTCAGCCGCTAGATATCAGCACCAGACAGATTTGTACTTATATACATTGGCCACTCATTAGTATTTGCTTTAACCATTAAAATCTCGAAAATTAGCAATTTGTCACTTGTACTCCTTGAATTTTACACAAATGATAGGGAATATTAAGTACTTTATTTAATACATTATAGAAATGGTTAAGTTTAATTTTGAAATTTAATCATTAATGGATTCGTAAATTGATTATGGAAAATATTTATTAAATTGGTGCTCTAATAGCATTAAATTTGGAACAATTCACAAATCCAATTAAATTTCTTATTTATTCCCTTTAATTTTAATTTTATAATGCAAGGTTTTTAAAATAATGGTAGAAAATAATAATCAAGTATATTTTTTCTAAGATATATAGGGGATTCTTCTGATTACTGCATCAAAACAGAAAGGTTGAGAATCACTGGTTAAGAAGTAATTTGAGATAAGAAATCAATGATCTCTAAATAAAACTGTGAAATTTGTATTTTAATAAAACCTCAAAGGTGAAAGATCTGAGTAACTAAAATATAATACAATTGTTGCATTTTATTTGTATCTTAATGTGGAGTGATAAGTGTTTAATTGTAATTCATCAAAAGTATACGTAATTGGATATAAATAAAGGAATAGTGTACACATTTAAAATATTTATTTTTTTAAAACATGGTCTTTACCGGTTTTAGCACCGATATCTTTAATTGCTATACTTTTACAGAAAAAAGAAGGAACATATTTCCACACACGATTCACAAAATTAAGGGACGTCTTCCCAACTTTCCTAAAAGTTCTTCCGGACATGTCCGGATAAAAAAGAATGTCTTGGAGTAATTGAAAAATTAGCAATTGTGTGTGGAAGTTACCAGGAACTCGGAGAGGAAGGGCGAATGTAAATATATATATATATATATATATATATATATATATATATATATGTTTAAAGTTATTGATAAGATGTATCATATGAAATGAGTTTTAAATATATTTTCATCCTAGTACATTTTCTGTAAAACTTATTTGAAATAATAACAGTTTGAGATAAGCAGAAATATTAGTATAGGAAGAATAACAGCAGTTCACTTAACAGTTTACAATTATTCTACTGCTTATCACTTGTCAATATAATTGTCATTCCCATCACATTTTCGCCATTAGTATTCTTTGATTCTAAAACTTCAAAATGAAATTTCTTCAGAGTAAAAAGTTTCAGATTTGCTCTTTCTTTCTCGAGTTTCTGATATTTGCCAAGATGGTGTACGAGGTATGTTATTACATAAAGAAAACAGAAAAATACAGAACATTCTATCAAATGACCAAATTCCAAAAATAAAATAACGTTTATATAGTGAAAACAGTGCAATCTGCCAAAATAATATAAGTGGTGCATGTCTACAAAATTGAAATATGTAGTAAGAATTGAGGGTTTGGGGGGGGGGCAGGTTGATCCATTTTAGTACACTTTCTGATTAAAAAAACTTAAGAGATGTATAATTAGACCTATGCTTTATGTAAAGTTCAAATCGTCACATATGCAAATTGACTTACCATGTAGGCTATGATACATTTGATCTCAAACAAGTTTTTGCCCTTAAATTGATGCTGCCTTCTAAAGATTGCAGTTCGGGGGAAAAAAATGAATCTCTTTGTGCTAGGATGCCTGGATAGCGTAATTGGTAGCGCACTAATGTATCAAGTTAAAGATCCTGGGTTCAAATCCCGGTTCAGGCCTTTATTTTTCTTTTCATGTCATATTAGGCCTTCATTGCTAAATGTCAAAAAAAAAAATTATAATCGAAATAAAGAAGCGTCACTGCTATAAAGTAAAAATTCTCTTTAATTTTCTTACTTGTTATAGTAGCCACGAGAGGGCAGTGAGACCGAGTTCCCGATATAAAGCAAAAGTAAATATTAGTGCTAGGACCTGGGTAGCGTACTAATATATCAAGTTAGAGGACCTGGGTTCAAATCCTAATTCAGGCGTTTATTTTTCTTTTTTTCAGTTCATATATATATACGGGCTTAAAGTTCTGAAAATATGGAATATGATGCCACCAATCACAGTGACTTGGAGTTATTCCCGAAAAAAATAATATATATGTAAACGCCAAAGGTATCATATATAATACGTAGGGATTCAGGAGATTAAGCAACAATACACAATGTAAAAGACTATTGGGCAGATGAAAATTATATTGGAAAGGCAATGTGTGACATGATCTCACACAAATACGAGACCATTTTAAGAAGCGGGCGACAGTAGAAGACCTCTGTGAATGAGGCAAAATAACAAATTTGGTTTGAAGTACCTTAAAAATTGAATGATTAATACCACAAACTATTTGCGCTCGAGTTAACGAGAACATTAAACAAAAAAAATCACTGTATTAATTTAGTTGATGTAATGTAATAATTGTCATTATACCACTAATGTTATGTTTGGCAGTTATGTTGTTTACACTTGTTTACAGAGTGGCCCAGAGGAACCTAATTGGATGATTATACCGATTTCATATTAAGTTGCATTAAAGTTGTATGCATCCTAAAATATATTTGTCTCAGACAATGAATAAAAGAATCAACGTTTGGCTCATTCGTACCAAATCATTATAAATTATGGGAAATTAGAATCATTTCAGCTATCAACATAAAAAAAACACCAATTGCTGTAATAGTCTTTTTAAATGTACGCAAAGAATTGGTTTAAATGAAATTATAGAAAAAACGAACTACATGGGGACGTGTCGTGATAAAAATATAACAAACTAGCGAGACCCACGACATTGTTCGCGTAGACAAATTAATTTAAACAAGTTACGTATAATTGGTCACATTTGGTTAATGTGAGTTATCCGTAAAATATAGACATATGTTGTCACAGAGTTTTTTTTTTGTAATTTTTTTGTTGAATATTCAATTCTGAGCGCATCAATTTGATGTATTTGTTATGGTTTTGACAGCATAAACCATTTAAGCGTATATAAAGCTACTTTTTAGCCCACCGATGCATTTTTTTATAGCTCCAGCCCTATAGTACGTAGAGTAATAAGCAATCAATTGATTTGGTGTTTAGTTGATGAAAATCCATTACGTTTAGTGATTAAATAAAATAAATATGAAAATCGTATCAAACTTTAACAGTTTCATTTTATTTAATCACTAAACGTAGACAAATATGTTATGTACGTTAATTGCCCTAAAAACCTCTAAATGATGGTAAAAACACCATTCAATTTCGTTAGGTATAGCTTAAGGGCTACGTCTCACTCTACATTCCAACCCCTAGTATAGACCTGAAAGAAAACGCTGTAAATGTTGTTTGTATCAGTGTTGAGGCATTTCCTGTCATGTGCTGCATGCCATATTTTGCATCAATTATACGTTTTGCTTAACTTAGAATCACAAATTTACATTTGAAATGCCTCTTCAGTAATTATACCGAGCAACAAAAAAAAACTTCTTTTTTTTTTGTCTCAGAAAGAAATATGTGATCCTGATAGTATTTTTTCTCCTGAATTCAAATATCATATCGGGTTTTCTCCATCACGCAAGGTTTCCGAGAGACAGAAATTAATAATTTCAAGCACTTTAATATTTTCAACATTCGTAACTACACAATATTCGAACATTCGGACTCACATAGAAAGTAAGAAATGACGATTTTCTGCTATATTTCGCCTGTGGAGCATCCCTCTTGATGGTCCAACAATAATCGGCCAGCATATTAGGATTCCATTTGCCTTGATATCTCTTTTCCATAGCTGAAATCTGCTGATGAAATTTGTTCCCCGTTGTTTTACAATGGACAAATGGACGAAAAAACGTTTATTAAAAAATAATTATTTAAATCCATTAATTGAAATTGAAATAAAAAAAACTGTGGGTGATGGAGAAACTCTGAATACGTACTTGAAAACACGATAAAAAAACTGCATTAAGTACAACTATTGGTACTCATGAGACAAAAATCATGATGACCCGTGAAATAGATGAGTCGATGTTTAAGTCTGTTAATAGTACCAATTCATTACTTGTTTCCCTAATTACACAATGACGTCACAGACCCGCCTGTTCAGAGTGCTCAAGCTATAAGAAGTATACTAAAATAGGATCCGGGGAAGAATATTTAGTTCCATAAGGAATGAGAACGGAGGAAACCTCAACGAGAAACTCCATAATTTATATCGTTGATCTAATCTTGTCAGAATCATTAAGAGTAGACTGAAATGGGCACGTCACGTAGTTCGAAAGGCCGATAGTAAAAAAAAATTTCAATTTCTTTATTCGAAAACCATTCGGGGAAAATATAATTAGGAAGACTTAGATATAGGCGGGAGAATAATATTCTGGTGGAGCTTAGGGAACTGGATATCGGTGATATGAACTGAGGATAGTGAACGCGGGAATAAGCCCTGCGAATTCGTTTAGACATAAAAAGTTGGAAAGTGGACTTATATCCATTTTCCCCCCTGGAGTCTTTGCATTTCATCGCATCACAATTTTTTAAGACTAATTACAACATAGTTATGGAAAAGTCATAATTTAATCGGGCCACTTTGTGAAATTAAGTATAATTCATGTTGGAATAAGCAGAAAAGATGTAAAATTTATAAAAACCTGGGTGGATTTTGTTCATGTGACTGTATGGGGTGTTTTAACACCCCATAAAGATTGTGATAATAAATATGTTTTTCTTACTTTTCAAACTACATTTTTTTCTAACAACATTATCCTAATTCACCCGATCTTTGATAATTAAGTAGTCATATAATGTTAAAATAAATACCTGTCGTCCTCAACTAAATTAAATTTCTGTTTAAAACACTCGTCAAGTGGTTAAAAATATGAAGGCCTTTCAGAATCAAGTTCCATCATTTGCATTTTATTTGGTACTCAAATCATGTTCCATGGTACTCAAATGAAATGCAGAAGATGGAACATGATTTTGAAAGGCTTTCGTAGTTTTAATTACTTGACGAAGCGTTTTAAACTAACTCACTGGTTCTATCGAACCCGTAGGTTCATAGCCGCGCGGACATAAGCTCTACATACATCCCTTTCCTGAGTTAAAGTTTTTAATCATCCCTTGTATAATTTATTTTATATACTGAATGTTATAGACCAAGAATGAGGTGGGAGAATAACATTAACCATGATTTAAGGGAAGTAGATTATACATGGGATGATTGGAAAACATTAAATCAGGATAGGGATGTATGGAGAGCTTATGTCCGCGCGGCCATGAACCTACGGATTCGATAGAGCCAGTGAGATAGTTTAAAATACTTCGTCAAGTAGTTAAAACTATGTTCCATCTTCTGTGCTGCAAGCCGTAAGGTCGAGGGTTCGAGTGCTGGTGGGGTTAGGATTTTTAAACTGACCCAAAACTTCTGGCGGCACTATGGCCCTGAGTACTAGACGGAAATGAGTACTAGATGTTTGTTCTGGGGTAAAGGCGGCCGTCACGCAGGACTGACAACCCAGCTGACATCAAGTGCCAAATTGTCCAGAAAAAATGGGAGCCTTAACCTCCTACTACCCCAAGGGCCTCCTGAAACCTGTAATGGGATCACTTTACTTTTACCATTAACACAGAACATTCTTTGAGTACCAAAAGAAATGCAAAAGATGGAGCATGATTTTTAAAGGCCTTCATATTTTTATTTACATGACGGAGTTTTTTTAAACAGAAACTTAATTTAAATGACGACTGATATATCAGGTACTCATTTTAATGTTTTAACATTTTACATTGCATAACATCAACTGTGCTTTACAATGAATTTTACAAGTATTGATTAACTGGTCATCCGACAATTCATCTGATTTTAACCATTTTGAACACCTTTCCTAATAAGAACATTTCCTGCACAGAAAGCTACTACAATACTGAAATGACACGAAAAAAGGTACCTTGCTACTCCTAAGGGAACTGTCAACCACTGCACGCCGAAATCTACCTTGAAATTTCTTCCAGAGAAGCGTTGTGATGTACAAAGGCCCTGTCAAAAAAAAAAAACTGCCGTTTTAACTGCAAGACATTAAACTCTAGCACCGAATCTCTTATTTAAACTGTGCGGAAATAATATAGTACCTGATTTGGTTGATTGGATAACCCTCATCTGCCGTCCGCCCCGCGTCCCGCCTCACTTCACTCTTACTAAAGCAGGGAGTCCTGCTCCGTACAGTGGGTTGACATTGCTGGATTCTAACTTCGATTTCTGTGCCTTGCAGTTAAAAACGGAAGATAATTTTTTGGACACGGCCTTGATACATCACAATGCTTCTCTGGAAGAAATTTCAAGGTAGGTTTCGGCATGCACTGGTTGACAGTTCCCTTGTAAGAAAAAGTCTAATAAACAAGCTAATAAGATCACAAATTAAAGATTGCTGACAGCTTGAATAAATCATGGTTAATTGTAAATAAAAATTATTTGCCTGATTCAACAAGATATGAAAGATTGAATTTCTTGAGCCTAAAAACTGGTCATGATTGTTTGGCAGAACATTTAAATAAGATATCTACTCCAATTTATGTATTATGTAAAGAGGAGAGTTCAACCATGGAGAACATCTCGCAAAGTGTTCTGCACTTTAAAATTGCTGGGACCAACCATTACGAAAATTGTACTGGGAAGTAAGAAGGAGAATGGATATCATCCAAGAATCTGGTAATTAGAATATACTAGTATACTATAATCTGTACACCAACTATACGTAGACTTCCAAAAGGCATACGATTCAATTAAGAGGGACAAGTTAGGCCTATATAGTATCCTGCTAGAGTTTGGAATTCCTAAAAAGTTAGTTAGGCTTATACGAATGTGTCTAAATGGCACAAAGAGTAGGGTGCGTGTAGGCAAACAGTTTTCGGATACTTTTGAAATCCACAATGGGTTGAAGCAAGGAGATGCACCATCTCCTCTACTATTTAATTTTGTACTAGAGCATGCCATCAAATCTTTAGAGGATGAAGAAGGCCTACAACTCAATGGTATTAATAAGCTGTTAGTTTATGCTGATGATGTAGTACTACTGGCCGATAGCGAGGAGATACTAAAGGCCAACACGCACACACTACTGAGTAACTCTAAGAAATTGGGACTGGAAGTAAATATCAATAAAACTAAATATATGGTCACACATAAAAATACATTATATAATGGAAATGGACAGCTAATGACAAATGAGGGAAATTTTGAGGAAGTGGCTGAATTCAAATACCTAGGAACAATAATCACAAACAGGAATGAGATGCACAAGGAAATTAAACATAGGCTCTATTCTGGAAATGCATGTTATTATGCATTACAGAGACTCTTGACTTCCCAACTCCTTTCAAAAAACGTTAAACTGAAAATATATAAAACTATTATTCTACCAGTTATATTAGGCCTATATGGATGCGAAACTTGGACTCTTACTTTAAGGGAGGAAAAGAGATTACGAGTATGTGAGAATAAAGTTCTTAGGAAATTTTTTTGGACCAAAGAGAGCTGAACAGACAGGTGAATGGAGAAACTGCATAACAATGAATTACATGGTCTTTATAGGAAGCCAAATATAATGAGGACAGTTATGTCTCGTAGACTGCGATGGGCAGGTCATGTGGCACGAATGGGGAATGAAAGACGTGCATGGAAGATTCTTGTAGGAAAACCAGAGGGAAAACGCCCAGTTGGTAGACCAAGAATGAGGTGAGAGAATAACATTAACTATGATTTGAGGGAAGTAGATTATACAGGGGATGATTGGAAAACATTGGCTCAGGATAGGGATATATGGAGAGCTTATGTCCGCGCGGCCATGAACCTACGGGTTCGATAGTGCCAGTGAGTTAGTTAGTTAATTAGTATACTATAATATATCCGAGATAAGTTCCAGTTATACTGTAAACAAACTTGCGTAAGATATTACTTCTCCGATTCCGTCTATTGGGGGAACTGGCCCTCCATGGTCGTTTCACTAAGGAAGAAGCATAACCTACAAATCTCGCGCAGGTAAACGTAGGGTCTTGGGGAAACGATCCCTATCAGCAGGCATGCAAAATCATGGTTACTAGTCGTAATGAAAATATTAACCCTGAGTAGGAAATGATTATAATAACTATGTATCCCGTCAAATTCCTTAAGGGCATCATCATCATAGTACATTCACGAATTTAGGCCATTTGTTGACCTGTTTCGGCCTCAAGAGAAACACCAGGAGAGAGTGTAAGGGGTAGTGACGTGTGTATAACCTCTCCTTAAGGGCACCCGGTACTAATTTCCTTGCAATTTGGTTTAAAAATGTGACATACAAAAATAATTACTTTTTCAGCTTATTCTTAAGTTATGTGTATGAAAATTATGTCACTAATTAAACAAGTCGTCCTGAACATAATGACACTTTGGTTAACTTTTTAGACATATTTCTTTATGAGTAATTTAAAATACAAAAACAATTCATTATGTTAAAAGTATTGTCTTGGTACAATTTTTTCACAAACTACTTATCCAATTGTTTCCAAAATTTAATGTTATTGTCCATTGTTCATTTGACAATAATAAGGTTTGCTTGTGTTCAGATATGGATTGTAATTTATTTTTAAAAAATTCAAAGACCAATTTTTTTTGTTAAAAATGTTGCAAAATTTCTTTTTTTTTATTTCAAAGACTATAAATAGCACAAAGATAAATTTAACTTATTATTATAGAGCTCTTTAAACTGCATATTCATGCCAAAAATAATTCTCCTATCTTTCACAGTTTCAGAGAAAAGTGTACCAAAATACTACAAAAAAAAACACAAGTTACGGGAAAATGCAAAAAAAAAAAAGTGTGCATTAGGAGAACACAGAGACGTAATTTTTAAAAATCAATTTTTATGGGTTTAAATGTCAAAAATCGACAAACTAATATTACACATCGATAAAATAGACCTTACTGGATTTTTGAAGCAAAAAAAAAAAAACAGATTTTTAACCCAAATAAGTACTGGGTGTCCTTAAAACTGGAAGAAAATGAGAATAAAATTATTGTAAACCAATAATTTATCAAATATTGTTCAATGTTAATATTAATATTATTATTTTTAAATCGAACTCATCACTTTCATTAATTATATTGGATACGAGAACTCCATTAGGCCTATAGTAAATTTCCAAACCTAATGAAATAAAAAAAAAAAAAAAGGAAAATAATTTTGAAATAGGTAAGACATGTGGCACAAATAGGGTATGAAAGAGGTGTAGGCTATGGAAGCTTCTTGTAGGAAAACCAGATGGAAAACGGCCAGTTGGTAGATCAAGAATCTTACGAGGTTTTAGAAGTAAGGTGACGAAAACTAATATTTTTTAGACTGACAGTACACTATTTTGGAATTGAATGTGTATGCCTGTACGTTAGACTACCCGCAGTCAAGGGGATGAAACTGGTCTTCTGCGCATCTGAGAACATGCTTCTTCCTTAGTGAAACGGGCTCTATATTTATCTTGTCGTGGTGGAGTGGCTTGCGTGCTTAAATGATCCCGAGAGCTATGCCGGCGGTATCATTGGTGCCGGACTGGTCGAAGGTGATAAGCCAGACGAAAAAATGTACCTTGGTCGAAAGAATGACTATCTTTCACCGTAAAAATATAACCGTCAAGAAATGCGGACATGGGTTCCACTGGGGTAAAATTTTCCAGAGGTCAAATAGTCCGCCATTCGGTTCTCCGGACGGAGACTATTTCAGGGAACCCATGCCAAAGGCCCAAACACAGGGACATGTTCCTAGGAACGTGGAATGTTAGGACTTTATTTTAGAATAAAGATCTTAGGAAAATTTTTGGACCAAAGAGAGATGAACAGACAGATGAATGGAGAAAACTTCATAATAGTGAACTACATGGTCTTTATAGGAAGCCAGATATAATAAGAAAAGTTAAGTCTCGTAAACTGCGATGTGCAGGACATGTGGCACGAATGGAGAATGAAAGACGTGCATGGAAGCTTAATGTAGGAAAACCAGAGGAAAAATGCCCAGTTGGTAGACCAAGAATGAAGCGGGAGAATAACACTATACATGATTTGAGGGAAGTAGATTATACAGGGAATGATTGGAAAACATTAGCTCAGGATAGGGATGTATGGAGAGCTGATGCACACGCGGTCATGAACCTACGGGTTCGATAGTGCCAGTGAGTTAGTTAGTTGTGGTACTACTTTTACCCGCCATATGAGTGAATTGTGTATCGAATTGTCATTGATACAAACATTCTTCTTAGGCAACAACGAATTTATCGGGAAATAAGACCGAATACAAGTTAAGATGGTACCAATAATTATTAAGAACCTCCATTATTATTTATTTATGACAAAAAATACATATGGGCCTACCTAATCTGACGTTTATGCTTTTTCCACGATGTGGAATTTCGTTACGAGCAGAATTTATGCTCCATTCTGACATACATGTAGATCCTGCTGTTATTTTCACCACATCCTCAATGGCTAATGTAGTATATTTTTCAACAAACTGTTTGAAAATATTCATAAGTAATGCCAGGAGTGATATCCAATTTATCTAGAGAATTTGGAAATCAAGAGTGGCATTTGTTAGGACTATTTAACGAATAAAATTAAAGCTGTTTACTCACAAATCATTATTTAAATATAGTTATTTTAAAATATTTATTTATTTAATGTAAACGGCGATGTTTGAAAACAAATGAGAAACGGTTGTTACGCTTGTTCATCACTGCAACCAGATCATATTATTTATTGCCAACGGATCGCAATATTGTAAGAATGCAGCCTAATGGAGAAATTTATAACCAATATTATAGGTATTAATTAATTTCTGATGTCCTATGATGTAAATATGTCAATTATATTTTTCTACAACGTTATTTCCTGGGAAATAACTCGTTTAAGAAAGTGCAAACAGTGGTTTTTTTTTTCTTTTTTTGTGATATAATCAATTGCTACAAATGTTTTTATATTATCTCCCGCAAGCACTATCAGCTGACATTCGTGCACTATATATACAATCTGGTAGCCGTATTTCTTAGAGAGTCAGTCACTGCAAAATAATGCTATGACTTATTCAGAATGTTAAAAAGGAGCAGCTTTCTTTATTATGATAAACTTGTTTGATAAGTTCGAGGAGAAACACGACTGTGATTGGTTGTAATTAAAAAATCATTGAAATGTGATTGCCATTAAATCCCATTTGGGGCATGAGTTAAACAGTCAAAATAATGTGTTTCCCTGCGCTTTTCAAATTATTTATTTTCCAGTCTTTTAATAAATTCTACTGAAAGCGACCATTTTAAAACAATAGATATCTCAACGTATTCTGCATTTCGTTGCGTAAGAATTAAATATGCTTAATTAAATAAATGGAATTCTTATTTATTTAATCTATCAAGATTGTAATTATATATTTTAAAATTCTCCCATCTAAATTATATAGACATGTGCTAGATAGTACATATTTGTATTACTTTATTAGCTAATGCCCGGCGTGCGCTGCTACACCTAAATAAATGGTAATGTGTTTTTGCATTTAGTTGCCCGGGAATCTACGCATCCCGACGTACTTGGCATAAATGAGCTGAAAGATAAAATTCGTTATTTTGAGTTATCCATAAAAAATACCTGCCGTGCGCTGCTATGCTTGCCTGGGAATCTACTTATCCTGATCTCCTTGGCATGAATGAAAGACAAAAATGGCTATTGTGTGTTATCTGTCTTCTTCTTTTTCTTCTTAGTTACGGTTTAGGCGTTTTTACTAGCCTGTTCCGGCTCCAAATTGCTGCTGTTTCCATCTTTTCTTTGGTCTTCCCAAACTTGTGTTATCTGTAAAAGATAAACATGTGCTGTCGCGAACTTTTTTGTAGAGTTTTTTGAGATATTAATTCTGTGTACATTAATTTTGTGTTATTGTTATGGTTTAGGCAGCGTACGCCATTTAAGGGTAAAAAAAGGGACTTTTTCACGTTTTTCACTACAAAGGATGTTTTTTAAGGGTGTAGGAGTTGAGTATCTCAAAACTCTTATAGCCTATGTTCATCCCGGGAATCTCCTGTACAATTTGCAAAAAACCCATCACAATCGGATCAACGGTATGGCCGCGCATAAAGTTGGAACAAACAAACATTCATTTTTATGTATTAGATTATTTTACTTATTTTGAGTGTTAGAGAGGGAACTACATTTTATTAATACCTAATGGTAAAACAGTTATTCGATCAAATGATAATGCAAACCATACATCTGGTTTGTTTACATTGCAAATGGAACTTGGCTCATTATATTTCCAGCTCCTGTGGAGTCAGTTGTTTTTCCTTGTTTACATACAGTGGTAAATAAAACAGTTTATTAAATTATAAAACATTGAATGCTAGTATTTTCCTTGTTTACTAAAGTCTGATGACGAGGAGAGGTAAAAAATGCAATTCGTAATAAAAAAATTAGAACTCATTATAAGTACAGTATTACATTTTTTTGTGAATATTTCGCATTAAAATACATATGTATTTTAGATATTTTAAACAATTCATTTATAAATCTATGTTTGCTGTGTTAAAGTGTGTTAAGTCCAAAATGGGCTAAAATGATATTACACCGAGCATGTTTGAAAAGTAAAATCCCATTTTTCATAGAAGTACAATTTTAGATTGAACACCTTTTACGCAACAAAAACACAGAAGTAATCCCAGAAAAATCATCCTATTGGTAGTTTTCCCAAGAAGTTTTCGAGTTACATTATCAAATTTTCAAGACATTTTAGATTAGTACAGTTGGGTTCTAGGTTTAAGAGTCTAACACGGGAACTCTTTTTTCCCCCCTGATCTTGAAGTAGATTTCCGGGCTGTAGGCCGTGGTCTTGAAGCTTGAAGTTCCCCGACGTTTTGCCAGAGACTGTGTCCGGCATCCTCAAGGGTTGTCTTGAGACAAGAGGGACACAAGGACACACTATTACTTATGTTTTTGTTAGCAATTTTAATAATCATGCACATTTTTTAATTAAGTAGTTTAGTCTCTGAAAAATTCAAATGAATTGTGCAAGAAAAAAAAGAGGTAAGTCAGTTTTTCCATAAAATCTTTTTTTTTTCTCTCCAAATGTCCCAGGTTTGTCTTTCGACATTCCTGGTTTCTCTCCTGCCATGCGTACTTGTAACCCACTTCTGAGGTTGGGGCGCCTGGAAGGCGGGGTTACGTTGCCCCGATGATATGATGGGTGATGATGATAATGGTGCGCCAGGAGAGTCCCTAGAGTTCCTAATCCTAAGCTTAACCTAAGATGAATATGAATGATGATGATTGCGATGGCCATATGATTTCGGGGACCGTTTGGGCCTTAACGTTTTCCTGACATTTGTCTTACAGGTGAGGAAAAACCCCAATAAAAACCTCACCCAGAAAAACTGTCCCGACCGGGGATAATAATGTTCCTATGATATATGTGCAATCATTATAATATTCATAAAGGTTCCGGTTGGCCTTAAGATTCTATAAAAGTTTTCGAACCCGGGCCCGCTGCGTGACAAGGCAGCACACTACCCCGAGACCACAGCGGTGGACTTTCCATAAAATCTAGAAAACTAATTTTAAGAGCGCACGTACCTACTGCTTAATCTGTTTCCCAAAACTTTGAAGACAAATAAATGCATAACTAAATCTTTATTTTACATTTCACACTTCTTAAATGTAATTAATATCTCAGATAACTCCTCGAGGCGATATATTAACCACATGTCACTCGCTGACATTTATAGGGAAATAAGAGTAACTGAATGAATCTGGTTAAGAAATTTCCCCAGGGCTTTAATATTCCACATCATTAATGCAGCCTTAACCTCTCACCTTATAATATGTAATTTTACATGCTACACACCACACAGGACTTACAGTGACACGGCCTGTCGGGAGGGGGATTTTAACCACACAAGAACATGGAGAATCTCTCCGAATAAGTGATCAGTTAAATATCAGGGCCTTCTCCGAGACAACACAACATTAAGACGAAATACACCATTCACACACATACGTTCATGCTAAACATGGCGGATATGATGATTATGATGGTCAGATGGTGTTAGAAGACGTTTGGGCCTTACAATTTCATGACATTTGTCTTACAGGTGAGGAAAAACTTCGAAAAATCATCATCCAGGAAACTTGTCCCGACCGGGGATCGAAACGGGGCCCGCTGCGTACGGTGCAGTGACGCTACCCCGATACCACAGCGATGGAGAGGGCTTAAATATAGAGCGAAAATTGGATACTGAGTTCTAAAACCAAATCAAAATTGCAAGTGGCACATATGAGATTTTTACGTCCACTGCTAAATTTTACAATGTTTTTGTTACTCTTATTAATTGAATACTTCTCATTGCATAAACTAGCAAAGGATCCTAGCATTCGGTGCTCGGAAATTAACAATGTAGGGCCTATAAGAAAAAAAATTACGTTTAGATTGCAGTGCTAAGATAGCTCAGCGGTAGATCATTCGCCTGGAAAACCAAAAGGTCTGGGTTTAAACGCTGGTCTGAGCGTATAATTTTTCTCTTCAAATATAATTTGTCCTTCAGTGAGAAGTATTAAATTAATAATAAAGACATCGAAAGAAGCCGTACTGGCTTTATAAAGTAATGTTTAAATTCACAATAAACGTCTTCTTAAATAAGAAGCCGCCATTTGCCTGATCGAGCAAAGGCTCGTATATTCGGTTCTCGGAAATTAACAATGTATAAGAGAAAAACATGTGTTTACATTGGAGTGCTAAGATAGCTCAGCGGTAAACCATTGGCCCAGGAAGCCTTAAGGTCCTGAGTTCAAACCCCGGTCTCAGCGTATAATTTTTCTCTTCAAATATAAATTTTACAAAAATGGACAAAGAAACACATAAATAGACGAGAAATTAAAAGTAAAAATATGGTTGAAGCAATTCAAAATTATCAAAGCAATTGGATAAAACATTTCCAGAGGATGGACCCATCTCGCATTCCCCAATTAGTATTGCAGTATCAACCTAAAGGACTTTGACATAGAGGGTTACCAGAATTAAGATTGACTGACCAACCAAATCTTGAGATCTCATAGGAACAGGCTCAAATGACCTAAACATAAATAAGTTCACGATGTTGATGAAGATACTTCCACTAGGGAGCACCCTTGTCCTGACCGGGACGAACGCCAATCAATCTTCTTGGCACATTCAACTTAGTGAATCCGACAACTATACATTTGGCACTATTCTCGATCAATTTGAACATATTTTCAGCCCTTCTCATCCCCATGCATATGGGCTGAACTTGGACATAAACGGCATCGGGAGTGTCACTATAACCCAGAAATATGTTGATTCGTTATGATTAAGCCTATTTATACATGTCTCCTCCTCTCACCCCACTAGGCGTGACCCCTACTAATTCTCGGTTATGTAGGGAATTGTAGTTTCCATCTCCTCTGAGTGCTAAGGATCTAACTTGGCTTACGTGATATTTCAACTCTCACCAATCAGCTTAGCGACCCCAGCAACATTGGATTTGCACTAATCTCGGCCCTGCTGATATTTTATTTTTCTCACCCCCTCAACACCCTTGAAGGTGCTATGAGTAAATTAGCATAGCGACCCTGAAAACTATTGATTGATTCGACACTAACACGGCCAATTTCTGAAATTTTATTTTTTATCCCTTCCTGCCCCTCACATTAGAGATTCTAAGGGTCAAACTTTACTTAAATGTCTTCGAGACTCTCATTCGTCAGCTGAATTTTATTTTTAAAATGTATCCCTGTTTAATAGTTATATTATTATTATTATTATTATTATTATTATTATTATTATTATTATTATTATTATTATTATGGTATGAACATCTCATGAGAATGGAAGAAGATAGAATACCAAAGAAGATCCTTGATTGGAAAGCTAATGGAAGAACTGGAAGACGCAGACCTATAAAGAACGTTGGATAGATGGAGTGAGGAGAAGCATGGAAGGTAGAGATTTGAGGGAAGAAGATGCTTTAGACAGGAACCTCTGGCGACAAATCACTTTGGGTTGAAGTAGAAACACTGTATTTTGGAATATTCCTAATAAAATTATTATTGTTATTGTTAGGATGTAGTTTATCACCCACTTTGTTTAATATATATATATATATATATATATATAGACGATATTTTAAATAAATGGAAAGTTTTAGTGAATCCAGGAATAAGAATGGATAATAAAGTGTGCATAAATAATCTTATATTTGCTGACGATGTAATCATAATACAGAAAAATGAAGACGACTTACAGAAATCAATGCATGCATTAAATGAAATATGTAAATTATACGATCTAAAGATTTCTGTAAGGAAAACGAAGACCATGGCTTTTAGAGGAAGAGATCCAGTGAGATCCAAAATTATTTTAGAAAATCAAAGTATAGAACAGGTGTCTAGTTTCAAATATTTGGGCTGTGATGTTGGCTACAATGTGGAAAGAGATATTGACTCCAAAATAAATAAATTTCAGACGGTGTGTGGAACAATACAGAGAACATTCAAAAATAAAATTAGAAAAGAAACCAAGATGAAAATGTATAATGTTATGGCGGTTCCCACAATATTGTATGGATGTGAAACTTGGGCTCCAGTGAAAAGACAGAAGGATAGAATACAGACGGTGGAGATGAGGTTCCTAAGACAAGTAAAAGGATGTACAAGACTTGATAGAATAAGAAATGAGGATATAGGAGAAGAATTGAAAGTACAGCCTTTATTGGATAAAGTCACGAATTACAGACAGAAATGGATTGATCACATGGATGGAATGAGTAAGGAGAGATATCCATTGTTAGCAAGAAATTATCAAGCAAGAGGAAGACGTGATGTTGGAAGACCTAGAAGACGTTGGGCTGATGAATTATGAAGTCGGAACGGGCAATTGCCTAATCCCTGGAGTGATGATGATGATGATTGTTATTGTTACTCGTATTATTATTATTATTATTATTATTATTATTATTATTATTATGATTTAGAGACGCTTTAACATGTAAGGTCATATCACGTTTGGGGACTTCAGCTGTATCCGGTACCGGTAGTGAATATGGCAATGAAATTTATTGAAAATAACTCTCCTATGGAGAGAACATAATGAAAGTGCGCACCCTATATTTACTTTGACGACTTAGGAACACTAAAAAAAATCTCATCGTAGTCGGCAACGGGGTTGAATATGCGATTTGCCCCGTGTAATAATTACGAACTCTACAACTTCTGTCAACTATTTCGAGTATTGCTGTTATTTTTGTTATTATCTACAGAATACGTATTTCGTGGAGTTATTCATTTGTTTATTTGTTCATGTATTTTATGAGATAAATATAATATCTCATTTTCCACTTCATTGAGCACAATACATTACAATGTTTGTTTACGCTTTAAGCTTTGAATGTACTGTGTACGCAATACAACCATCAAGGTAAGAGCAGATGTAACTGGAATACTTACGCATAATGTTATTTCGTTTTATTAAAGTAAACAAAATATGCAAACATTAACATAACCATTCTTAAGTACATTTCTATGAATATTATGTAACGTTATTATATTTATGTAAATTAATTTTGTAAATTGATTTATAGGATATCGTCCCGCGCCGTAGCCGAGCGGTTAAGGTAGGAAGCCTTGGCACAGAGCTACGGGACTTGCGCTGGTTCGAGTCTCCATGGGGGAAGAAATTGTCTCATGGTATTTCGGCCAGTATGGGACCGGTGCCCACCCAGCATCGTGAGGCAATTGGGTAGCTACAATAAGTAGCGGCTCCAGGTTGAGGAACCAGCTATAACGGCTGGGGGACTCGACATGCTAACCACATGTCACCCCTACACTGGCTGTTGATCATCTACCTCTGTGATTGACACATGTGGATGTGAAGGGCCAGCAGCCGGCTGGTAAAAGGGCAACCGCTGAAAAGTGGAAAGACCCTCAATCGGATCGGATTTATAGGATATGCATTTTTACAATTTCTAAATGAGAACTGTATTCGGTTTGACCTTAATAGCGTGCATGCCAGTTGATCTTTCTTATGCCGGTCTTTATCCAAACAGAATTATTAATATATACATAATAAATATATTTTATGCTGATATTACAAAATCGTTATCCAATTATTATTAATACCTATCAACCAGTACATTACAGTTTACAATAGATTACTTTTTTTTTTTTTTAGTTTAGTTTAAGCAACGGAAGGATTATTTTCGAGTTATTGCGTAGTTTTTAATTGCATTATTTTTAAATTAATTGATATATTTTTATTTTAATCCCACATTGCAGAATGTTGTAAAACAGTTGAGAATTGAATAGTCAAATATTAATGGTAACAGCTGTATAATCATTAAAAAATAAATGCTAGAAAGTAATGTAGAATTTTTCGTAAAATATTTTTCTCGATTGTCGTGTAGAAAAACTTTACGAATTTCTGTGCTGTTATGTCCACATCTGTCGGTATTTATGTTTCTCGTGTGAAGCGAGAACATAAAATAGTTTATAATTTTAATCAAAAGAAAAATCACATGGAAATCATTTTATTATATTTATTTATATATTTAATATATGCGTATTTACGAATAAACTTCTTAGGAACATTTTTAGATCAATAGAGATGAACAGACAGGCGAATGGAGAATACTATATAACTGAGAGCTAGTCTTAATAGGGAACCAGATATAATAAGAACAGTTAAGTCTCGAAGACTACGATGGGCAGGACATGTGGCACGAACAGAGAATGAAAGAGGCACATTGAAACTTCTTGTAGGAAAACCAGAGGGAAAACGTCAGTCGGTAAACCTAGATTAAGGTAGGAGAATAATATTAACCATGATTTGAGGTAATATTATACAGGGATGATTGGAAAACATTAGCTCAGGATAGGGATGTATGGAGAGCTTATTTCCGCCCGGCCATGAACATACAAGTTCGATACAGCCAATGAGTTATTTAATATTTTACAAGTAATATGAATATTATTTATATTTCCCTGAAGGAAATTAAACTGTGTTCAAGGGACATTCCACAAAACAATAAAAATAGGTCTAACTAACTTATTTACTGGCACTATCGAACCCGTAGGTTCATGTTCTTGCTGACATAAGCTTTCCTCACCTGCCTATTCATAGCCAATGTTTTCCAATCATCCCCTGTATAATCTACTTCCCTCAAATCGTGGATAATGTTATTCTCCCACCTCATTCTTGGTCTACCAACTGGCTGCTTTTTCCTCTGGTTTTCCTGCAAGAAGCTTCCATCCCATTCTTTCATTTCCCATTCGTGCCACATGTCCTGCCCATCGCAGTTTATGAGACGTAACTGTTTTTATCATATCTGGTTTCCTATAAACTTCATGTAGCTTACTGTTATTCAGTCATACTTTAATAATAATAATAAATAATAATAATAATAATAATAATAATAATAATGAATTAATTACAAACACAATAACCAGAAACATGCATGCAGTGATAGCAATTATCTAATGAAATATTTGATCTTAAAACAAATGTAAAAATAAATAAATAAAAGCTGTTTTTGTAGGACTAATAATAATAATAATATGCAAACATTCTATAAATTACTACGTAGTTATCAAAAATATAATTAAATTAAATGTATGGATATTCATCCAATTGCCTCTTTAGGGTTTGTAAAATGAAATTAACATTTATGATAATTTAAGTATTAAACTTATTTCTGTATATTTTTTCACTTTTTTTTGTTTGTAACAGAAACAAAACTTTGTAAAATTGTTAATTTTATTATACTTTTTAAGACGAGGAATCTGTCACTGGTAGAGCATAAAATTTGTGAATGTGCCCCTTATGAAATTTGTCGTCAGATTTTTTTCGGTAATTATCTTTTTTTGTATTTCAGTTATGGAATTTTAATTTGTTAACATATTATATATATATATATATATATATATATATATTATATTTACTTGTAATAAACATTTATATAATGGTTAATTTACCTATTAATTTATTTTATCATTTCAGAAATGCACTATTAAACTTTTAAAATGTGTTAGGTTGGCCAGCCTAATTGATAACACATAAATGTAAGAGGCAGAACTCGTCACCACAGAGTAGATGCTACATCGCTTTAGAGGACGTCTCGCGACTTCGAGGTGAATGGTATAGGTTTGGTATGAAGTGTTCGTTCCTTTTTATCTCGATTTAGTGCATGTTTAAATATGTTGTTTGTAATTTCATATAATACGTTTTATACATTTATGTTAATTTTTAAACATAATTGTTAGGCCCTAATTAACGTATGTCTTGTAGAGAAAGAGGTTTCCTCCTTTCTTTTTTAAGTAATTTTTAAAAGAGATCTAATATCGCTGATTTCCATGAAATTTATGCATAAATCGTTGGTATCTATAAAAAAATGCAAATTTTAAAAAGCTAATAGTAGACCTACTATTTTTTTTTCGAAGAGTGATTCTTTTTGTTTTTCTAATTATTAACTGTTTTTGACATGATTTAACAGTACTTACGATAAACTACAGTTCCACTTTTTTTTTTAGTTAAAATTGGGCAACAGAATCTAAAAATGTGCTCAATAATTCTTAGTAGTTCTAGGGAACATTCTCAAGAAACTTTTATTTTTTATCATATCGGAATGGAACATTGGATATCATTCAAGTGAAGATGAGAAAACAAAATGTTTGAAGTTCTCCAATGGAGTATTTTAATAGTGAGATTAAATGCGATTTTAATAGAAATTTTGGGTATTTTAGCGCAGATTGCTGGAATGACTCGTCCATGTTAAATTGTTTACTGAATACCCAACAAAAATAATAAATTCGTTAAAAATATATGGATAGTTACGACGAATAGTTTTTTCTATTTTTTTAACAAGTTCTTGAAAACTTAGTTATTTTTAAATCAATGAACTTCTATCGCTAATACTCGCTTAGGAAGCTACAAATGCAGTTAGTTTGCTATGAATCTCCTGGAATCAGTCTGTTGTCTTTGTGAGGCGTATTCAATGTCTTTGATCGCCGGTTGAACAATCATCGTAAAAACACGAATTTTGTGGGAAACTAGAGTCAATCCGAAAGTCTCTTGTTCTAAATGAAGTTATGACGATAGACATGTTATTCCGATCATGTTCGAGACTTGAAATTTGTATATGCAACCTATTAAATTTACTTAAAGCGAATTTTGAGAATCCCCATTTGAGGAAGGAGCCGCCACTGTTGCAGAATTTACTGATTTGAGAAATTTACAGTACGTAGATATATAGTACTTTATCAAAAGAAAACGCCAAAATTAGTGAAAAAAAAAATTAATAAAAATGTGATAAATTCCTGGATAGTCGGTCCCGCTGATGTCCGCCTGTTTCCGAGGTACGTGCCTGGAATCGATGGATATTTTCAGAGCGTAAAAACCTTGAATATGGCTTCCTTCGGGAGAAGTTAAGCTTGGGTTCCATGTTGTAGATTAATGGCACTTACAAGTACCTCTAGCCTCGAACGAGCAAAATGTGTCGGCCCTTTGACGCTTAGTTTTGATTTGTGACACCAATTACCTGAACTATTAAAAATGTAGTTAAATCAAATTACGTATATAAAAAACAATAGATCGTGTAAAGGTAGCTATGAATTGATTTAGATCAGGATTCCTAATTTACGGGAATATCTCATGTTATTGCTATCGTGTTGTATTGAATTCTATCATGATAATGGATTCAGATGCCCTCATCATTGGAAATTTGGCAACCTAGCTTAAAATAGCTCTTGTAATTTAAGCAGATTGGAAGTGCTATTTTAATTACCAAATTTCTGACGATAATCGATAGTCAAGTTTCCATACTGGCCGAAATTCCATGATTAAATTTTCTCCTCCCTACGGATTTGAACCAATGCATATCTCATAGCTCTGTGCCTAGGCTCTTTTTATCCACAATTTGTAGGATTTCATCCTGTTTA
Source organism: Diploptera punctata (assembly GCA_030220185.1). NCBI lineage: Eukaryota > Metazoa > Arthropoda > Insecta > Blattodea > Blaberidae > Diploptera > Diploptera punctata. The sequence goes on along the minus strand of JASPKZ010007995.1, from coordinate 393,315 downwards.
TTTCCAAAATCACTCCTCGGAGGAAGACGGATGTTCATTCACTGTCTATCCATTTCTTGGTTGGTCTTCATGTTATTCTCCCTTCATTGGTCTATTTTCTTTAGCTCTTTTTTTTTTCAAGCCGGTTGTCTTCCTTTCTTTCTATATGACTTTTCCAATGTTTTCATCTATAATATGTCATGACAGGTGAATGGAGAAGACTACTTAACAATGAACTACATGGTCTTTATAGGAAGCCAGATATAATAACAGTTAAGTCTCGTAGACTGCGATGGGCAGGACATGTTGCATGTATGGGGAATGAAAGACATGCCTGGAAACTTCTTGTAGGAAAGCCAGAAGGAAAACGCCCAGTTGGTAGACCAAGAATGAGGTGGGAGAACAACATTAACTATGATTTGAGGGAAGTAGATTATACAGGGTATGATTGGAAGGCATTGGCTCAGGATAGGGATGTATGGAGAGCTTATGTCCGTGCGGCCATGAATCTACGGGTTCGATAGTGCCAGTGAGTAAGTAATATGTCATGATGCCTTAAAACTATTCAGCCATGACATGACACTTCTTAATTACATACATATAAGTAATTAAAAAAAAACGAACATATGGATGTAGTATTATACAATCAGTATAAGGAAAACGTGTTGGCAGGATGAGATATAGCAAAATCGAAGAAAGTGGAAGATGATAATCAAAATAGTTTAACTCTAGCCTGTACTGACGTGCATGTTAAGCCATTTGTGTTAGAATAGGCGAAATTCTTATGTATAATTTAATCAGTGAGATGTAAGATATTGAAAATGTTTCAAGATTCATGATTTTGACAAAGTTTGTAGGTAGGAGAGTTGTACTCTATAAGGAGTCTTTTCGTGAAACTGTAATGCTGAATAAATATATTTCCAATAAAATTGTTTATTATGACCTCGAATTGTAGACGGAATGTTTCCATTTTGTCTCCATTATTTTTAAAGTATTGTTTTTCTAAATATTTAAGAAAGTATAACTTGCAGGTAATCTAGTTTCAAATGAGAGGTTTTTAACAAATTGGCAGAATGCTCCATTTTATTGAAGTAGCTATTATATCTGATAAAATTAGTATTTTTTTATTTTATATATATTTATATATATATATATATATATGAAGGGCTTAAGGCAATAACGTAAGCCACATATTGTTCTTTCTGAGATATAAGGATTTTAACGTTTCAAAAAATTATAAATATTAATTGTGCAGTGTTGTTGTTAATACATTAACTCACCACTGGTGCACCTGCATATAATTCTATGGATGTTTTAATACATGTATTTGCTGCCATTGTAATAAATTACATTTCTTAATGTGGCTTATGTTAGTATCTAAGCTCTTCATATAAAACATGCATTCAAGTTTATCCATGTTGGTCTTGTTGTCATTTCCTCCCAAATATATAACTGGCCAAATATAAGAATTTTTACACTTATATGTATAATAGGACATGGTTAGGGAAAAATATATACATTTTTTACAAATGGATCGCAAGGGCATGTTTCACACTTTATCAACTTATGCCTCTAATATTCCAAATTGTTAGTTTCCTACTTTATGTATTTCACCTTCACAACTCTAGCTTTAACTATTAAGCTGTATATTTGTAAAACAATTTAAAGTCTAAATATGATTTGCTATTGTTAATTTTAATTAAAGGGAATTTTATTTGGGTTTCTTAAAATTCAATATTGCCACTACAAACTTAACGGTATACAAGAAAATACTCAATCAATGGAGTGAAAAGCTACATAAAATGCATTGTTTATCCCAATGAAATTATCACCCATTAATAAGTAATTTCTTAATATCAATATAGGACCCTTGAGTGAGGCTATAGTTAAGACTAATACTAAGATCATCAGCGCAACAGAACTGTGACAGAATTCATATATAGTTACTTTAGTCCCTAACATTAGCTCTGTAACATCAATGTTGTATAGTTAGTGTTTTTTTGTAGTAAGGCAGGGTTGATTCAATATTCAGTTAAAATTTGAGACGTAACTGCCTTTATTACAGCTAGTTTCCCCATAAGATCACATTACTTTTATGTAGTTTTTTCCATTCACCTGCCTCTTTGATAATGCACTTTCCTAATCTTCCTAAATACTTATTCTCTCTCTCTTAAAGTAAGACTTTTATCATCCTTATAACTGGAAGCATCATTGTTTTGTATATTTCTATCAAGAGAATTTGAGATGTCCCTATAATACATAAGTGTACATATTTCATATGTTCAATTTTTTCTTTCCCCGTCGTTCCGGATTAGTGATTAAAATTTTGTTGTTTCTTAAGTACTGATTCGGGGGTTCCCTCTGCCATCATTTTTCAGAATTTTCTCATTTGTTAAATACCCCCACCCTCCTATTTAATATTTTCTGTATTTTGTTTTAAAGATGTCGAGTTAGTTGGAGTCCAGACAGCAGAAGAGAGATGCCATTAGGATCAAGTCAGGGCTGATACAACCAACATAAGGTTGTGTTGTAATGTCATATTTAATATTGCAGTAATTTGTTTTACAGGTGAATTCCATGGTTAATTGACCTAACATTTGCAACAGTTAAGTTCTATGTTTAATTTCTTTGAAACCCTTAAATAATTGTAATGTTTTTTGTCAAAACCACTTGCAGATGGTCAGGTAAAACTTCAGGCAATAGGAGCAGTATTAGCAATAACTTAAGGCTGGAAAAGCTGCACTTAAACTAGCGTGAAATATTTTCATAGTCCTATAGAATAACAGTGCACATGCACCAGAGTTTGTAGAGCCACCGATAACCTACAATCGAACCACATATTGACTATCATCCTCGATAACTATCCGTCGCTATGAAATTTAAATGACCAATATTTGCAATAAATACCCAAATCTATGTTAAAAAGATATAATAATAATATTAAAATTACCAAACGTTTATTAAAAATGGGTGTACACTTACTTATTGCTCCCTAATGCTGATCCAACCAGCGATAACCCAAAACAGTGATAGAAAAATCAGACTAAGTAATATACTCTGTGGACAAAATAGCAGTTAGCATCACAATATTTCTAACAGTGTCATAATATTGTGATTTGCATATTTAAATAAATACTTCAAAATTGTCTAATAATGTTATAAAAATTCTTTGAAAATGTTAAAAATATTAAATAATGTTAGTAAATACAAAAGAAGAGCTACAGTTTACAATAATATAACTGAAAAATCAAGCGCTAGTAAAAGTGCAGTTGATCCCTTAAGGCTTCCATCTTTTTAAACAATCAGCACAAGAAGGCTGCTGGGTTGCAAGACTTTACCCCAGATAATGTGTGGTATTCTTTTCTGTTGGAGGTTGAGTCAACCCCAGGGCCTTGGTGCTGCCAAAAGGATGAGGGCAGTTAAGACACAATTGGGATTCAAACCTGAGATATACTAGGTTGTAGCATGTCTTAACCAACTGCACCTTGACATGTCCCACCTAGACAGTACTATCTGTTATATAGGGAAAGACTAGCCTTTTGTTTCATGTATTTACAATTTTTATCTTGGTTGAGAACATAACTTTAAAAAGGGCAAAATAATCAGGAAAGGAGAATAAAATAAAAATCTCTAAATTTTTTAATTAACTTTGAGTGCAAACAGTTTTCAGTACACTTGACGATGTTAAAATGTTTTGGATCTAGCATCGATGTTCACTTGCAATCATGGAAGAGACATGATGTAAATTCCCAGCCTTTTTTCTTTTCCTACTGTATTTCTTGAGTTTTATTTACTAAGCGAGCTATTAAAGTAATACAAAATTGGGATAAATTTAATATAAATCCCACTCTGTCATAATTTGAACACTTACATAATGGCTGTGGCCAGTGCTTGAGGTGGACAGAAAAATGAACTAGGATAGTTGAAGCCTGTACCATGCCAACAAAAGTTTGTTGGTAAAATAGTAGAACACTGCTTTAATGGGAGAGATGGCATCCCCCCAAAATGTTTTGGATTTTTTATGTCTATTTCTTTATAATTTACTGTAACAATATTGCTGGAAATATGTGTACATAGTTATTTTTTGTCAAAATGTTTTTTGAAACACTGTTTTATACAGCATACAGACTGAATTCAAACTCAATGTACTTTCACAAGTTTTCAGGGATTTTGTTTTGTTATATTTATCTGACATTTACACATCCCATTTCACTTTAAGGTATATTTGGGTTATAGTTTGTCAGTTATGATACATTATATAATTTTATCTAAAATTAGTTTTTTTTAAAATCTTATTTACAAAGGCATTAAAAAGTTTGTAGTTATTTTCTGTTGAATCCACTTCCGTAATGAGTGTTTCATTCAAACCGATTGTTTTACTGAAAAGTGAGGAGATTCATACCTTTTGCTTCAGAACAAATGCCAAAGATAATATGTTCAACACTCTAGCAGCTAATTACCACAATACAATTAAAACTTGCTTTCCCTTTGATGTTGAATCTCTCAAGTGTTTTGATGTAAGGAACCCATGGTCTCCAGTGGCTCATTAACAAATAATGTGTACAAAAGTCCCTTCAGTCAATAAATAGGACATAGAAGTGTTGGACACCCATTTACTAGATTGGAAGATTAATTAAATCTCACTTAAGGTGAAAACGGGTCAAAAGGCCTAATTTCATGAAGTAGAAGAAGAAATCCCTTCAACATGTACTGCCATATTTTCTGGAAGATATGCTATTGATAATTTATAGGCTTAAATGGTTTTGACATGGAGTCCCAGCACATTTTAGAATGAATATTACAGAATACTTAAATAGCTCGGGTAAAGATTGATTGGTTGTGGTCCTGTTCTAAGGCCAGCTCGGTCACCAGATGTGACACCCATGAGGTTCTTCTTCTGGGGTCATGTGAAGAGCTTCATATGTGACTCCGATAAAAATGTGTTTGGATATATTTGCCAGGATTCTAGCAGCATTTGATGATGTGTGCCAATCTCCTGATATGCTAGAGTATATGGGACAGTCCATGAGGCATTGTTGTGAAGTTTGTTGTAATCATGGCAATGGACATTTTGAACAATTACTTTAAACAGTGTAATTTGGGAAACAATCGTTTTCTGAGTGAACTGATAAAAGGTGGTTGAGTTATAAAAAATGGAAACAATGATATTGAGCCATCAAAGCCCATAGTTCCTTACATTAAAATACTTGGAAAAGTCCCTGAACAAGTTCTGGAAGTTTGTCAGTTTGGATTCACTCTGTATAGTTTGTATATATCCTTTATGGAAGATGCTTTTAAGATGAACCCCTACACTGTTTTTTAAAATTAAATTGCAGTAATGGTAAACCCTAATATATTTCATTTGAGCAGTATGAAATAAATAAAATATTTAAAAATTACAACAATAATAAATATTAGTACAAAAAAAACATTTTGAATGTTAATAAGAACAGATGCCATACTGCCACAGCCTACTCCACCTCAAGCACTGGGTCTTGCATATTAAACTAAATTTTAAAGAAAGATCAGTTATATATTTAAATGTTTAGAATGTTTTCTTAGAATTTTTGGTTATTCAATGTCAGGAGTCCACCTCTAGATGTTCCAACGGAGAACAAGGGACTGCTAGCATCATGTTAGCCAATATAATGCACATTTCCAATATCAGATTGTTTTTTTTTATATATGCATTCACTCATTACTAAGTCTTTGGATCTTATATTGTGAACTCTTTATTCTGTTTGATGACAAAATGGGAATATTAGTTCAGTTTATTGGAAAATGTCTGCTATTGTTTGAACAATGACTTATGTTTTTCAATGTAAATACGGCCCATTTTATATTAAAATTACCACAAATTCTTGTTCAATTTTAAGCATTTCTCACCATTTTTATAGAAAAATAGTATATATTTTCCTCGGGTAATTTACATACAATAATATTTAATGTTTTTGGTTTTTTATTTCAATTTATGTAAGTGGACTCCTGGCATACAATATCCACACTTTCTAAGATTTGTTTCTGGTAACAACTTAAGTTCTATATTTGTCAGGTGAGATTTGTTGTTTTGAATGAAAAGTTAAAAGTAAACATGAGATGGGAACTAAAGCAGAGGCTACAAATTTGAGAGCTTGGTTAAAATGAATTTGTTTATATTCTCAAGATGATTAACGTCTCCAAGTGTACAGAAACTATATTTTAGATTTTGTCACTAAAATGTAACGATTAAAAATTAACATAAAAGCAACTTAATACCCTTCTAAAAGACATGATTTTAATTACAATAAAATGTAAATTTCATTTCAACAATTAATATAAAAAACTGCTATATTTCTTATACATTATTTAGATGTAGCCACTTCAATATTCTTAACCAATTTGCTTCAGATATAAATGCCCATCAAGTAAAGTGACCCAATACAGGCCTCAGGACGACCTTGGGGTAGTTAGAGGTTAATTTCCCAGCTTTTTAGACAATCAGCATGAAGCTTTCTGAAGTTTCACTTCATCTTCATGACTCATGTTATTGTTGAATTTATTTATTTGTAAATTTTATATAAAGTTGAGGAAGACGGAGTATAAAAATATAAAAAAGGTAGATACATTTTCTAATAAGATATAACCTCAACAGTGTTATATAAAATAAAAAATGAATGATTAAGTATATACATCAGCATGATATGCCAACCATGTATGATGGCTGCCTTTAACTAACTCCTGGCACGACAGGCCTAGATGGCCCTTAGCCTACCAGCCGGCTGCTGGCCTCATATCCACATGTGTCAATCACGGAGGTAGATGATCATCAGCCAGTGTTGGGGTGACATGTGGTCAGCATGTCGAGTCCCCCAGCTGTTACAGCTGGTTTTCTCAACCTGGAGCTGCTACTTATTGTAGCTACACAAATGCCTCATGATGCTGGGTGGGCACCGGTCCCATACTGGTCGAAATACCATGAGAAAATTTCTTCCCCCATGTAGACTCGAACCAGTGCAAGTCCTGTAGCTTTGTGCCAAGGCTTCCTGCCTTAACCACTCGGCTACGGTGTGGGATGATGGCTGCCTTTACCCCCAGAAAAAGTATATGGTACTCGTTTCTGTTATAGGTTGAGTCAACTGCACAGCTAAGATGCTGTCAGAAGGTTTAGGCCAGTTTAAAAATCATTACCTCCATCAGGACTTGAATTCCTGATCTTTTGGGTTGCAGCTTATTACCTTGACTATGGCATGCCGTGCCTGCCCCACAACTACTTTTTCAGAAAAGTATCATGTTGGAGTTTTTCTAAACTTTCAAAACTCTAATCTCTAGGGTGAAAAGCCAACCACATTTTTACTATTGTACATGAAAGCTGAAGTTTAGAATTTAATAATGCACTTTAATTGCTTAGGTCATTAGGATCAATTCAAAACCAAGCATAGACTTTCAAATTATGACACAGGGCTCTCGACTTCCCTTTCCTTTGAAAGGGAAGCCATAGTCAAGATTTTTAAGGAAATGAATCCAATTAATCACTGCTGGGTTAGAAACCTTCAAATCACAGTTGAGCAAGGAAATCACTAGTTTACCAGGGACAAAAAAAAAAAAGCCCCTCTCAAGAGAGATGAAATATTAGAGAAATGTTAGATTTTCTCATGATCTGAATTGAGCCATAAAATGAGTAAGGGCACAACTTGTCTGAAGCAAATGGGTTAATAGTACAGAAGGTAAAGTAAGAGGTAATTAATTAGGCTTCTTTAAATATCTTTCAAATGTTTAGATGGCTTTGTATGTTTACACCAGATGTCAGTGTGCAGGTTTCCAAACATGAGATGTTGAAAACCCGTTAGGGAACAGCAATTAACTTTAATTTTTGTCCTTTATATGGAACTGACCTGTGCTGCAGATATGCATTTTAATAAAAGTTGCAGTAGGAACCGACGTTAAGGTAATTGATAATGTCTAGATGAATCTGATGTATTTACGTCTTGCATCATAAAACTGATTTTCACAGACCTGTTTCTGAAGCCATCTCTTCTACTGTCAGCCTGGCTGAGGATGAGAAGGCATCTGTTCAAAAACTGGTTTTGTGAAAATTGTGGAGTTTTATGAGGTGAGATGTAAAAATATCAGATTCATTTATAAACTTGAATTGTGTATATTTTAATGTGTATACTGTATTAGATTTAATGCAATAAAGTTGAAAATGAAATTTTTTTTTGTGTATTCTTCTGAAATGTAACCTTAACATATTCCTCAGAACGTTCTACCGGAGCGAGTTTTTGTCATGTTGGACTTAGGGTGATTTTTTAAAGGCGTTTTTCTCCTTCCAGTACCTCATTTTCAACAATTTTTCACTATTATTTCCATTATGGCCTTAAAATTTTATTCAAAATTTCAAATTAAACGTTAAAATTTATTTTTGAAAGATAAATTTGATTATATTTTCATTTTAATCAGAAGCATCTTTTCAATTTAAACTTTACTACTGAATTTCAAGGTTTACTTTGAAAATTTGGATGAAATTTTAAGCATAAATTGGGACTAATATTGAAAAAGTGTTCAAATTAAACCATTATAGGGGCAAAAAATGCCTTAAAAAAAAACACCCTAAGTCCCACACCTGAAAACAAAAGTAGCAGTCTAGCCTTGAAAGGATTATGATAAACAGGTTGGTGCATGCATAGAATAAAAAGTTTCTTAAAAATCAAGAATATATTTCACTCTAAAGAATTTTTACAAGTATTTAACATCCTGTGGTCATATGCTCCTGCTATTCACTCTGAAACAAACCAAACACTTTAATTAGCAACTGTAATTACCAGTATCATAGTGCAGTTGTATATTTTCACTTACCTCATATTTCTTGATTTTATGCAGATTGGTTATGTAACATTCTCAATGCTTCATAACTGTTGTAAAGCATCGAGAATATTGCAGTTAACAACGAAACCAATCTGCATAAAATCGAGAAATATGAGGAAAGTCAAAACACACAACTCAAATATAACTAAAATAAACCTCATAGTGCTATTTCCTACATATATTCAACCAGCATAATAAATTGAAGAGTTCATTCCAAAAACCAGACAAGTCCAAAAATTGATTTTTTGAGAAATCTTCTAGCTCTCCAAAGATATGTATAGATATTATTGCTGCCTCCAAAAGCAGAAAGGTGCAGTTATATACGAGAGTGAAATATTTTGGATTCTACAATAAGACAAGTCCAATAAGTTTCCACCAAAAACATCTACACTACTATGAATCTTTATTGGAAGAATTTGAATTGCACTCAAATGAATCTTTGACAGAAATTTTGATTGTATTTGAAGAAAAAAATTATACACACTGCCTGGGGTTTGAACCCAGCACCTTTCACTTTCTAGGCAAATGCTCTACCACTGAGCTACCTGAGAAAATCTAAATGAAAATTTTTCTCTTATACACTGTTGATGACTGACAATTCTTATGGTTATAATTATATATTATGTTTAGCATTCTTTCTGATCAGCATTGGCAAAAAAATAATCTTATTTCAGGACTTTTTTTTTTTCATTTGGCATTTAACTAAGCTTTCTGAATAAAAAAACTATCCTCTTGAAAAATAAATGTTTATATGCCATGCAAAGCTGTAGGTCTTAAAGCAACTTTCAGTTCATTCAGCAAAAATGAAGCTTTACAGTTTATTCCCCCCCCCCAAGTTTTTGAACATTTTACTTTTATGACTCATCTGATTTTTGGAATGATATACCAAATTATGCTGATTTTCTAATATCTACCAAGAGTAGATTTATATAATTTACTTATATCACTACATAAACTTAAGGGGACATTGAAAGCCTATCCCAACAATGTTAAAATGTAAAATTTTGAGACCCATTTTCTCAGAAACTATTTGAGGTATAATTGTGAATTTTTTACACTGTTCAGATACATGTTTAATAAGTTTACTGAAGCACTTTACAGTTACATATCTTCTTACTTTTGGAAATATAATTTTTTTAAACTTAATTTTTTTTTAATTTTTGCAAGTTTTCATTAAAAAAAACAATAATTGTAAGAGCACCCAAGTGGTTCCATATCAACATATATAAGTACTATACATGCTCTATACATTTACCTCTTATAGTTTCTGAGGAATAGGGTATTTTATATGAACATTTTAGTTTGTCACAAAAAACCAGTTTAAGTAAAACTGTTTGTTGTGTTAAATTAGTGATGCAGCCTTACTTTTAAAAAGTTATTGAAAAAATTAAAATGAATATTTATATCAATTTGTGCAATTTCAAACTATTAAAAAGCACAAAAAACCAAATTTGAGATTTTTTTAACTAAAATCACCTTTTAATCTCCCCTTAAACAAGTATGCTTTTCTTAACCAAAAATCTTACACTAACTTCAACTTTAAAAAGTTTACACTCCCACCAGAAAAACCCTAATTCATTGGTAAAAAAGCAGGCATGCTATTTATCATCGGAACTAACAAATTTACATTGTAAACTTACACTCTTTCCTATTTCACCAAACTTACAGGAATAATAATTTTGCTTCTAATTTCTTATTCATTTTTAATGTATAAGTTAACTCACTGATATTCTTTGATAATAGAAAAGATCCCCTTTGAGTTCAAGTTCAAAATTACAGAGGCAAAGATTCTTGGTTATTGCAAAGAACCAGTCACTGAACTATTTTCGCTTACCCAGTTCATTTTTTTGTAAACTAGAGCAGCAATAAGAACATGAGATCATTGGGAGAAACCTAACAATTCTTTTAATCTAAGACAATACCTTGCAATCTTCAAAAGCAAAGGTTAAGTTTTAAGATTGTTTAGTCTTAGAATTTATTTAATAATGCTCTTTTACTGCTTTAGTCATTAACATCACAAAACATGGATTTGAAATGACCAACAGAATCTGCTCAGGGGCATCTTAATTCAGGCTTGAGGATTTTGTCACAAATAAACACAGGACCCATGACTTTACTTCCCTTCCAAAGGAAGTCATGCTTAGTATTTACATGCAACAGTTGCCATCCATGACATATATGAGCAAATAAGGTAACTAAAAATTAACTGTGTCTAGTAACTCCTTACAAAGGAGAGGCTATGGCTCAACAATGGGCTATGCCATTATAGATAGATAGATGGTAACCAATAGACCACCAGGACCTATTTTATCCTTGAAAGAAATAAACTTTTGTTAGAATGTAATAATTTTTTTAAAGATCTTAAACAGTTAGGCCTATCATCCACCAGGCACAAACTTTTCAGTGACATGTTCTTAGTAATAATTTTTACAATAATTTTTTAATACCAAGTATCAATTAATGATAAACCTAATAAATTTGAAATTTACCCAGTGTTACCAACATCTATTCATGCTAATCTAACTGACAGGCACTATCAAATCTATAGGTTTATGGCCACTTGGACCTAAGCTCTCCATATATCCCTGTCCTGAGCTAATATTTTCCAATCATCCCCTGCATAATCCACTTCCCTGAAATCATGGTTAATATTTTCCCACCTCATTCTTGGGCCCACCCATTGGGAAATTTCCCTCTGACTTTCCTACAGTAAGTTTCTGTGTCCCTCTTTATATTCCTCTTTTATGCTACAAGTCCACCCAACAAAGTACAGTATATTAGAAGAAACGTTCTCAATGAATTTCAGCAGAATATGGGACCAGTCCTTGATCAATGAGAAATTTCAGGAGCTACAAAAACCCGCCACTATATTGGCAATATCCTACAGTACAGCCAAAAGCAGTTTAATGTATGTAATCTTGGCTCAGAGCTAACGGACTTTCACTGGTTTGAGTTCCATGGGGGACATTTTTTTTTGCTTGGAATTTCAGCCAGAATTGAACCACATATCCAACCAACATCGCGAGGAATTTGGATAGCTGAAATGAGTAGCAGTTCCCCAGCTATAACAGCTGGGGGACCTGACATGCTGACCCCATATTACTTCAATACTTCAGCATGGACATAAGTTCTCTATTTATTCATATCCTGAGAAAAATTAAAATTTTCTGACCATTCCCTGTATAATTCTCCCTCAAATCATGAGTAACGTATTCTCATCATTCGAATGTATAGTTTTCCTCTAGTTACTGTGCCAATTTCTCATTCAACATCCATGTCACAAGCCAGAGTAACTCTGAAGCAATTTCATCCAAACTCTATACACATAATAACAACCTGGAAAATACCTATCAAAAACCCCTAGCATGTTTATAAGGGCGTGAGAGAGGATGACGTAAAAGTAATAAGTATCTTTTATTGGTGGTAAATCGCCGGCTTTCAGGGTTGCTTATCCAATTAGTGAGAGTCCCTATGATATTTATCATCCCAGCATCCCTAAGGGGAATGAGAGGGGATGAAATGAAAAATTCTAAAATGACAGATTAATATTACGTTCAGAGTCTCCTAAATTTATAGTCATGCTCCCAATGCTGTTTAAGTCAAATATCAGCCTCATTTGGCCTGGGGATGGAAATGGGTTAAAATTTTGTAATTTCGGCAATTTTTGTTCTCTGAAACCTAAGGATATCTGCTTCTAGCCTGATAATGTATAATAAAGTAATTATTCCAAGTCCTCACCTGAATGTCCTCCAGTTTTGATTTCCCATGCTGACAACAGTCTAGTTGAACCATAGAGGAAGCCCAACCTGGAGTGGCTGCAATCTTGGAGATTCATAGACACATTGTGGTGGAGATGTCAGAAATATGGAATCTTCGGATTAAGGTACAGTCTGATTAGTGGTTTCATCCTGCAGTATTAAGGTAAGTCCCAGAGCTCCTGGAATGGACATCTGTATCTCCATCCAAATCACAGCCATTTGTATCTGTAAATACAAATACAAGTACTGTAAATCCAGAGGTGCTGTTCACTTCATAAATATACATGTATATCATTAACATTTTGGCACTCCATAACATAGTTGTTTAAGGTAAAATAGTACAAGCCAAGAAAATCACACGTTCGAGTCCCAAAGGGGCCAGAATTTTAAAATTATCCTTAACTTTCTAGTGCCCCGAATAAAGAGGCCTCTAAGCAAAATTTACAGACATCAACGTCCTAGTAATACCTTAGTTGTCTGTTAGATGTCTCATTGGGTTGGTATGTTGACCGCATTCCATCCATGACATCTATGAGCAAATAAGGTAACTAAAAATTAACTTGGTCTGGTAACTTGTTACAAAGGAGAGGTTATCACTCAACAATGGGCTACACCATTATAGATAGAAACTTTCTAGCAGAACCATGACTCTGGGATCACTTAACTGCTAACTAAAAAGGGTATCAGATCATGTTCTAGGAGTAAATAAATAATAGTTTTAAAAAACTAAAACAGCACGCTTTATTAGAAAACCGAACTCAAAAATGAAAAATAAATTTAATTTCCAACACGCTTGGGATAAATTTAAAGTGGTCAAAAAAAAAACATCAACACATATAGAATAAAACTAGAGTTATCAACAAAAAGAAAATGTTACCATCAAAAGCGTGGGGTGCTCTATATCAATTAATATATTTGATAATAAACAGATATTGGTAAAAGTAAAGTCTCTAAGAAAAACATGTAAAAATCATAAAAAGCACCCCACGCTTTTGATGGTAAAATTATTTTCTTTTTGTTGATAATTTTAGTTTTATTCTATATGTGTTGGAGATGATTTTTTTGTTGACCACTTTAAATTTATCCCAAGCGTGTTGGAAATTAAATTTATTTTTCATTTTTGAGTTCGGTTTTCTAATAAAGCGTGTTGTTTTAGTTTTTTAAAACTATTATTTATTTTTTTATTTTTTAGTTTTAATATTCTACAGAATAAGATAAGAATGTAAATATCTTTAAATTCCATACTATTGAAGTATGAGCTTAAAAGTATTACTCTTCTAAAAAAAATCCTCCCCAGCCGGATTCGAACCAGCGACCTATGGATTACTGAAATTACATACCACTAGTTCACTCTACCAACTGAGCTCTTACGATTGACTAAAAAGTCGACAAGTCCGTAACCTATTATACCAGTTTTAATTTTTTTGATTTTCTGATGATTCTGGCCAGGAATTTAGAAATAAAATATGAAATTATTGTAGTGTCACGGGTCCTTTACAAGTATACAAAGTTTCAAGTCGATCCAATGTCTATAAGTGGGTGAAAATCGTGTTCAAAGATTCCGTTACATAAATACAAAGACACTTCTTTTTATTTTCTGATGATTCTGGCCAGGATTTTGGAAAATGAATATGAAATTATTGTATTGTCACGGGTCCTTTACAAGTATACAAAGTTTCAAGTCTATCCTATGTTTCTAAGTGGGTGAAAATCGTGTTCAAAGATTCCGTTACATAAATACAAAGACACTTTTTTTGATTTTCTGATGATTCTGGCCAGGATTTTAGAAAATAAATATGAAATTATTGTATTGTCACGGGTCCTTTACAAGTATACAAAATTTCAAGTCGATCCAATTATTCTAAGTGGGTGAAAATCGTGTTCAAAGATTCCGTTACATAAATACAAAGACACTTTTTTGATATTCTGATGATTCTGGCCAGGATTTTGGAAAATAAATATGAAATGATTGTATTGTCACGGGTCCTTTACAAGTATACAAAATTTCAAGTCGATCCAATTATTCTAAGTGGGTGAAAAACGCGTTGAAAGATTCAGTTACATAGATAGATACAGGTCAAGCTAATATAAAGCCTGTAAAATGGTCGTCATGGAGGATTGACAACCCAGCTGACATCTCCTGCTGATTGTCTAGAAAGGTAGAAGCCTTAACCTCCCTCTGCCCCAAGGATCTCCCATGGGCTGTTTGTGGGATACACTTTTTATTATTCCTATGAAACTATAAACTTTTACTAGGGCATTCGATAAGTAATGGTAACACTGTTATAATATCACAATTTTTTTTTGCAAATGCCCCAGGTTGTCTTTCGACATTCCTGGTGTTCTCTCCTGGCATGGCGTACTTGTAACCCACTTCTGAGGTTGGGGCGTCTGGAAGGCGGAGTTATATTGCCCCGATGATATGACGAGTGGTGATGATAATGGTGCACCAGGAGAGTCCTTAATCCTAAGCTTAATCTAAGATGAATGTGAATGATGATGATTGTGGTGGCCATATGATTTCGGGGACCGTTTGGGCCTTAAAGTTTTCTTGACATTTGTCTTACAGGTGAGGAAAAACCCCGATAAAAACCTCATCCAGAAAAACTGTCCCGACCGGGGATCGAACCCGGGCTCACTGCGTGACAAGGCAGCACGCTACCTCGAGACCACAGCGGTTATTTAGGTTAATTTTGACATTACAAACTTCATTTATAGTCTCCTGTCAAGTCAACTATACGTTGCCAAATCCTTGGAATATGGAACACTCCATCTGCAGCACCATTTTTGGACATCTCATTCACTGATCGATCTAGAGCTTTCTGGATATGAACTCTTGATTTAAATCCAATGCCTCGATCTTTGAGAATAAGTTATAGTCAAAAGGGCTCATGTCTGGTGAATTTGGTGGATGTTCGAGTACTTCCCAATTCTACCTTCTAAACAAATTATACTGAACGTCTTGTTAGGGCGGTATTACTTAGTAAATGTGATAAACAGTGAATATATTCACAAAATATTGGTTTTTCGAGACTTTTAATATTACAGATTTTTACAACAAAGACTGATCAACAATATACTACACTTTTTTTATTATTAATTTCATACATCTCAATGATGGATAAATCATATTTAAAGAGAAATTATGGCTTTCTGGCCAAAGATCCTGGGTTCAAGCCAAAATTTGAGCATATAATGTTTCTCTTAAAATATAATATACTACAAGTTTACAATAGTCACCACTAGGATCGCTGATCTACAAAAATGTCGCCATTACTTATCGAATGCCCTAGTATGTTAAGTATAGCATATATTTTAAAGTGAAGCCATCATTTGGACTATTTTACTACTATCCTGTGATTTTCATAGTTTATACATACACCACAACTGTTATCCTTTAAAACTGATCTTCAAATAATTTTCAGAACAAACTGTCATCTTCTGTCTCACCAAAATACCTGAATTTTTAATCAATATTTTCATTGTTTCATCCCATAACTAACTCACTGGCAATATAAGACAGGGAGGATTATGTGCACACAGAAACAAACTCTCCATAGATGCCTATCCAGAGCTAATATGTTCCAATCATGACCTATCTAATATACTTCCAACAAATCATGGTTAATATGATTCTACCACCTCGTACTTGGCCTACCCACTGGTGAGTTCTCCTCTGGCTTTCCTATAGTAAGTTTCCATGTCTCTACTTATATTCCCTACTTAGCTACATGTGTATGAAAAGAAAATTTCTCAATGAATTTTAATAGAATAGGAGCTACTCTATGTATCAAATAATTTCAGGAGATATAAAAACCAGCCACTATTTTCACAAAGTTTTATGTTACAGCGAAATTGTTTAAGGCTTGATGTCTTGGTGCACAGCTACAGATTTTCATTGGTTCGAGTCTCATGAGAGAAGATAATTCCACAGGGAATTTCAGCCAGTACAGAAACAGTGCCTACCCACCATCTTGAGGATTTTGGATAGCTAAAATAAGTAGAATCTCCCCAGATATAACGGCTGTGGAATCTGACATTCTGTCTATATGGCACTACAATACTGACTAGATGTCCTCATGTGTGATCAATACATGTGGATGTAAGGCCAGCAGCTGAATAGTAAGCCAATGGCCTTCTAGACAGTTACACCAAGTTTTTTTCTATGTTCAGAAAACCCAACATTCTAATCACATTTCATCCCTAAACCCACTACACAATAATCCAACCCTGTGTCTACATGTGGATACAGAATAAGGGCCTACAAAGTCTATTTTATCAACCGTAGTTTTAATTATACACTCTGCTAAAAATTTCATTACTTCATGTTTAACATCTAATGGCATATTGTGTCTAGAAACTTTGTATCAAATAAGCTGTTGCATGACTACTGTTTTGCTTCTCATGTTCTAATAACTAAACAAATGCAAAGAACAGTCTCAAGATGTTTAGTCTAGGGATTCAAACCCAAGAACTCTCCAATACATTTTCCTGTTAACCATTTTTTTTTTGCAAATGCCCAGGTTGTCATCTTTCGACATTCCTGGTGTTCTCTCCTGCCATGGCGTACTTGTAACCCACTTCTGAGGTTGGGGCGCCTGGAAGGCGGGGTTACGTTGCTCCAATGATATGATGGGTGATGATGATAGTGGTGCGCCAGGAGAATCCCTAAACCTAAGCTTAATCTAAGATGAATATGAATGATGATGATGATTGCGATGGCCATATGATTTCGGGGACCGTTTGGGCCTTAAAGTTTTCCTGACATTTGTCTTACACGTGAGGAAAAACCCCTATAAAAACCCCACCCAGAAAAATGTCCCGACCGGGGATCGAACCGGGCCTTCTGCGTGACAAGGCAGCACGCTACCTCGAGAACACACCGGTGGACAAAATGGGAATGTATCCTATACAAAACATCAGTTGGTTTAATTTAATATTTTAAATAAAACGAACAAAAAGGTATCACTTAAATATATGTATAATAAGTAATAATACAATATACGTAAATAAGTTATGCAAGATTCCGTTTTCACTGCGGTCCGCCACATTTAAATAACTGAAAAGAAAAATTATTTTGTCAATTTAAGGACTAAATCTAGAACAGCAGAACAATTACAAGCCTGAACAAAAATACTTTTGCTACAATAATTGTCAATTTTATATCAATCGTAGAAATTAATTTATCTAGACTAGACTATGTGTTGGAACCTGGAACACTTTTCTATTATGCATCCTTTCACCGAGTCCGCCAAGAGTCCATTCAGTTTCCTGGATGTTCCCAAAGAAAGCCGACAAAGGATCCTCAGGTCCATGAACAAAACTTCCGGCTATTTTAGAGATTTATTTACCTTTAGGTACATATTCGTAGTTGATAGTGAGTGATTTATCTAGTGCCGACAATGATCAGCCGCAAATCGACAATCAAAGGTCCGGTGGTTGGACACTAAAAGCCGTTCATCAGACGTTTATTGAATTTAGATTTTCTTTTCTTGATTTTTGATAATATGTTGAAGGCTTCAGAAGACACGTGACTAGACATGACGCACCCTCTCTAGCTTTGGAAGTAATGATTAGAGTGGTTGGAATTAGTGTATGTCAGAGGTACTTATTTATCCAATATATATATATATATATATATATATATATATATATATGTTATAATTAAATATTTAACATTGAGCAATGCAAGCTTAATATGGTATGATAAGAAAAATAAATGCCTGGACGGGATTCTTTGAGTCTGTACCTCAGTGTGATATCCATTACACTACCAGGCGAATCCAATTCAAACACTTATTTTTCTTATATATGTATTATATTCTCCATTATTACTAGATGTCGCGAGAACTCGGTCTTCACTGCCATCTAGCAGCTGACTATAACAAGTAAGCAAATTAAAGATAATATTTTTACCTTATAGCAGTGACGCTTTATAGATGTTATAATTAAATATTTAATATTGAGCAATGCAAGCTTAATATGGTATGATAAGAAAAATAAATGCCTGGACGGGATTCGAACCCGGATCTTTGAGTCTGTACCTCAGCGTGATGTCCATTACACTACCAGGCGAATCCAATTCAAACACTTATTTTTCTTATATATGTATTATATTCTCCATTATTACTAGATGTCGCGAGAACTCGGTCTTCACTGCCACCTAGTAGCTGACTATAACAAGTAAGCAAATTAAAGAATATTTTTACCTTATAGCAGTGACGCTTTATAGATGTTATAATAACATCTATAAAGCGTCACTGCTATAAGGTAAAAATATTCTCTTTAATTTGCTTACTTGTTTTCCAATCATCCCCTGTTTAATCTACTTCCCTCAAATAATGGCTAATTTTATTCTCCCACCTCATTCTTAGTCTACCAAACGGCCATTTCCTTCTGGTTTTCGTACCAGAAGGTTCCATGTACATCTTTCACCCCCTCCATACGTGCCACATGTTCTGCCCATCGAGCCTATGAGACTTAATTGTTGTTATATCTGGTTTCCTATACATATAATGTAGCTCACTATTATGTAGTTTTCACCATTCGCCTGTCTGTTCATCTCATTTTGGACCAAACAAATTCCTAAGAACTTTATTCTCAAATACTCGTAATCTTCTTTTCTCCCTTAAAGTAGGCCTAAGAGTCCAATGTTTGGCATCCATATAATATAACTGGGAGAATAACTGTTTTATATATTTTCAATTTAACGTTTAGTATGCATTTCCAGAATTGAGCCTATGTTTAATTTCTTTGTGCATCTCATTCCTATTTGTAATTATTGTTCATAGATACTTGTAATCAGCTACTTCTTCAAAATTTCCTTCATTTAATTTGAGAAAACCAGCTATAATTACTAATTATGTTATATTCATGAAATTTGGGTCAGTATAGGATCTGTGCCCACATTTCCTCGGACATTGGATCGAGTTCATCCCTTATAACATTATGTTTTTGTCACTAGAATCATATACGATAATTTTAGATATTTTATAGATGTTACGTTGGTAATATTTTTCTATTCTGTTAATATAAGCAAGGATTTCTATAAATTATCACCATGTTGTAAAAAATAATTTGAAATTTTGAGAATTCATATTACCTTTGTTAATACTAATAAAATTCATATGAAATTCCGTTGAGGTGAATAGTCATAAGATACTAACAGGTACATTTTAATGTTTAACTTTTGCGGTGGACTAGTGGTTATGCTCCTTCTCTGGTCCCAAGGGCCGCGGGTTCAAACCCGGCCGGGGTCGATGCATTTTTTAGGGTGGAAAAATCCAAGGAGCAAGTCATCCGGGAGGGACTTTAAGCCGTGGATCCCGAGTCTAAAGATTTTCAAGCTCGTAAAAAGATCCTTAAGCTTGAATGAAAGGCCTCTAAGCAAAATTTACCGAATGTTCCCGTCCTAGGTTTCCAAGATGTCAGAATGAGGCGGAACGATGACCACGGCCCACTCAAATGACATCTGTACGAAAACAAGTGAAACTAAATTAGTATGGTTCAAATACTTCCCTGTAGGGGGAGAGCGCCTAAATCTCTTAAGGAAAACATGGGCTTACAAGAAGATCTTATATCTTTGTTAAATTTACAGTTTTGTAACTAAAACCCCTTAATATCGAATCCAGGATCTCCAAAATTAATGTTGATGCACATAATCCTATTTAAGTCGATCAGCCTCCTTTGGTATGGGAGTGAAAAGGGGTTAAAATATAATATTTTTGACGATTTTTAATCTCAGAAACCTAATGGGCACAGCCTAATATAATAAAGTAATTCTTCCAAGTACTCACCAAAATGTCTTCCAGTGTCTATTTTCCTTTGACGACATCAGTCGAGTTGAACCAATTTGGAGTATCTGCAGCCTTGGAGATTCGTGGACCCACTGTGGTGGAGATAACAGCAGTAATAAGGATTATTCGGTTTATGGTGCCACCTGATTAGTGATTTCATCCTTCAATATTATGGCCAGTCCTGGAGCTCCTGGAATGGATATCTGCTTCTCCATCAAGCACCAGCAATTTGTATCTGTAAAGACAAATACAAGTACTGTAAATCCAGAGGTGCTGTCCACTTCATAAATATACATGCATATCATTAACGTTTTGCCACTCGTAACATAGTTGGTCAATACAATGCTGTCCTCAACTTTCTGGTAAAGTAAAAGCTCCTTATTCGCGGGTTAAAAAAATTGGCTCAACTGCACTTCTACTAGCGCTTGATTTTTCAGTTATATTTTGTAAACTGTAGTCTTCTTCTGTATTTACTAAGTTATTTAATATGTTAAGCTTTTTCAACAATTTTTATAACATTATTAGACAATTTTGAAGTATCTATTTAAAGATGCAAATCACAATATTATGACACTGTTAGACAATATTGTGATGCTATTTTCTCCACAGAGTATATTATTTAGTCTATGATTTTTCTATCGTTGTTTTGGGTCATCGCTGGTTGGATCAGCGTTAGGGAGTGATAAGTAAGTGTACACCCATTTTTAATAAACGTTTAGTAATTTTAATATTACTAATATTTTTTAAACATAGATTTGGGGATTTATTGCAAATATTGGTAATTTAAATTTCATAGCGACGGATAGTAATCGAGGACGATAATCGATCGATTGTGGACTATCGCTGGCTCTCTATAAACTCTGGTGCATGCGCACTGTTGTTCTATAGGACTTTGAAAATATTTCACGCTAGTTAAGTACAGTTTTCCCAAAAATTGCGACAAAGTTCCTGTATTCGCGGCTAAAAATTTCTTTATTCGCGGATCCAGTCGGTGTATTAGAAGGATTAGCGTCCTTTATTAACCATCAGTTTTTTAAATAGTGGTTCAAGTCAAATGGATAAATAAATATAAAAACAAAAACCTTATTGACACTAACCCTAGAGTTCATTGTTAAAAGCTGTTTTCTTATTTCACGTGCCGATATGTACTTTGATAAATGCCTTCATCGCCACGATCGGTATATTATTGTTTCAACTTGCCATTCGTTGCAATAATTATGTTTGAATAACACGTGTCTCTCGTGTTTTGTTCCCAGTTTATAATGTCAAATAAAAGGAAAAAAAAATTAGTACCGAAGAGAAAAAAGTCTTGCCGCTTAAAGTAAAAATAGAAATGCTTGACCGTTTATACGCGTTGGCGAGTCGTTTGTGTCTATTATCACGCTGTCTCAGTGTTAAGAATCAAGAAATCCGAAAACAAAATAAGGAATTCTATCGCAGAATTCACGGCTGATATCAATCTTAATTGACACACCTTTTAAAAGCGGCAAAAGAGGAAAAAATTACTAAGTTCTTTAAGTTCTAGCCTAAACCCGACAGTAATAATTAATTATTAATCAAAATCTTTCATTAATCGATTTCATTTTTATAATTTTTATTTTATTCTGTAACCATGGAACATATCCCCTATATACCCATACAAATTACCATTCCATATTCGCGGTTCCAGTATTTGCGGAATATATCCCGCGAATAGGGAGATTTTACTGTATATCAATGACCTAGGGTTTAACTTCACTTCTAAATGAAAAGAATACCTAGCAATATCAGCACCCTCTTCATTTTGAGATATCAATATTTTTGAGCTAAACGTTAGGCATTTTCACTTTTTTCATGATTTAGTAAGTAAAAAATTCATCAATGAGATCGTAACAGGCCTATAGGCCTAAGACTTGGTTGGATGAAGAAGGAATAAGTGAATTGAAATTAAAAAAAAATTGTTAGATAAACTTCTTCACGCAGGAACTGCATAAACAAAGCTAAGTCATCAGCGAGTTGAATTCAAGGTCTACCGAAAATATATTTCTTTTATTAATCTTTAATTTCAATACTCAAACATGGTGACTGCTAGAGATTTTTTTTAAATTTCGGATTTTAGGTAAATCTCCACTTATAAGTCACATTTCTTGATTATTTAAGAATGCCTTCCTCGTTTTATGTTAAATGCATATTATATTGACTTTGTCTACCGCTGTGGTCTCGAGGTAGCGTGCTGCCTTGTCACGCAGCGGGCCGGGTTCGATCCCCGGTCGGGGCAGTTTTTCTGGGTGAGGTTTTTATCGGGGTTTTTTCCTTACCTGTAAGACAAATGCCAGGAAAACTTTAAGGCAAACGGTCCCCGAAATCATATGGCCATCATTATTATCATTCACCGGTGTGGAAAGCAACGGGAAGCTACCAAACCTACAATTCCCAATTAAAGCCGCAAGCATAGCAATAAATGCTATGATTGCAGTGAAAGACCTGCCCTCGAGCAGAATTAATATGGATGGATATTGACTTTCGTTAGAAAATTCGAAAATAGCGACGAGTAGACCTATTTTTAAATTTCCATTCATATGAACTCCTAATGATCTGATTTTGCTGATTAACGAACTCGTCCTACTTTTTTAATCAATCACTATATGTCAAGTCTGGTTCAGATAAAATAAAAATTGCGGCCGCTAGTGTTATGCATATACACCTATATTTTTAATTGATTTTATTAAACACAATGTGTACATTTAGAGTTTTCACCAGTCTTTTGTAATTTTTTTTTGTATATTTATAATGGGAGGAACAAGTTATAATTTATTTTGCATTCATTGTAATCAATTAATTTGTGAAGTAGCTAAGTGGAAAGTAAATAAGAAAGGGAAAATAGCAATACCAGACATTATAAATAATGTAACTACAAGAGATGCCGAAGATGCTGTGAATAAGGATCTTCTATGTTATTGTGGTGAATGTATTGGAGAAGCTCTTCAAATGAAGAGATGTTAAAAATATTTTTTGAATTCTGCAAAAATTACAAGATCTGTTATTCATAATAGTGATAAAATTACTGATAAACAATCTTCATCTTCAAGGAAACCAACATTAACAAAGAAACAGACAAAAAAATCTTCCTTGTGTGACTGCAACAAGAGTGCAGAAATTCTGGAAATGAAGAGTAGATTTGAAAAGTTAGAAAAACAAATGAATTCAATGAATGAAGAATATATAAACAAATTTAAGGACATGAGCAAGATGCTCATCTTGTATAAACTAGAAATCACCAGACTTCAAGAAGTTATATGGTCCCTGCATCCCAAGTTTGATTAAAACGCAGCCTTCACTGTTGATACTAGTAATATTTCACTTGCATTGAACAATTGCTGATTTTAATATACACCTATATATGTTATGGTTATTATCGGTATCTACTAGATAGGATCGATGAGGTCTAATTTTTTTCTTCAAAATCTTTTCATGAACACCTCAATATCTTCATTTGTTTTTTTTTTTTTTTTTGGAATTCGCTAAACATATTTTAACCCTTAAATTCGTAATGTATCCTTTTGGATACATCAGTTAAAATAATTTAATATTTTAAATAAATCAGAAAAAAAACGAACAAAAAGAAACCACTTAAATGTGTGTCTAATTATACAATATACCTAATAATATCAGTTTCGCCAAGGCCGAAACACTACTAATGTAATTTTTTTATCAGTAATTTCAAATTTTCGAAAAGAAATTTTGTTTCGAAATGAAAAATGTATTTTTTAAAAAATGTAATCAGATTTTTTCGAAATTTCGATACATATAGTATCAAAAAGCTTTTCTTTCTTTTTTTTAATTGTTCTTTTATTCAAGTTTAAATACTTGCTATGCAGTGGTTGGGAAAGCTCCAAGTGCTTTGGTTGGAAGGACGGCGGGCGAAGGGAGATCTATATTGTCATGTCTTTGTAAAATGTCTAAAAACTCATTTTCATACACAATATATAGCTTCTTTATGGAAATTATAAAGGAGAGCCCCCGCCCCTTCTAAATGTTTTAAACTTGAACAATGGAAAAAATCCTTGGCTCTGCTGCCAGTGATCATCTTTTGGTTAAATATAAAGCCACATTTGAACGAATGTGGAATTATAGAAAAACCTATAACTTATAACAAGAAAGGTTATTCTAAATTATATAAATTATGGCAATACTGATTACAAGCTTACAATTCATAAAACAAAGTCTTCCAAAAATAAGTTCTTATGGTACCAGTATAATAGACTACATTTTAGATAAAAAAGAAAGGCAAGAAGAATTAGAAATAGAATGAATTAAAACATGATAGAATACATGTTTTATAACAATTTTACAGCAGTTTTTTTTAAATTTAAATAATTCTCTGAATAACTTTATTTTATAAATTATTCTGATTATTCATTTTTTTAAATAAATATTTTACTCTAAATTTAAAAAAAAATATATATAATTATTTCGAAGCATTACGAAATATTTTAACTTTTTTCAATTTTTTAGAAAAGTTTATTCGAATTCTCAAAAATTATTTTTCAAGGAATATTTTTCCTCTCTTATGTACGGCAGATAGTTTAGAAGGGGAAAAAATGCAGGTCAATCTTCAAAGGGACGGCTTGATAATTTTAATGACGAGGCAGGCTGACCTTTAGTGGATTATTTGGAAACGAGAAAAAAAACCTATGAAAATTATTGGCCTATCATTCAATTGCAAGGCATCCTGCAAATTACGTAAATTTAGTTTTTATATTTATAATAAATCAATAGAAAAACGAATTTTGTAAAAAATGCTATGAGGAAATTCAAGGGATATTCATGTCTCAGCCCTGTGATTTTATTAAAAGCCATATTAATTAAAACTAAATATTATTTCGCATTATATCATTTCGTCAGTTTAATTAAAGTCTAGATTCGTGGAAAAAATGTTAAATTATTTTTCATTGAAAATAATTTATATATCTACGTACCGGTGTAAAACATCTTTAGGCAATGCGATTCTCGTTCCGACTAAACCAACTGTATGCGCGTACAATTTGTAAGTGAACAATAAACGTCCATGTTACCAACTTCTAGCTGCTCTTAAAGACTAATATCTCGCGAAATGTAAGTCATCCTGAGAAACGAAATATTTTACCTCGTTAAATACAATCCTATTAAATAAACTCTGATATTGTTTTATTATAACTATTAGTATTTCACTTCAATTCTAAGAAGTTTGTAAAACTAAGGTCAAATCACATCAGTATTATTCACATTTTTTGAAGTTAAAGTTGTAAATGTATTTAGTACGATTTTCAGAACGCGCCCTAAAAATACTCATGGAAAATTATTTTTTTGTCTTTTAGATCATATTGATAATGTTAAAATAAATTTAAATTTCATATTTACATTAAATAAATACATCAAAACACTTACGAAGAGTTAAAATAGAATTAGATGGAAAAAAATCATAGAACAAGTTTGTGAATGTAATTACCTCGGTCACCTATTATCTTGCATAAGAAATGACACAGATATAAAGTTGCAGAAATACAATGGAGTCATAAAAACAAATTTAGGTGAACAAATGTCAACCGCTACCAAATTGAGATTACACAACGTAACTGCAAAATCAGGGCTGAAATATAGCAGCGAAAATTGGAATCTATATTGTTAAATTAAATCTAAATTGCAAGCAACACAGATCAGATTTATGCGTCCACTCCAGGTTTCATAAAAATGGACAAGCAAAGAAACACAAATATACGCGATAAATTAAAAGTTGCAGGTTGCAGTTTATCTCCAACTCTATTTAAAATTTATCTCGAAAGAGTACTAAGAGACTGGAGGAAAAATGTCAAAAAATGGGCATACCTATCCAAAATACACATGAATATTCATTAAATTTTGCAGATGACTAGGTATTAATAGCACAGGACCACGATGACATAGAATATATGGCTAAAAAACTAAAAGAAGAATATGAAAAAAGGGGACTTTATATAAACATTGAGAAAACTAAATATCTGTGTATAGGAGAAGAAATGGAAAATATAAATTTCAACAATGGAGAAGAACTAAAACTTAGTATTGAATGCACTTATTTAGGAACAAAATTAGACCATTCAGGCGATAACACAGTGGACATTAAAAATAGAATCGCACAAACAAAACAAGCAATAAATGCTTTAAAAGTCTGTTTGGTGGAGCAAAAATATTACAAAAAATAGAAAATTACAAATATATCAAACCATAATTCAGAGCATTTTAACATATGGTGCTGAAGTCTGGCAAATTCCTACCAGGAAAATGAAAATAATTTTAAGTACAGAAATGGATGTTTTAAGAAGATCAGCTGGAAAATCTAGAATGGAGAGAATACGAAATAAAGAAATAAGGGAAATTATGGGTGTACAAGAGGAGCCGGACATCATAGAAAAGAAAAGATTGCAGTGGTATGGTCATGTCAAACGAATGCCAGAGCAAATATTGCCAAAAATTGTTATGGAATGGATCCCAATGGAAAGGAGGAAGAGAGGAAGACCGAAGAAAACTTGGATAGAAGGGGTACAAGCAGCTATGAATATCAGAGGAATGGAGGAAGATCAATGGATGGACAGAGAGGAATGACATTTGGTTTCCGGAAGACGGCGGCAGCTGCCATGATACCGGATGATGATGATGATGATGATGAAATAAAAGTTCAAAATATAGTTGAAGAAATTCAGAATTATCAAAGCAATTGATTACAACTTCTCTAAAGAATGGACACATCTCGCTTTCCTAAATTAGCATTGCAGTATCAACCTAAAGGACTTAGAGGAAGACCAAAATTAAGATGGACTGACCAACCACATATTGAGATTTCATAGGAACAGGTTCAAACGACCTAAACCTAAATAAGTTCATGATGATGAAATAAATTTTTAAAATTCATTCAGTTGAATAAAATGGATATATGAATAATCACGAGTACATTCTGATAGCTAGTTTATATAAAAAAACTGATAACCTGTGTAAAAATTATGACATTCTTCAGAAACTTTTAACTTATTGGCAGAGATCCGTGAAAGTGATTTTATTTGTAGGGAAAATTCGTTTTAAAATTTCAAGATTTCGATGTTATTGGAAATTTGGCGGTGTTATTCTTAAAAATGTAAATTTGATATTAAACTCAATAAGAATTATTGTATATCTTAGTAGTTTAAGGGATATAAAATTGATAATTATGTCTGCAAAAATTTAGGGGAGAAAACTTTCTTACACGTTAATATAATTTGTATTTCTTGGAATTCATGTTAGCCATAGAACTTAAAATCTACGGAACGACCATATTTGAGCATGAGAAGGACAGAAAATATTACCTCTATGTTGTGAACTGTGTTGCAACCATTTCCCTTAGCAAGAGTGCATGGAGGAAGCAGATAAGGTGCCATCAGATATGACAGTTAAAAGTAAGATGGATCGGAAAACAGTGTTTAAAAATGCATTATGAAAATTTCGCGAATAGAACAAACAAATCTCCAGAATTCGTTAACATTTTAAATGTCAATGTTATTTCGTGTTATCGTAGGATTTCGCGTTATTTCGCGATTCATAAATGCTTTTTTTTTTTTTGAGGTTATAAGAAATAGCACAAGAAAATGACAAAATTAGAACATTTCGCGTTATCCCGTCTCGTGAATTTCACGTATCTCTACGTATTGGTTACCACGGTTGTTTGTCCACACATCATTCAAGTTTCCAAAGAAGCCCATGGCTATCGTTACACTGGTTTATACCACACTTTTTCCTTCTCTAAATTAAATTGTTGTTGGTTTATCTAGAAACATTACGTCCGCTCCATCATAGCGATAGGAACGTTAAACCTGATGGCCCCCTCGGTTCTTTTTGACAGGAGTATGCTATGTGCCGACACGTTTCCATCTCTCTATCACCATTCCCCATATAACATACTTTACACTACACAAACACCTAGACATATACTCATACTATACTTCTTTCAACACACAATACAGGACTACATCATCTATGTAAAGTACATACAGCGAGTTTCACTCGACTTGCGGCCACTAGCGTGGGCAACGCGAGTTGATGACTCGATGTTTGCAGTCACTTTTTCCACTATCGGCCGCAGGTCGAGTGAAACTCACTGTATTATATATATATATATATATATATATATATATGTGTGTGTGTGTGTGTGTGTGTGTGTTCGTTTATGCCCTAGTGGCTGTCATGTTTTTTAAACTAAACTCAGAATACAGCAATAAAAAAAGTATGGTCGAGTTCGATTAACCGGCAAAATCGGATCATTAGGGGTAGGAGTTATTTGAAACATTTTTAAAAGGCTCTAGGGGCGGCAATTTTCGAGTTCTGAAACGAAACTCAGTGTATACTATTGAAATAATTCGACTAAGGTACTCTCCAAAATGGCGAAATCGGACCATTAGAAGTGGTGGTTTACCTGAAACCCGAAATAAAAAATCGCTCTTTGTTTTCATTGCGATCCGACACTTTTAAATAATTGGCAGGAGAAATTAATGTTTCGCCAACATAAGGGTTAATAAAAGAAGGATATATTTCGTAAAACAAGCAAAATCGGACCATAAATTCGATTTGATGAGGATTTCGCTTAATTTATGCACCTTCTGCGTGACAGCCTTCTTCAAAATTATTATTATTATTATTATTATTATTATTATTATTATTATTATTATTACTACTATTATTGAGCACCAAAAATAAAGTTAAAAATATAATTTTGGTACTGAAATTACAGAAATCCTAATAGCCATTCATAAGACCAGCGTCTTTCTTTCAGAAATGACGTAAAGGATCTTCCTTTTCATATTTTTAAAATCAGAATTAAAGATTGGCTCAAATTAAATCATGTTTCTTTCTTATCGGAATGTTTTGATAGTTTTGCTAAATAATATGTATATGTATCACTCATTTTAATTGTCGAAGTCAAATGTTCGTGGCACAAAATGTAAATAAATTGAATTGTGTCGTGTTCCTTGTTTTCAATCGTTTTTGTTTTATTGAACGTAACAGTTGCGGATTCGTACAAATGGCCTAGCATTTCCTTGAAATCGGTGTTTACGTCCTAAAATTACATTATATATACTTAAATAGACTTATATATCTTAGTATCCGTTTACTTTTATATAAGCCAGATGCAGAATCAATAACAACACAGTTATGTTTTCAGTCCACTTCGTAAACCTTAGAAATGAAGTATAGAGGTTCTCTCATAATCTATGTTTTGTATTATAATTAATTTTTTCAGTAAATACTAACAAAGCAATATATCTATTATAATATTTTTTATTTATATACAGAATTTTAATGTTTACACATCTTTCTATGCCTAAAGTTTTATTTTTCTTCTCCACTCGTCTCTCTCCATCCAATCCATGTCCTCCAGTCCCCTTGCTCTCATTCCAGTTATTTCCTGCATCAACGAGTTTCGAGGTCTTCCTCTCCTTCTTCCAGGTGGACACCATTCCAATGTTTTCCTGGGTAATCTTTCTTCTTGCATTCGTCGTACGTGCCCATACCAATTTAATTGCTTATACTGTATATAATCTACTATTGAATAACCAATATTCATTTTTTCTCTTATGACAGTATTTCTTATTTTGTCTAATTTTGAACATCTTACTGCTCTCCTCAAGAAATCCATTTCCATCGACATAAGTTTTTGTTCTAAGTTTTTGTTGAATTTCCAAACTTCAGCTCCATATGTGACAAGTACTTCTCACTATTGAATTATATATTTGTAACTTATTTTTCCTGGTTATATGTCTGTTCCATAAGACTCCATTCATCATTGCTGTTATTGCTCTACCTTTATTTATTCTGTTCTTAATATCACATTATTTTAATATTTTATAATTATTTTAATATTATTTCTAGTTTTTATCAACGTGTTTTCAAAATTTATCGGCGTCATAACTTAGGAACAAGATCACATTATACTTTTCTTACAATCTATACCACAGCACAGGGCATGCCTATAATCTGAATCTTATAATCTATGACTAGAGCATGGAACTCACTTCCCAGTCATTTCAGGGACTGCCAATCACTATCATTATTTAAATCCAAATTAACTGATATCATAAGTTCCACACAATGGAAATATTAACTGCGTAACAACTATATTCAGCATTTTGTATAACCTATAAATATTTATCTAAAAAGCTTTACTTACTTTATTTTATTTTATATTACTTTTATTTTATTTTATTCCTTGTTTTGTTAGTATTAACTAATATCAGACTTCATCCCCATTGTCTTTTGTTTAGTCTCTATTTTAATAATATTTTAAAACTGTAATAAATATGTAATTATTATATCGCTCATTTGCTGCAACAACATCATAACTCGAAAATCACGATTTTTCAGGAGAAGTATTTGAAGTTTTAAATACTGTCATTCCAAGTGTCCCTGTGATATTAACTAAAAATATCGTGATTTATTTTAGTTATGACGTTGTTGCAGCAAATGAGCGATATAATTTTAATATTCGCTGGTTGAGTAGAAGAGAAGGCCTTTAAAACATTATAATAAAGCATATACCTTATATATGAGTGTATATTCAAGTTTCTCAATTTTTCAGATTAAATAAAATCTAATTTTGATAAATTTATATGACTTCTTAAGATTAGTAACTGATTTAGTTACTTGGAATTTTATGTATATTCCAATAATCTTTGTTTTTTATAAAAATATATACACCTACTTCCCATTAATGGCAATAATAATAATAATAACAATAATAATAATACTAGTCATTAGATCAGGATAGGGATGTATGAAGAGCTTATGTCCGCGCGGCCATGAACCTTGGGGTTCGATAGTGCCAGTGAGTTAGTTAGTTAGTTACTAGTAATAATAATGTATTTTTTAAGCTGCAGAGTTCAGGCCGTAAGGCCTACCTCTTTCACTCGACAGGGAATAATAAAATAATACAAAGTTTATGTACTTGAAATAATTTAAAATGTTACTAAAATATAACCTAAACAATACACAATGTTAATCTAGTCTAATATTAGCACCAACAGAAACAAAGAATAAAATACATTAAAAGAAGGAAAGCTATTTTAAAAAAATGTTAGTTTTAATTTGCATCCTAAGATTAATTGTTGTATGCACTTACGATGCATGATACGTATACAAAGTGCTGAATATAGTTGTTATCCTGGTAGTATTTTCATTATGAGGACCTTAAAATAACAAACATATGGACATGTTCCTAGGACATTATATAAAATGGGACACTAGAAATATTAACGCGGGAATTAGATAAATCACCCTTGGATATAGTAGCTTTTACAAGGAAGTTAGATGGCCAGGAGAAGGCAGTCGAGAATCAGGAAGCTTTGCATTATTACATGAGGGTATTTTTTTCCCCGACATACGAGTATTAAGTTAAAATACGATTTTATAATCGTAAATGTACGTACGTCACTTTTTTATTTTTCCTTTATTATTTATTAATAATTTTATGTCTATCACATACTGTCTACTGATAACTCTGTAACTGACTGGCTGTATCGAACCCGTAGGTCCATGGCCGCGCGGACATAAGCTCTCCATACATCCCTATCCTAAGCTAATGTTTTCCAATCATCCCCTGTATAATCTACTTCCCTCAAATCTTGGATATTATTCTCCCACCTTATTCTTGGTCTACCAACTGGGCATTTTCCCTCAGGTTTTCCTACCAGAAGCATCCATGCGCTTCTTTCATCCCCATACGTGCCACATGTCCTGTCCATCGCAGCCTACGAGACTTAACTGTTCTTATTATCAGTATTATTTTGAATTATCATTAACATTATTATAAGTAATAGTTATTACTATCAATTGACCTAATTTTAATTCTACGACCAACTATTGTTAAAATTTTTGTAATCGTTATATTTTAATGTAACCTTTTGCCTTGGATGAGTGGAAAAGTTGACCACAAGGATTTAACTCTTCCAGGCTAAATAAACAAACTAATAAAATAGGTCACAATTGAAAATAGGGTTTTACAGACTAGTTATAGTGTGACATGCTCCTATTTATTGATCCGATGTTATAATAAGCAATATTTCCTTGAAATCTCCGTTCTGAATATTTCGTTGAAAAGCTCGCGTTCCTCTATAGGTTCTTATATTTGTGTCACTTCTTAGAAACAATCAATCAATGACGAACATATCGCGTAAGTTATTACAACTGTAAATCTATGTTCAGAATATCGTATATTTAACGTTAGTTACTACAACATTTTACTGGGAAAATTGTGAAACGGTAGTTCAGAGATTCATATTCCAGGTGTCCTGGGTTCTAATTCTGCAGTGGGATTAGAACGGTGGCTATGTTTTAAATTAAAATACAAGAACTCAAATTTCTCAAAAACCGAATCATTACGAAAAATTCAGAATCATTACAAAAATAAATTAAATTACATTTAATATGATCCATCCATACAATGAACTACATGGTCTTTATAGGAAGCCAGATATAATAAGAACAGTTAAGTCCCGTAGACTGCGATGGGCAGGACATGTTGCGCGTATGGGGAATGAAAGACGTGCATGGAAACTTCTTGTAGGAAAGCCAGAAGGAAAACGCCCAGTTGGTAGACCAAGAATGAGGTGGGAGAACAACATTAACTATGATTTGAGGGAAGTAGATTATACAGGGAATGATTGGAAAGCATTAGCTCAGGATAGGAATGTATGGAGAGCTTATGTCCGTGCGGCCATGAACCTATGGGTTTGATAGTGCCAGTGAGTAAGTAAGTAAGTATGATCCATCCATAGTAATTCTGCGCGAGGGCAGGTCTTTCACTGCAATCGTAGCATTTTCATGCTATGCTTTGCAGCTTTACTAGGGAATTATATGTGTGGTAGCTTCCCGTTGCTTTCCACACCGGTGAAGGATGATGATGGTGATGGCCGGATGATTTTCGGGGACCGTTGGGCCCTAAGCTTCGTGACATTTGTCTTACAGGTGAGGAAAAACCCCGGAAAAAACCTCACCCAGGAGCCTGTCTCGACCGGGAATCGAACCCAGGCCCGCTGCGTGACAAGGCAGCACGCTACCTCGAGATAACAGCGGTGGATTTTAATATGATAGACAATTGAAAAGTCAATATGCACACTATCGAGTAACACTAAGAAATAGGGACTGGAAGTAAACATCAATAAAACTAAATACAGGCTCACAGATACAAATACATTATGTAATGGAAATATAACGTTAATAACAAATGAGGAAAATTTTGAAGAAGTGACTGAATTCAAATATCTAGGAGCAATAATTACAAACAGGAATGAGGTGCACAAAGAAATGAAACGTAGGCTCAATAATTGCGGAAATTATGTATGTGTCTCAACTTCTCTAAACAATTATTAAACTGGAAAAATATAAAACTGTTATTCTCCCAGGTATGCATGCGAAACATAGGCCCTTACTTTAAAGGAGAGGAAAATATTACGAGTATCTGAGAATTAAGTTCTTAGGAAAATATGTGGACCAAAGAGAGATGAACAGATAGGAGAATGGAGAAAACAAAGTAGCAGTGAACTACATTATCTTTATGGGAAACAAGATATATTAAGAAGATTTAAGTCTCATAGGCTACAATTGGCAATAATGGGTGATGAAAGAGAGGCATGGAAGCTCCTTGTAAAAAAGCCAGGGTGAAAGCGCCAAGTAAGAGGTGGGAGAAAGCATTAACAATGATTTGAAGAAGTAGATTATACAGGGGATGATTGCAAAACATTAGCTCAGGATAGGGATGTATGAAGAGCTTGTGTCCGCGCGGCCATAAACCTATAGGTTCGATAGTACCAGTGAATTGTGATAAACAATTGAAGGGTTCAGAGAAAAAAGAACTTACTTACTTACTTACTTACTCACTGGCACTATCGAACCCGTAGGTTCATGGCCGCATGGACATAAGCCCTCCATACATCCCTATCCTGTGCTAATGTTTTCCAATCATTCCCTGTATAATCTACTTCCCTCAAATCATAGTTAATGTTGTTCTCCCACCTCATTCTTGGTCTACCAACTGGGCGTTTTCCTTCTGGCTTTCCTACAAGAAGTTTCCATGCACGTCTTTCATTCTCCATACGCGCAACATGTCCTGCCCATCGCAGTCTACGGGACTTAACTGTTCTTATTATATCTGGCCTCCTATAAAGACCATGTAGTTCATTGTTATGTAGTCTTCTCCATTCACCTGTCTGTTCATCTCTCTTTGGTCCAAAAATTTTCCTAAGAACTTTATTCTCAAATACTCGTAATCTCCTTTCCTCCCTTAAAGTAAGAGTCCATGTTTCGCACCCATATAATATAACTGGTAGAATAATAGTTTCATATATTTTCAGCTTAACGTTTTGAAAGGAGTTGGGACATCAAAAGTCTCTGCAATGCTAATAGCATGCATTTCCAGAATTGAGCCTATGTTTAATTTCTTTGTGCATCTCATTCCTATTTGTTATTGTTCCTAGGTATTTGAATTCAGCCAATTCCTCAAAATTTCCCTCATTTGTCATTAGCTGTCCATTTCCATTATATAATGTATTTCTACGTGTGACCATATATTTAGTTTTTCTGATATTTACTTCCAGTCCTAATTTCTTAGTGTTACTCAATAGTGTGTGCGTGTTGGCCTTTAGTATCTCCTCGCTATCGGCCAGTAGTACTACATCATCAGCATAAACTAACAGCTTATTAATACCATTCAGTTGTAAGCCTTCCTCATTCTCTAAAGATTTAATGGCATGCTCTAGTACAAAATTAAATAGTAGAGGAGATAGTGCATCTCCTTGCTTCAACCCATTCTGGATTTCAAAAGTGTCTGAAAACTGTTTGCCTACACGCACCCTACTCATTGAGCCATTTAGACACATTCGTATAAGTCTAACTAACTTTTTAGGAATTCCGAACTCCAGCAGGATACTATATAACTTCTCCCTCTTAATTGAATCATATGCTTTTTTGAAGTCTACATATAGTTGATGTACAGTACCATTATATTCCCATTTCTTTTCTAAAATCTGTCTTATACTAAAAATCTGATCTGTTGTAGACCTGTTTCTTCTAAATGCACATTGATGATCTCCTAGAATGTCATCAATATAGGGAGTAAGTCTGCTTACTAATATATTTCTTAGAATTTTGTACGAAGTTGAAAGTAATGAGATGCCCCTGTAGTTGTTGCAATCAGTTTTATCTCCTTTCTTATAAATTGGTACGATAATTGATTCCTTCCATTCATCTGGAAGAGCTTCTTTTCCCAAATCATACTAAGCAACCAGCGTATCTTGTCCATCAATTTTTCTCCCCCTGATTTTATCAGTTCTGCTGGGATCTCATCTGAACCTGATGCTTTATACATCTTCAATTTTTCAATTGCCATTTCAACCTCTAATGCACTTGGCTCTGGGACTAGCATTTCTGCTGTCTGTAACTTATCCTCCTCAATGTCCTGTTCTGTATGTACATTTAATAGCTGATTAAAATAACTATTCCATCTATTTAATATACTCTTGGAATCTGCAATCATTTCCCCATTTTCATTCCGAATTATGTTTGTTCTAGCCTGAAACCCTTTCTTCTCTATACTAATTCCCTGATATAATTCTCTAATGTTCCTATTTTTTGCATTCATTTCGAGATCATTAATCTTCTCTCTCAAATATTCCCTCTTTTTACTCTTTAATAACTTGGTGGTTTCCCGTCTAACACTACCCAATTGCTCTAAATTTACCTCATTTGGCTCGTGTAACCATTTCATTTTTGCTAGCTTTCTTTTCTTTACAATGTCGGCACATTCCTCATCAAACAATTTCTTGTTTTGCCTCTTTTTTAAACAACCAATACTTTCTGATGCTGACAATTTAATAGTATCTCTTATAGTCTCCCATTTCTTTATTTATATCAGTTTCTTCTTCGTTTGCCACATTGTCATCTGAAGATTCCAGTACTTCAAATCTATTGGCAATTTTGATTTGGTATTCTTGCCGCATTTCATCATTTTTCAAGTTTTTTAATTCATATTTTACAGAATCATCTTTAGTGTTTGTTCCTCTCATAAGTGATAGCCGTTGTCTGATTTTCACTCTGACCAGATGATGATCTGAATTGCAGTCTGTTCCTCTAACTGATCTAACATCAATGATGCTACTGTGCCAGCGTTTATCCACTAATACATGATCTATCTGGTTCCGAGTTTCTCCATCTGGGGACGTCCAGGTGTATTTATGAATATCCTTATGCTGAAATGTTGTGCTCTTAACAATGAGATTCTTTGATGTGGCAAATGTGACTAATCTAACCCCGTTGTCGTTACTATCTTCATGAAGACTGAATTTGCCTATTGTTGGTTTGAATATATCTTCCCGCCCCACTTTTGCATTAAAATCTTGTAAGACAATTTTCATATGATATCGTGAAAGGCTATCAAATAAGCATTCTAATTCTTCATAGAACTCATCCTTGATCTTAAAAAGAACAGTCCCAAAAATTTCAAAATGTAGTTACTTCTTCAATCACAAACATTAAACTGAAAATATATAAAACTATTATTCTACCAGTTATATTATATGGATGCGAAACATGGACTCTTACTTTAAGGGAGGAAAGGAGATTACAAGTATTTGAGAATAAAGTTCTTAGGGAAATTTTTGGACCAAAGATAGATGAATGGAGAAGACTGCATAACAGTGAATTACATGGACTTTATAGGAAGCCAGATATAATAAGAACAGTTAAGCCTCGTAGACTTCGATGGGCAGGAAATGTGGCACGGATGGGAAATGAAAGACGTGCATGGAAGCTTCTACAGTAGTAGGAAAACCAGAGGGAAAACGCCCAGTTGGTAGACCAAGAATGAGGTGGGAGAATAACATTAACTTTGATTTGAGGGAAGTAGATTATACAGGGAATGATTGGAAAACATTAGCTCAGGACAGGGATGCATGGAGAGCTTATGTTCGCGCGGCCATGAACCTACGGGTTCGATAGTGCCAGTGAGTGAGTGAGTTATTTCTGCAATCTGATAGCTATACACGGAATAGTATAAAGAATCACAGCGTTAAAATAAAGGTTTCTATGGTATTCAACAATAAAGTTTTCAAGACATTTGAAATTTCTCGAAGAGAAGCTGTGATGTACTAAAGCCGTGTCAAAAAAAAAAAATCTGTCGTTTTTAACTGTAAGGCACTAAAATCGAGCGCCAAATTTCTCACTTAAAATACATATAAGGAAGTAATAGAAATTCTGGCTTGTTGGACTGGATAACCCTGACAATCTGCTGACAGCATCGCGCCGCGCCTCACCTCATTCAGCTCCGCTTTATTCAAGCAGGGTGGTCCATCTGCTTCGCGCAGTGGGTTGTCATTGCTGGATTCTGCCTTCGATTTCTATGCCTTGCAATTAATAACGGCACTATACTTTTTTGAATACGACCATGGTACATCACAACGCTTCTCTGGGAGAAATTTCAAGGTAGGTTTCGGCATGTAATGGTTGACAGTTCCCTTGTATGAGAGAGATAGAGAGAGAAGAGAGAGAGAGGGGTGGAGAGAGAGTGGAGAGTGAGAGAGAGGGAGGAGAGAAAGTGAGAGAGAGAGGGAGAGAGAGAAAGAGAGGTGAGAGAGTGTGAGTGAGAGAGAGGGGAGAGAGAGGGGGAGAGGGAGAGAGTGAGAGAGAGGGGAGTGATAGAGTAAGAGAGAGAGAGGAGGAGAGAGAGAAAGAGATGTGAGAGAGAGTGTGAGTGAGTGAGTGTGTGAGAGAGAGAGAGAGAGAGAGAGAGAGAGAGAGAGAGAGAGAGGAGGAGAGAGAGAGAGAGAGAGAGAGAGAGAGAAAATGCTTCATGATATTGCCTGTTTTTCTTAATACTTGGCAGTTTTTTTTTATAATACAGTGTTTTTCTACAACGTGGAAAATATCCTCCACAAATCTCTATCCTCTGATTATCTTCATTCATTCCTCTTGTTGTCAACGCTAATTTTCACTCCGTCCATTCATTGTTTTTTAGGTAGGGCCTATTACCCTTCCTCTTGTGCTCCTCGCCATCTACTCCAGCATCATCTTCTGTAATCTGTCAATTGTTTGCCCCATGTTCAAATCTCTTTTCTTCAATCGCAATAACAATTTTTTTTCTCCCACGTTCACTGTATCTCTGAATTTAGTATTTCTTACTTTATCGAATCTGGATTTCCTTGCAGCCTTCCTGCAAAAGTCAATTTTAACAGCTAACAATCTATAGCGTAGTGGTTGTTTAATGTCCAACTTTCCGCTCCATAAAGCAGAATACTCTGCAATACGTATTGCATTATATACTTTTTTTTTGTATGAAATATTCTTCCTCAATAATACAGAATTTAATATGCTAATAAATCTCCTCCCTTCACTTATTATTTTCTCAATTTCCGATTTAACATTTCCATATGCTTCTAAAATTGACCTCGAGTACTTAAATTTTGTTACTCTTTTAATATCTTCATTTCCTATCATCAATCGATCTTCGTTCATCATATCCAATGTTAAATATTCTGTTTTCTTAAAGTTTACATTTAGTCCCTATTTTGTGCATTCATTTACTAATTTCCTCATCATTAAGGAAACGTCATAAAAATCCTGAATTATCACTACATGATCGTCGGCAAAAAGTAAATGATGCAAACAAGAAGTCCCCAAACTTTTTTGTCTCGTAGACCACGTGCCATTTTTTTTTCTGTTTTGTGTAGAACTCCTGCATTTCTAATATTATTTACAATGACTTAGCCCAATGTTGAGCCATAGCTTCTCCTTTCTTAGGAGTTCACAGACCAAGTAACATTACCGACCGAATGAAACATAAGGTATTATTAGGATGTTGTGGTCGATATACTTTGTTTAGAGATCTTTTTATTCAGGATTAACGATCTTTTCTTCTTCTTCTTCTTCTTCTTCTTCTTCGGCTTTCCCCCACTTATAGGTTTGCCGTCTTCAGTTTCCATTTATCTCTATCATTCTAGTCTCCTTCTTCCAAATTCCTATCATCCATTATAGTTCTGACATAGGTTTTCCATTTCCATTTTGGTCTGCCACGTTTATTTCTTCCAGGGGGTGACCATTGGTATATATTTTTTGGCCATCTTTCATTTTACATTCTTTGTACATGGCCATACCATTTAAGTGTTTGATTTTCAATCCTCTTAACAACAGATGTGGTGACATTCATTTCTCTCCAAAGGAATTCATTTCTTATTTTATCCTGTCTTGTTTTTTGGTGGCTTCTTCTAAAATAATCAAATTGAACTGTTCTAATTATATTCTTTTGTAATTCCGTCAAAGACCAAGTTTCACTTCTATATGATAAAGTATTCTGTATTATGCTCTTATAAATTTTACGTGCCTAAAAATCTTCAGGCTCGGTACCCACGGCTTAAAGTTCCTCCCGAAGGACTTTGTCCTTGGATTGTTCCAACCTAAAAAATTCTTTGTGCCATTTAGACACATTGGTAAAAGGGTAACTAACTTTTTAGGAATTCCGAACTCCAGCAGGATACTATATAACATAAATCCTGTAGGAAAAATAAATGTTGGCCGACCTATGAAGAGATGGCGTGACAGTTTTAAGCCGAAACAGGCCAAGAGGCCCAAACCTTAATGTCGATGATGATGTTGAATCCATTTTTATTCTCGGGCTATGCCCAAAAGTCCCAAACAGACGTTGCAGTATTAATATCACGAAACATGCAGGTTTCTCATAATTTTAATTGAGTGATTGAATTGTGTATATATAGATTCTAAATATATGCTTTTGTATTGAGAATGAAATGGACGCCCACTGGAAACATAACGCTCCGCTATAACGGAAGTATTGACGAGTTTGCTGTATCGACTTCCTTTTCCTCGAAGTCGCACGGAGAGTGAGGGAGAGAGAAATACAAAGAGGGAGAGAGTCGCTTTATAAAACCTTTACCAATTGGGTCATGCAATATTTTTTACAATGTCCTTATTTGTAATCGTTCGCAATATCAATGTATTACTCCATTACAGACAAAGTCGCGATATATCCAAATGCTAACAAAACTCGTAATTTTATGATTAAAACTCACTCAAGTATATTATTAACTGGCGCTATCGAACCCGTATGATCATGGCTGCGTGGACATAGCTTCTCCATACATCCCTATTATGACCAATCATCTTCTGTATAATTCACTTCCATAAGTGGCTGAATTCAAATAGGCCTACCTAGGAACAATAATCACAAATAGGAATGAGATGCACAAAGAAATTAAACATAGGCTCAATTCTGGAAATGCGTGCTATTATGCATTGCAGAGACTCTTGATGTCCCAACTCCTTTCAAAAAACGTTAAACCGAAAATATATAAAACTATTATTCTATCAGTTATATTATATGGGTGCGAAACATGGACTCTTACTTTAAGGGAGGAAAGGAGATTACAAGTATTTGAGAATAAAGTACTTAGG
This sequence comes from Diploptera punctata, assembly GCA_030220185.1. Taxonomy (NCBI): domain Eukaryota; kingdom Metazoa; phylum Arthropoda; class Insecta; order Blattodea; family Blaberidae; genus Diploptera; species Diploptera punctata. The sequence goes on along the minus strand of JASPKZ010007995.1, from coordinate 352,469 downwards.
ACAAATTTTGGACCAAAGAGAGATGAACAGACAGGTGAATGGAGAAGACTAAATAACAATGAACTACATGGCCTTTATAGGAAGCCAGCTATAATAAGAACAGTTAAGTCTCGTAGACTGCGATGGGCAGGACATGTTGCACGTATGGGGAATGAAAGACTTGCTTGGAAGCTTCTTGTAGGAAAGCCAGAGGGAAAACGCCCAGTTGGTAGACCAAGAATGAGATGGGAGAATAACATTAACTATGATTTGAGGGAGGTAGATTATACAGGGAATGATTGGAAAGCATTAGCTCAGGATAGGGATGTATGGAAAGCTTATATCCGCGCGGCCATGAACCTATGGATTCGATAGTGGCAGTGAGTAAGTAAGTAATATCATGGTTAATGTTATTCTTCCGCCTCTTTCTTGGCCTGCCTACTGGACGCTTTCCCTCTAATTTTCCTGCAAAGAACTTCCATGCCCCTCTTTCATTTCCTATTTGTGCCATATGTCCTGCCCCTCGCAATCTACAAGACTTAACTCTTGCTGATGCTGAGTGATGGCAATGACTATGCATCGCCTAGGTGTTGCATCCGGAGCTATGTAACCCCATGACAGCTAAATTCTCTAGTGGTTATCAATATAAAGTTTCACTCACTTGGACAGTTCCATTTTTGGAGCGTCGGTATTGGGCCTATGTGTTGTGGTGAAGTCGGTTATGAGATGAGGTGTTCCACCTATCCAAAGCAGGGCGTCAGAAACCGTGCCGCCAGACAAGCAGAGAGTCCGAAAGCCAGCGACACGGAATGAGCCACGCTACTTTGGCTGTATCACAGCACTCATCTCATAGATCTGGGCCCATCCGTTGGGGGAATATGCTTCGGCGAACAGTACGTTGCTGTAGCATATGTCATATATTGCGAACAATTGGATTAGCATGATTAGAAATAACATAATGCATGCGATTTATTTTCTATTCAATTATAGTCGCAATATAGGGCATTGGCAGTTGCTGCATTACTTTATGGAAGCGAAAGTTGGGTAATGACAAGAAAATTACAAAGTAGAATGCAAAACGCAGAAATGAACTTCCTTAGAAGAACAAAAGACTGCACAAGATTGGATTGGAAAATAAATTAAGATATAAAAACAGAGTTAAATATATAGGCCTATCCATTAAATGAGAAAATCAAAGAATGTAGAGAAAAATGGTTTACACAAGTAGAAATAACGAATGTAACAAGATTACCAAGAGCAGCATTCAGCTACAAGCCAAGAGGTTCAAGGAATGTAGGAAGGCCAGTGAAAAGATGGACAGAACAACTGTGAAGCGGAACAGACAATTTTGACTAGCCCGTGAAGTGAAGAAGAAGAAGATATAGGGCATATGTACTAGGTTGTGCAGCTCTGCGATCCTCGTGTATAACGGGGCCGAAAATATAATTTCGAGACATTTATTCTGAATGGCCTGAACTCTCTTTTTGTGGCAAGTAGCGAGGATGCTCCAGGCTTCACTTCCATACACCAACATGCTGCGGATCACAGCTTTGTAAAGTATAAGCTCCTTCCGAGAAGGTAAGAGTGGTCGACTTGAAAAATGGATGTAAAAAGTGCAATCGCAGCATTATCTTAACTCTTCTTATTAACTTATACATTTTCTTTTCATCACAAGGCGCTACAGCCCATATCGTGCTCTGGCCTCCCCAATCCTCTTCCTCCACACTTCTCTATTCAGTTCCTGATACCAAACATCTGTTTAGCGTCCTTTCTTTCTGCATCCTCCCACCTATTTTTTGGTCTTTTCCCATCATATGTTGTGTTCATTACCCTTTTCGGAATTCTTTAATCCTGCATTCTATGCACATGTAACGTCTTAAGGCGGATTATAGTGTCCAAATTAGGCATTCTGTTTAGTTATTCAAGTTTTGAATTATTTCTAATTCTCCATACACCGTTTTCATCTGGTTTCCCATAAAGATCATGGCTAACTTTTACTAGTTTTCTCCAATTGCCTGTCTGTTCTTTGGGCCAAAATTTTTCCTAAGAACATTGTTTTCAATTATTCTTAATTTTTTTTTCTCCTCCCTTAAAGTCCATGTTTCCCATCCATATAATATAACTGAAAGAATAACAGTTTTATATATTTTCAGTTTAATGTTTTTTAGAGAAGTTAGGTCAAGACTCCCTGCAATGTATCATTTCCATAGTGTATTATTGATTTTAAAACATTATAAAATAATACACTCTACATAAAAGTGAAAAAAACGTACATTTCTGCAAAATCTTTTTTAAAATTGCTTTCTTGTACCTATAAGATGCGTTATCTCCAGTTTTGAGTACCAAAGATGAGAAGAGACCATGATTTCAGCGGTCGCTCGCATAAAAGTATTCCCCACAAATTGCGGATAGTCAAGTGACAAGATGAGTAGGGATAAAATCACAAATAACGAGTGGAAGATTACAAACGCAAATAGTTTTACTCCAGTGATTCGAATATTGCAATGTAAGAATCGGATTTTCATGCATTTCAGTATTCTTTCCACGACTTATAGACGATATGCTTGTATGGAAATGAACAGTTAAGGACAAATGAGGGAAATTTTGAATAAGTACCTGAATTCAAATACCTGGGAACAATAAATAAAAACAGGAATGAGATGCATAAAGAATTAAACATAGACTCAATTCTGGAAATGCATGCTATTATGTATTACAGAGATTCTTGTCCCAGATAAAAAAAAAACATTAAACTGAAAGTAGGCTCCTATATAAAACTGTTATTTTCTCAGTTATATGGATGCGAAACATGTACTCTTATTTTTAGGGAAGAGAAAGTATTACTAATATTTGGGAATAAAGTACTTATACCCGAGCCGCCATATATCCGGCTCTAAAGTTTAGGTTATACGAGGGGTAAAGGGAGAATTTTATTCGCCCTCTACTGCCAATAAGGATATGGTTATAGTGAGAGTAGATGTCTGCCACAACAAATTACTGCTCTTGACGCACCTATAGCGCGCTAGTAAGGTTTTAAATTGCTGAGATGTTGTCAGCTGTATTTCTGCTAACCGCATATAGAGCGGCCACTCCCACTGAATATCCATATCGGCAACACTGTCGTGGAAACGTCAAGTCCGGAGAATCAGTGGCTGCAGTATAGGAACATTTTTGGAACATAGAGAAATGAACAGATAGACGAATGGAGAAGACAAAATAGAGAGCTACATGATCTTTATGAGAAATCAGATATTATAAGAACAACCAAGTCTCGTAGACTGCGATGGGCAGGATATGTAGTATGAATGGGGAATGAAAGAGGTGCATGGAAGCTTTTTGTAGGAAAACCAGAGGGAAAGCGCCCAATAGGTAGGCCAAGGATGAGAGTGAGGATAACATTAAGCACGATTTGAGGGAAGTAAATTATTCAGAGGATGATTGGAAAACATTAATACAGGATATGGATTTATGGAGAGCTTATGTCCGCGCGGCCATGAACCTATGGGTTCGATAGTGCCAGTGAGTTAGTTATAGTAAGTTAATACTATCTATACGAATTATCACTTTTGATAAACATGATTTTGAATTGCATGTAACTACATATTTTGTCCATTTTTTATAAACGTAACATATTAATGATTTTAATAATATAGTGTATATAGCGTAAATTTATAGGTTTTCGAATTCTCTCTCCCATTTTTTACATTAATTATTCTCCCAAACATCCCTTTGTAAAGAGGAGTAAATGCTGAAATACATATGTGAAGGGCTTAGGGTAGGTAACAAGATAAGCCACATTCTGTTAAGAAATGTCATTTATTACAATGATAGCAAATACATGTATTGAAATATCCATAAAATCATTTGTAAGTGCGCCAGTGACGAGTTAAAACATATAGACACACAATGTATTAACAGCAATAGTATTTATAACTTTTTGAAACATTAAAATCCTTATATTCAGAAATAACAATATGTGGCTTATCGTGTTAATGCTCTAAGCCCTTCACATATTGCATGAAATCAATAACCGAAGACGACTTAACGGCGAAAACTTGAACATGTCCTTTATGCGCTTGCATATCGTTCATCCGATTGTGATGGGACTTTTTGCAAAATGATCAGGAGTTTCCCGAAAAGGTTTTAGGCTATAAGAGAGTTTTAATACTGAAACTTCTTCACCCTTAAAAAATCACCCTATGTCGTGAAAAAGTGTTTTTCAGAACTTTTTGGACGCTTAAACGACTTACGTTGCCTAAACCTTCATATACTCCAAATTAATGTACACAAATATCACAAATAAAAAAAAATTACAAAAAAGTCCGCGACAGCTTATGTCTATCTTTTACGGATAACTCATAATAACTATGTTTATTTTTCAGCTCATTGATGCCAAGACAATCGGGATGACTAGATTCCTGGGCAATTGTAGCAGCGCACGGCGGGTATTCTTTTACGGGTAACTCTGAATAACCATTTTTGTTTTTCAGCTCATTTATGCCAAGATGATCGGGATAAGTAGATTCCCGGGCAACGCCGAGTAATCAGCACGGGGTATCTAAAAATAATTACAATATAAATTTATAATTATTTATATTTTTACTTATTCATCTAAACATAAAACACACATTTAATTTATTTTGGCGTAGCAGCGCACGCCGGGCATTAGCTAGTATTTTTATAAAAAAGAAGAAAACGAATGAACATAAATTACTTAAATGTATGCCGAATTAAACAGTATACCCTGCGGTCTCGAGGTAGCGTGCTGCCTTGTCATACAGTGGGCCCGGTTTCGATCCCCGGTCGGGACAAGTTTCCTGGATGATGTTTTTTTTGTTTTTTTTATCACCTATAGGCATAAGACAAATGTCAGGAAACTCTAAGGCCCAAAAGGTCCCCGAACATCATCTGGCCATCGTTATCATTATTAACATATTCATTAAGTTTAGGATTAAGGCTTCTCCTGGCGCATCATTACCATCATCATCACCTATCATCATCATCTATCATCGGGTTAGCGTAACTCCGTTTTCGAGGCGCCCAAACCTGAAGTGAATTACAATAACGCCATCAGCGATAACCCACTAAAAGAGATTGCCGACGATAATGTTAAACTGTGATACCTAGACCCCAGAGACCTCTGGCGATTAGCAGGAGGAACTAAGAAATTACAGATTGCTGTGGTAGCGACATATATCAACAGCGCCATCTGTCAGGTTACAGAAAATATTTCTTAATCTCGCTAGCTCAGTCGTTATTTTCAGCGTTTACTATATCACAAGTATAATAGTTTTTCCGAAGTATTTATTAATACAAATAACATCTCACACCACATTTTGTCTTGTTTTTAGACTGATTTTGGAGAAATTAATACTCCATCGCCTGTTTGACTCTACAGTTTGTTCTTTTGTGATGATTCAATGTTTCCTTCAATGACAGAACAACGGTCCAGCAAAAATTGACGATGGAATATTAATTTCTCCTAAACCGTTCTAAAAAATATGAGGTGATATGCTAGTTTTATTAATATTCATTATTAATATCGCATAGTGTTACTTCCTAAAAATTTTGAAGTTCTCAATTTTCAAGCTATAACGGCTGGGGAATCCGACATGCTGACCACATGTCACCCCTAAACTGGCTAGATGATCGTCAACTTCTGTGATTAACGCATGTGGATGTGAGGACTATGATTTTAACCAATGTAAGGAAATATATTCCTTACATCAGTTGATGAATCTTATTTCTTGTAATTTAACAAACAAAAATGGTTGCTTGATTCTATCGGATCCTACATATATTTTAAAATATGCATCCAACATAATAAAATAAAATAAATAATAGTTTTAAAAACTAAAAAAAACACGCTTTATTAGAAAACCGAACTAAAAAATTGAAAAATAATTTTAATTTCCAACACGCTTGGGATAAATAATTTGACTATCAAAAGCGTGGGGTGCTGTTTACCAATTAATATATTTGATAATAAACAGATATTGGTAAAAGTAAATTCTGTAAGAAGAAAATGTAAAAACCATAAAAAGCACCCCACGCTTTTGATGGTAAAATTATTTATCCCAAGCGTGTTGGAAATTAAAATTATTTTTCAATTTTTTAGTTCGGTTTTCTAATAAAGCGTGTTTTTTTAGTTTTTTAAAACTATTATTTATTTTTTATTTTTTAGTTTTAATATTTTACAGAATAAGATAAAAATGTAAATATCTTTAAATTCGATAGGCTACTATTGTAGTATGAGCTAAAAGTAATACTCTTCTAAAAAAAAAAATCTCCCAGCCGGATTTGAACCAGCGACCTATGGATTACTGAAATTATATACCATTAGAGTTCACCGCTCTACCATCTGAGCTGTTACAACGATTGACTAAAAAGTCGACAAGTCCGCAACCTATTATACCAGTTTTCATTTTTTTGATTTTCTGATGATTCTGGCCAGGATTTTAGAAACAAAATATGAAATTATTGTATTGTCACGGATCCTTTACAAGTACACAAAGTTTCAAGTCGATCCAATGTTTCTAAGTGGGTGAAAATCGTGTTAAAAAATTCCGTTACATAGATACAAAGACACTTTTTTTTATTTTCTGATGATTCTGGCCAGGATTTTAGAAAATAAATATGAATTTATTGTATTGTCACGGGTCCTTTACACGTATACAAAGTTTCAAGTCGATCCAATGTTTCTAAATGGGTGAAAATCGTGTTCAAAAATTCCGTTACATAGCTAAAAAACACTTTTTTTTATTTTCTGATGATTCTGGCCATGATTTTAGAAACAAAATATGAAATTATTGTATTGTCACGGGTCTTTTACAAGTATACAAAGTTTCAAGTCGATCCAATGATTTTAAGTGGGCGAAAATCGCGTTAAAAGATTCAGTTACATAGATAGATACAGGTCAAGTTAATATAAAGCGTGTAATATACAGTTTGTTGTAATATTAAATAGAAAGAAATGCAAATAAATTATTCAAAACTAATATATATTGTAAAATATGCAGCCAACATAATAAAATAAAATATACAGTTCGTTATAATATTAAATAGAAAGAAATGCAAATAAATTATTCAAAACTAATATTACGAGCAGAAAATGAAACAAACGTTTATGATATGATAATTTTTAAAATTAAAATTAAGAGGAAATCGATTTGTTTCAAATAATAATAAATATGTAACTTATCAAATTTGTTGGCAAGCAGACGAAATTATCTGCGACTGCAGCGTTCTAAGCGATTGGCAGGAGGAACTAGGTCTGGCATCAAGTATTAAAATACTTCCTTATGCGTCGGCATCCCTGAACGCCATGCCAGGAGAGAATACAAGAATGTCGAAATTACAACGTGGTGCATTGAAAAAAATATATATTAACGGTTATGTATGATTTTGTTTTCAGTGCGGTCCGCTACATTTAAATAACTGACAGCGAGAAATTAGTGTTATGCCAATTTAAAACATATGTCATATATTCGCATAAATTATTATATAATAAGATACATTTAAATTTAAGTGGATTATATTAATATAAAATTATAAATTTACGTATATAATTATTTCTATAATTTTATGTCCATATATGTTATTACTAATAACTTATTAACTCACTAATATTCATATATGCCAAATAATTTGTAATATATCTTATATAAATAAATACTGCCAGGGAAATTAAATGTAGGCCCTAATAATTCGGTCGCGGTGGTATAGTGGTTTTTTCCTTGCCATTAGCCCCGATGGGTCGCGTTTCAAATCTGGCCGAAGTCAATGAATTTTTAGGACGGAAAGATTCAAGCGACAAGTCCTCCGGAAGGGACTTCAAGCTGTGGGTTCCGAGTCTGAAGATTTTCAGGCTTGTAAAAGAACCTCAAGCCTGAAAAAAAGGCCGTAGAGGGAAAATTGAAGAAAAAATCTTCCATCTAAGTAATACCTTAGTTGCCTCCTTTATGTTCTAGATCAACAGTGGCGAGTATTGAAACCCTTTGTTTATAATATGTTACATCATCTATTTAATGGCGTAGCCCATTGTTGAGCAATAACCTCTCCTTTGTAAGGCGTTATTGCAACAAATTCATTTTTTTGTTTACCTTATTTGCTCATGGATGTCACACCGACCCAATGAGACACTAAGTTATTACTAGGACGTTGACGTCGGTAAAATTTGCTTAGAGGTCTCTTTATTCAGACTTAAGGAACTTTCGCGAGCCTGAAAATCTTCACACTCGGGATCCACGATTAAAGTCTCTCCCGGAGGACTTTCTCCTTAGATTTTTCCGTCCTAAAAAAATGCATCGACCCCGGCCGGATATGTTGCATCATATCCCAGGTAATTAAAGTGGTATTCTCTTTCCTACACATACAATACTTTTGAATGCTATTACTTTTGTTTTATTTACAAATATTTCCGGACCATGTTCTTTTGAATAGCCTAACATATTGTAATTTCGCAATCACTACTTGATCGTCCGCAAATAATACAGCAGCAACAATAGTGTTATTTATTTTAAAATGAGTTACTAAACACATTCTTCCAGTGATTTATAATGTCATCATCATCATCCAAAGGCGCGATAACTTCAAAGGTGAAAGTTTTGGCCTTCTCAACAATCCTCCTCCATGCCAATCCGTCTCTTGCCATATTCCAGTTACTTACTTACTTACTCACTGGCACTATCGAACCCGTAGGTTCATGGCCGCGCGGACATAAGCTCTCCATACATCCCTATCCTGAGCTAATGCTTTCCAATCATTCCCTGTATAATCTACTTCCCTCAAATCATAGTTAATGTTGTTCTCCCACCTCATTCTTGGTCTACAAACTGGGCGTTTTCCTTCTGGCTTTCCTACAAGAAGTTTCCATGCACGTCTTTCATTCCCCATACGCGCAACATGTCCTGCCCATCGCAGTCTACGAGACTTAACTGTTCTTATTATATCGGCTTCCTATAAAGACCATGTAGTTCATTGTTAAGTAGTCTTCTCCATTCACCTGTCTATTCATCTCTCTTTGGTCCAAAATTTTTCCTAAGAACTTTATTCTCAAATACTCGTAATCTCCCTTCCTCCCTTAAAGTAAGAGTCCATGTTTCGCACCCATATAATATAACTGGTAGAATAATAGTTTTATATATTTTCAGCTTAACGTTTTTTGAAAGGAGTTGGGACATCAAAAGTCTCTGCAATGCATAATAGCAGGCATTTCCAGAATTGAGCCTATGTTTAATTTCTTTGTGCATCTCATTCCTATTTGTGATTATTGTTCCTAGGTATTTGAATTCAGCCACTTCCTCAAAATTTCCCTCATTTGTCCTTAGCTGTCCATTTCCATTATATACTGAATTTCTACGTGTGACCATATATTTAGTTTTACTGATATTTATTTCCAGTCCTAATTTCTTAGTGTTACTCAATAGTGTGTGCGTGTTGTCCTTTAGTATCTCCTCGCTATCGGCCAAGTACTACATCATCAGCATAAACTAACAGCTTATTAATACCATTCAGTTGTAAGCCTTCCTCATTCTCTAAAGATTTAATGGCATGCTCTAGTACAAAATTAAATAGTAGAGGAGATAGTGCATCTCCTTGCTTCAACCCATTCTGGATTTCAAAAGTGTCTGAAAACTGTTTGCCTACACGCACCCTACTCTTTGAGCCATTTAGACACATTCGTACAAGTCTAACTAACTTTTTAGGAATTCCGAACTCCAGCAGGATACTATATAACTTCTCCCTCTTAATTGAATCATATGCTTTTTTGAAGTCTACATATAGTTGATGTACAGTACCATTATATTCCCATTTCTTTTCTAAAATCTGTCTTATACTAAAAATCTGATCTGTTGTAGACCTGTTTCTTATAAATGCACATTGATGATCTCCTAGAATGTCATCAATATAGGGAGTATTTGTTAGAATTTTGAACGAAGTTGAAAGTAATGAGATGCCCCTGTAGTTGTTGTAATCAGTTTTATCTCCTTTCTTATAAATTGGTAAGATAATTTATTCCTTCCATTCATCTGGAAGAGCTTCTTTTTCCCAAATCATACTAAGCAACCAGCGTATCTTGCCCATCAATTTTTCTCCCCCTGATTTTATCAGTTCTGCTGGGATCTCATCTGAACCTGATGCTTTATACATCTTCAATTTTTCAATTGCCATTTCAACCTCTAATGCACTTGGCTCTGGGACTAGCATTTCTGCTGTCTGTACCTTATCCTCCTCAATGTCTTGTTCTGTATGTACATTTAATAGCTGATTAAAGTAACTTTTCCATCTATTTAATATACTCTTAGAATCTGCAATCATATCCCCATTTTCATTCCGAATTATGTTTGTTCTAGCCTGAAACCCTTTCTTCTCTATACTAATTCCCTGATATAATTCTCTAATGTTCCTATTTTTTTGCGTTCATTTCAAGATCATTAATCTTCTCTCTCAAATATTCCCTCTTTTTACTCTTTAGTAACTTGGTGGTTTCCCGTCTAACACTACCCAATTGCTCTAAATTTACCTCATTTGGCTCGTGTAACCATTTCATTTTTGCTAGCTTTCTTTTCTTTACAATGTCGGCACATTCCTCATCAAACCATTTCTTGTTTTGCCTCTTTTTTAACAACCAATGCTTTCTGATGCTGACAATTTAATAGTATCTCTTATAGCCTCCCATTCTTTATTTATATCAGTTTCTTCTTCGTTTGCCACATTGTCATCTGAAGATTCCAGTACTTCAAATCTATTAACAATTTTGATTTGGTATTCTTGCCGCATTTCATCATTTTTCAAGTTTTTTAATTCATATTTTACAGAATCATCTGTAGCGTTTGTTCCTCTCATAAGCAATAGCCGTTGTCTGATTTTCACTCTGACCAGATGATGATCCGAATTGCAGTCTGTCCCTCTAACTGATCTAACATCAATGATGCTACTGTGCCAGCGTTTATCCACTAATACATGATCTATCTGGTTCCGAGTTTCTCCATCTGGAGACGTCCAGGTGTATTTATGAATATCCTTATGCTGAAATGTTGTGCTCTTAACAATGAGATTCTTTGATGTGGCAAATGTGACTAATCTAACCCCGTTGTCGTTACTATCTTCATGAAGACTGAATTTGCCTATTGTTGGTTTGAATATACCTTCCCGCCCCACTTTTGCATTAAAATCTCCTAAGACAATTTTCATATGATATCGTGAAAGGCTATCAAATAAGCATTCTAATTCTTCATAGAACTCATCCTTGATCTTGTCATCTTTATCTTCTGTGGGGGCATGTACATTTACAATTATAAAAATCATGTCGTTTACCCTTTAGAATTATGTATGATATCCTATCACTAACAAACTTAATATCTTGGAAAGCGGATAGTATCCTCCTCCTGACTAAAAAACCCATTCCTCTGCACCCCCATAGTATAATGCAAAGCTTCCTGATTCCTGACTACCTACTCCTGGCCACCTAACTTCCTGTAAAGTGACTATATTCAAGGGCGATTTATCTAGTTCCCGCGTTAATATCTGTAGTGCCCCACTATTGTATAAAGTCCTAACATTCCATGTTCCTAGGAACATGTCCCTATTTTTGAGCCTTTGGCATGGGTTCCCTGAAGTAGTCCCCGCCCGGAGAACCGAATGGGGGACTATTTGACCTCCGGAAAATTTTACCCCAGATGAACCCATGTCCGCATTTCTTGACGGTTGTATTTTTACGGTGAAAGGTCGTCACTCTTTCGCCCAAGGTACTTTTTTCGTCTGGCTTATCACCTTCGACCAGTCCGGCATGGATAACCCTATCGGCAGCAATGCTACCGCCGGCATAGCTCTCAGGATCATTTAAGCACGCAAGCACAAGGTAAAGATACCATGGAGGGCCATATTCGAGTTAGTCGCTTTTATTTTCTTTAGAACGTTCATTGTGTCATCCTCCAATCTTATCTTCGGTCTTCCAACTGCTCTGCCTCCTATAGGTTTCCATTATAGAGTTTCGTAACCAATCCCTGATCATCCATTCTTATTAAATGTCCAAGCCAACCAATTCTGAATGATCTTATATGGTTTACTATATTCTGATTTTTTTTATTAGTTTGTATAGTTTGTTATTTGTTTTGATTCCCCAACAGTTGTCATTTCCTCTATTTGGTCCAAATATTCCTCTTAGAATTTTTCTTCAAAATTAATTTCTTTTATTGCTACTTTTAGGGCCCAAATTTCACTAGCATATGTAACTACTGGTCTAATGAGTGTTTTGTATAACCTTATTTTTGCTGTTTTGATATCAATTTGCTTTTAAATAAGGTTCTATTTGCAAAATAAGCTTTATTCCCATTTACCAATCTTTCCTTAATTTCCTCTTCTAAAACATTATGTCCTTTTACTTTGGTACCTAGGTATTTAAATTATTCTACTGTGTTAATTTGCATGTCATCAATTTGTAGATTTTTCGATTTTCTGTTGTGATTACTACATTTAAATTGTCATTAATACATATTATATTAATAACTGCTAGTGACAGTGGACACCCTTGCCTGACATCACCACTGATTTCCTTAGCATCGTACTAGGTATTATATATTCCTATTTCAATTTTATTATCCGTTAGAAGCTTTGAATGGCTTTTAATAAAGTGCTGTTCTTTAGTAATAATAAGATATTGTGTTGGTGAAAACAAGTGACATTGACATTGGAGAAGCATAAAAAAATATTAACATAAAACTTCATCTCATGCCCATGCGGATATAAACTCTCCATACATCCCTGTCCTGAGTTAATGTTTTCCAATCATTACTTATATAATTTACTTCCCTCAGATAACTTGTATAATTTCTTCTTCTTCTTCTTCCTTCCAAGTATTAGGCCAAGGCCTGTTACGATCCTATAGAAAATTTTCCCTCCAGCGTTTGAGGGAAATTCTCGTATAAGACTTGAAAGCATAATAATAGTCCCTTCGATTGGTTGCTGGCCAAAGGAAGGCAAGACCAGTGATGGGGCTGCCATCTTATAGCCTCTGGTCAGGCTTTTCTGGAGAAGAAAAGAAAATAAAGGAAAGAAGAAATGGAAGAAAGGAAAGACTCCCTAGCCCTCGGATGCCCTAATAGAGTCGGCGTCAAAAAAAAAAAAAAAAAAAAACAAGAGTTAACCAAGAGAGGTTAGATAACTTTTAACTTTACTTGTATAATTTACTGGTTAATATTAATCTCCACTTCATTCTTGGTCTATCTACTGGACGTTTTCCAACTGATTATCCTGCAAGAAGTTTCCATGAACCTCATTTATTTCCAATATCCCGCCCATCTGCAGACAACACGACTTCTTATTACAGCTGGTTTCCCTAAAGATCATTTTACTCACTGTTCTATAAAGATTGTAACACACCCCTTAAATCATCGTTGTTGTTATTCTCCCTCCTAATTCTTGGCCTTGCTACTAGGAGATTTACCTCTGGTTTCCTACAAGAAGTTTCCATTTCCCTCTTTAATTCCTCATTCTTGCCTAGCTACTATACCTCTTCCGAGCTAAATTCCTATTTTAATGTAAACAAACAGATATATGAACTGCATTTTCTCGGTTGAATAATTGTTTTACCTTCAAACGTGTGAGAAATTGTAGTTCGCTTTCTGACACTCGAAATAAAATATAAAGACAATTCTGTATATGTATTGATTTAGGCTTTCACGGCCGGAGTTGATATGATGATCTTGAAGAAGATTTCCGGGTTGTAGGGCGTAGTCTCTGGCGAAACGTCGGGGAACTTCAAGCCTCGAGACCACGGCCTACAGCCCGGAAACCTTTTTCAAGATCATCAATTCTGTAGGTCTATATATTACCTTGCACATGTCTATATAACTTATATGGGATAATTTAAAATATATAAATACAATTTTAATAGAAGATTAAATAAGCATTTCATTGTTTAATACTTACACATGCACAATGCAGAATATTCAATTATTTCAAATGGCTGTTCCTCTTATACAATTTTTGAATCAACAAACAGGCAAATCTTTGAAAAGTGGAGAGAAACAAAATTATTTTGAATGCTTTCGAAGAGTTTGAAAAATTCCCTACATTAGCCGTTGAGGATGTGTTGAAAATAACACCAGAATTTACAGGTAAGTCAGCATTGAGCTTATAATCTTCTCATAGACCTAGTGAAAATGTAAATAAAGGATATCTACTGATATGAAAAAAAGCATAGTAGTCTAATTAGGTAGGCCCATATATATATTTTTTGTCATAAATAAACAAGAAATGGAAGTAACTAATTACACTGGTCAACATGATTTTTGTCTCATGAGTACCAATAGTTGTACTTAATGCAGTTTTTCATCGTGTTTTCAATATATGTATTCGGAATTTCTCCATCATCCACAGTTATTTTATTTCAATTTCAATTAATGGATTTAAATAATTATTTTTTAATAAACTTTTTTTTAAGTCTCGTAGACTGCGATGGGCAGGACATGTTGCACGTATGGGGAATGAAAGACTTGCATGGAAGCTTCTTGTAGGAAAGCCAGAGGGAAAACGCCCAGTTGGTAGACCAAGAATGAGGTGGGAGAATAACATTAACTATGATTTGAGGGAAGTAGGTTATACAGGGAATGATTGGAAGGCATTAGCTCGGGATAGGGATGTATGGAGAGCTTATGTCCGCGCGGCCATGAACCTACGGGTTCGATAGTGCCAGTGAGTAAGTAAGTAAGTAAGTAAGTAAGTAAGTAAGTGAACGTTTTTTAGTCCATTTGTCCATTGTTAAATAAAACCAAATGAGCTAACTCAAATGGTTTCAGCTATGGAAAAGAGATATCAAGGCAAATGGAATCCTAATATGCTGGCCAATTATTGTTGGACCATCAAGAGGGATGCTCTACAGCCGAAATATAGCAGAAAATCGTCATTTCTTACTTTCTAGGTGAGTCCGAATGTTCGAATATTGTGTAGTTACGAATGTAGAAAACATTAAAGTGTTTGAAATTATAAATTTCTATCTCTCGGAAACCTTGCGTGATGGAGAAAAACGATATATTTGAATTCAGGAGAAAAAATACTATCAGAATCATATATTTTCTTTCTGAGACAAAAAAAGTTTATTTTTTGTTGCTCAGTGATATTGGTACCATCTTATCTTATATTCTATCTTATTTCCCGTAAAATACAGTTTAGCACAAGAAAAATGTTTCTATCATTGACACTTCCATAGACAATTCACTTATATGACGGGTAAAAGTAGCACCACGGTTCCCCAATAGACACCTTATGCAAGTGTGTTAACAGTACAACTGGACTTAGCTCGGGTGCAGTACAGGCGCTTTCCTACAAAAAGTTTCCTGGGCCCTCTTCCATTCTCCTTTCGTCCGTATGTCCTGCCCATCCTAGTATACGAGACTAAAATTTTCCTATTCCACCTGATTTCAATAATATTCATATAACTCAGCGATTCCCAAACTTTTCCGACTCGCGAACCCCTTCCACAACGATCTGAGTTGGGTGAACCACTGACTTTTAAATAGCCTATACATAAAGTAGACATGCATCAAATTTAATTCCAAGCAAAATGTTTAATAACCTTAAATTAACTTAACCCTCAACGGTTAAAACCTAAATTTACTCTAGTTTCGGTTTAAAAGTTACACAACGTGTAGGCATAGTTGTAGCGAAATTAAATGCGTTCCTGACGTTGTTACATAACAGTAAATCAGACATTTGCGATAAATATTAATTTATTGTGGAAATAATATGATAAATTCCCGATATTACACATATGTAACAAGGGGCATCACTCCTAGGTTAGCAGGGAAAACCGCTGCCTTGCGGGGTAGAGGGAGCTACAAAGACTAAGGGAGAAAACCCCAACAGAAAAACAAGGGGTGGATCAGATTCCATAACTGCGGTGGAAGCAACTGATCTAAGGGACGGAAACCCTAAAATCAAATGACCTGGTCCTCCAGGTTGGGGGTTTGGCGTTAGGCTAACTCCCTAGCACAGTAAAAGAAAACATGCGTGTAAATCTCAACAAGAATCAGCCGGACAGTCTAATAGGAAACAACACAAGCGAGTCAATTAATATGGCAAGAGACAGATTGGCATGGAGGAGGATTGTTGAGAAGGCCAAAACTCACTTTTGAAGTTGTCGTGCCTTAAGATGATGATGAACAAGGGGCATTATAGAGTTTTAAAATATGAATGATAATTATTATTATGACAATGTCGCAGAAATGAAGGAAACAATCACACTGGTCAACAGTGGTTTTGTTGCCCTTGATATAAGATTAATTTCGGTTGTATTTATGCTCACAATTCATGAAACTATCAACGATGGTAATATAACACTTCAGCACTGTCTTGCAAAGCAGATGTATGTAAACTGCTTATAGACAGTCGTACCAACGTCTATAAACTAAAAACAGACTATGGTACCACTGTCTATGAGCAGTTCACATATAGCTGAAATTTGTCGTACCAGTATATGAAATGCTTTATTACTATAATCGTGGTATAGGGACGGGTGGCACCACTGTCTATAAGCATATCAAAAGCATATGTGCTTTGGTACCGTGCCGCTAAATGAAGTAGCACACTTTCATCATTATTCTTAACATTGTTTGCAGTGATTTACCATTTGACTTATCGCCACGTAACCAGGGCACAATTCCGTGATCGTAACGACACTGTCTAACACATGTGAATATGATTAATATATTTTAAAAAGTTATTATTACTTCTCAGAGAACCTATTGCCCCCATGCGGCTAAACTTGTAATCACTTATTACACGACCTCGATACACTACTGGTGAAAAATCTATTACGCGCGTGCCATCTGTCGCACTTTTTAGTAACTATCTCCTTACAGGCAGTATGCTCTAAGGACGGGAGTGGGGAGGAATAAATAGATCATAGAAATATCTGATTTTCGTAAACACGATAAACGAGAAATGTGTCAAAATGTTATAAATAACTAACTCACTCTCCTGCACTATCGAACCCGCAGGTCATGACCGCGCGGACATACGCTCTCCACACATCCCTAGCGGACATTGGCTCTCCACACATCCCTAACTTGAGCTAACTCACTGGCACTATCGAACCCGTAGGTTCAAGGCCGCGCGGGCATAAGATTTTCATACATCCCTATTCTGAGCTACTGTTTTCCAGTCATTCCCTGTATAAACTCCAAAAGCTCCAAGCGCGACAGGCCTACCAGCCGGTTGCTGGCCTCACATCCACGTGTGTTAATCACAGAGGTAGACGATCATCGAACCTGTGTAGGGGTGACATGTGGTCAGCATGTCGGGTCTCCCAGCCGTTACAGCTGGTCTTCTCAACCTGGAGTCGCTACTTATTGTAGCTATCCAAATGCCTCACGATGCTGGGTGGGCATCGGTCCCATACTGGCCGAAATTCCAATCTACTTCCCTCAAATCATGATTAATGTTATTCTCCCACCTCATTCTTGCTCTACCAACTGGGCGTTTTCCCTCTGGTTTTCCTACAAGAAGCTTCCATGCATGTCTTTCATTCCCTATTCGTGCCACATGTCCAGCCCATCGCAGTCTACGAGACTGGAACACAGCCAGATATAAGAACAGTTAAGTCTCATAGACTGCGATGGGCAGGACATGTGACACCAATGGGGAATGAAAGACGTGCATGGAAGCTTCTTGAAGGAAAACCAGAGGGAAAACGCCCAGTTGGTAGACCAAGAATGAGGTGGCAGAATAACATTAACTTTTGATTTGAGGGAAGTAGATTATACAGGAAATGATTGGAAAGCATTACCGTAAACCGGGGTTACTTTGACTCGAGGGGCTACTTTGACAGAATTGGGGCTTCTTTGACATTTTAAATTTCTTGTGCGTTTTGGGCTATTTTGACAACAATGCAATAGTGTAGATAATTCCTAGAAGGCGCACGAATGATTAAGTTGTTTTAAAAGCGGATGTTATTTGTTGGAGACACATCTGTGTCACTTTCAACAACATTGAATTGCTAGCAAGGATTAAATTAATTTCTCAATAATTTCTTAGTAGTCCACCGCTGTGGTCTCGGGGTAGCGTGCTGCCTTGTCACGCAGCGGGCCCGGGTTCGATCTCCGGTCGGGACAGTTTTTCTGGGTGAGGTGTTTATCGGGGTTTTCCTCATCTGTAAGACAAATGTCAGGAAAACTTTAAGGCCCAAACGGTCCTCGAAATCATATGGCCATCGCAAACATCATTATTCATATTCATCCTAGGTTAAGCTTAGGATTAAGGACTTTCCTGGCGCACCATTATTATCATCACCCATCATATCATCGGGGCAACGTTACCCCGCCTTCCAGGCGCCCAAACCTCAGAAGTGGGTTACAAATACGCCATGCCAGGAGAGGAACCAGGAATGTCGAAAGACCACCTGGGGCATTTGAAAAAAAAAATCTTAACTGATTTTCTGTGTGGAAAGGAGTTACACGTTATTATAATGGTTAGAGACTATAAATTGGTGTCAAAGTAGTACCTTCAGAGGATCTGCTTTGAATTATAGTGAAATCAAATGTGATGTCAAAGTAGCTCCAGCACATGGGCAAAACAGACCTAAACAAAACTCATTGTTTTGCTACTAAGTTTTTATTTGAGGAGAACAGTACCAAATGGGATTTGTGGTCTAAATTTCAATTGGTACAATAAATTATACATTCAATTTTTTCGGCATAAATCATACGAGTTAGACCTTAAAAACCTTGGAAAATATGTCAAAGTAGCCCCGTTTTACGGTAGTTCAGGATAGGGATGTATGGATAACTTATGTCCGCGCGGCCATGAACCTACGGGTTCGATAGTGCCCGTGTAAGTAAGTATTTCACGTGCCGATATGTACTTTGATATATGCCTCCATTCCACGATCGGTATATTATTGTTTCAACTTGTCATTCGTTGCAATAATTTTGATAGAATAACAGGTGTATTTTTGTGCTTTGTTCCCAGTTTATAATGTCGAGTAAAAGGAAAGAAAAATTTGTACCGAAGAGGGGGAAAAAAAAAGTGTTGCCCCTTAAAGTAAAAATTGAAATGTATGACCGTTTATAAACGCGTTGGCGAGTCGTTTGCGTCTGTATCACGCTGTTTCAATGTTAATGAATCAAGAAATCCGAAGACAAAATAAGGAATTTTATCGCAGAATTCACAGCAGAATATCAATCTTAATTGAAGGACCTTTTAAAAGCGGCAAAACAGTGGAACAATACTAAGTTCTTTAAGACTTTGCCTAAACCTAACAGTAATAATTAATAGAAATTGTTCAAAATCTCTCATCAATTGGTTTTATTTTGACTATTTAACTCATGCCCCAAATGGGAGACAATGACCAATCACATTTCAATGATTTTTTTATTTACAACCAATCACAGTCGTGTTTCGCCTAGAATTTACCTACTAAAGTTTATCATAATAAAGAAAGCACCTCCTTTTAACATTCTGAATAGGTCATAGCATTATTTTGCAGAGACAAATCCCACAACAAATACGGGCACCAGATTGTATATATACTGCATGTCAGCACATAGCGCATGCGGGAGTTAATATAAAAACATTTGTAGCAATTGATTATACCACCAAAAAAAGAAACCACTGTTTGCACTGTCTTAAATTTCTTTTTTCCCAGGTAATAACATTCCAGAAAAATATAATTGTCATGTTTACATCATAAGACATCAGTAATGAATTAATATGCAGTTTGATGTGTTTCAATTTTTCTCCACTAGAGTGCAATCCTTACAATATTGCGTTCCTTTGACAATAAATGATATGATCTGGTTGCAGTGACGAGCAAAAGAAGCAAATGAAGCGTACCAATCGTTTCTCATTTGTTTTCAAACATCGCCGTTTACATTAAATATATAAATATTTTAAAATAACTATATTTAAATAATGATTTTTGAGTAAACACCTTAATTTTATTCGTTAAATAGTCCTAACAAATGTCACTCTTGATTTCCAAATTCTCTAGATAAATTGGAAATCACTCGTGGAATTACTTATGATAATTTTTATTTTATCATGTAACCATTGAACGTGTCCCCTATATACCAATAGAGTTATAACTTTTTTGGACTTTCGTAAAATAAAATATTTCCTGTGCAATGGGTGGATGAACTTTTGCTTAAAACAAATTGAAAAAGACCTTCATTTCACTGAGCTTCAAGAAAAGGTCACCCCCAATATATTTATATATCAATATTTAATATTAATTTGGGGGTGACCTTTACTTGAAGCTCAGTGAAATGAAGGCCCTTCGCAATGGTTTTAAGGAATAGTTCACCCATTCATTGCACAGGAAATATTTTATTTCACCAAAGTCCAAAAAGTTATAACCCTAATACCCATACAAATTACTATTCGATATTCGCGGTTTCTGTATTCGCAGCATATTTGCGGAACATATCCCTCGCGAATAAGGAGCTTTTACTGTATTCCTGCCAATCATACTGAAACATACATCAACACAGTTGGACTAACAACACTACCTCAAATACAACTCCCAACATTTCAAGGTTAATTGATGTCATCTATCTCATTTTATGTAACTTAGATTAGATGGGGATTCCATGCCACCATGCTACCCATATAAATTCAATTAAAAAAACGAAAGAACACAATTTATTATTGCAGTATGTGAATAATTAATAATAATAATAATAATAATAATAATAATAATAATAATAATAATAATAATAATAACTCCATGGCGCGACAGGCCTAGAAGGCCCTTAGCCTTCCAGCCGGCTGCTGGCCTCACTCCACATGTGTCAATCATAGAGATAGATGATGTGAATAATTACCTAAGCAATATATATATATATATATATTTTTTTTTTTCAAAACAAATTGTGAGAAATGCCTTCAAATGAAGCGAGAAGAACTAGTATTCGCATGGATGAAGGTCGGTTAAATTTTGCTCAGAAGCATATTTTATTCAGACTTGAGGTTCTTTTACGAACCTGAACCTCTTCAAACTCGAGATCCACCGCTTAAAGTCCCTTCCATAAGACTTACCCCTTAGATGTTTACATTGACTGCTGCCGGGTTTGAACCTATATGGGATGAGTGGAACACATTAACTCAGGATAAGGATGTAAAGAGAGCTTATGGCCGCACGACCACGAACCTCCAGGTTCTGTAATGCCAGTGAGATAGAGTTGGTAAAACTCGTACAGTAATTTTATTAACATGATATTATATTGGAGCTCAAGCGTCCACCGCCTTGCCACTCAGCGGGCCTGGGTTCTATCCCCGGTCGGGAGTAGTTTCCTGGGTGAGGTTTTTTCGGGGTTTTTCCTCACCTGTAAGATAAATGCCAGGAAACTTTAAGTACAAATGGTCTCTGAACATCATCTGGCCATCATTATCAACATTCATATTCGCCTTAGATTAAGTTTAGGATTAAGAACTCTCCTGGCGTAGTATTATCATTTTCATCACTAGAGCCTGGATTAGTATGCGAAATGCAAGTTTTGTTTTACGCATTAAAAAGTATACGGAAATGATTTACATGTTAAGTGGCCCTTTTACAGACAATTTGAGCGGTATTTGATAATGCAGAGAAATGCATATTCCGGGGGAAAATGCTTATTTTAAATTTTTTAATGCATAAATGTATATTTTACTTCTAACGTAGTAATAAATTATAATTTTTCCTTCAGCTAATTACTAGCAATTAATTAATTATTATTTTTTAAATGAATGAAGGCTCTGCAATCAATTCGATATAAGCGTAATGTGTATATTTACATCTGTGTAAAAGGGCCTTGAGAAATAATATTACGGTATTGCTAAAATTGCATTTGATAAGCTTAAAAAAAGTTAAAACATTTTAAGTAAAATTTTAACATACTTAAATTAATAACCAATTTTAAAATTTCCTCACTTATTTTGCTCGACTACCATTTTCGCTTCGTTTCTTTCTAATCGCAGTTATCTTCTTAATTTTTTATGTAGAAATTGCCCTTCTCCTACCCGGTGAAGTATAAAATAAAAATCCTGGCTACAATAGAATTTGTCAAATTTGTAAAATGCTCTCTGGTGATAGTGAAAAAAAAAAAAAACTGTAACCGAAGAGAAATTCACCGAAGAAGAACTGTGGTATTTTTCACATGCACCTGTGACATCATGTGATGTAGAAAGGACATTTTCATTGTACAGAACTTTCTTCACCGACAGATGAAGAAGCGTCACACAAGAAAACCTCATGAAAACCTTTCTTATCTGCTATAACAGCCAGGATTAAGGTGAGATTACCCACAAAGCAAATAATTTATTTTAGTTTATTACTATTTGTTTTTGCATATTTGGGGTGCATATTTTCTACATTTCCATGCATATTTAATTCTTTATTCTGCATACAAATCCGGGCTCTATTCATCATCCATAATCTCATCATGGCAGCGTAACCCCGTCTTCCAGGCGCACCAACCTCAGAGGTGGGTTACAATTAGTCGATGCCAGGAGAGAACACTACACTCAGATTCATTCATGAAGTTACTGTGTGTTTGGAATAGGGAACTGGGTTGTCATTTTAACAGTATTTTCTTGAGAGAAATCCTTATCTAAAACTGAAGATTGCAACACAGCAGATACAGAGTTGTAAGTTGTAGCCGTCCAAGCCATCCCCTCTTAAAAAAACAGTTACCATTTGTCACCGAGTTCTTGCGGATCTGTACTATCCTGTGTGAAAGTGTCGACTCTCATATTTACTATAAAACTAGTTCGCATGCCATAAAAAACTATGTCTTTTTAAATGTATAGTACACGGATTTGGAAAAAAAGTAATGCTAACCTTTGCCGCTCCACCCCACTTAACAAACAAATGCCGATATTATGAGTTTTGGCAATTTGGCAACATCTACCCTCTGTAGGTATGGGGACACTGGCATAGCCCATAAGGTCTGGGTTGAATTAGAGTGTAGAAATGTCGAAACGGCATTGAATAAAACATATATTGGAGCTCGAGCTATTGAAGATCCCCATACGAGAACATTTTACAAAAGAGGATTTTTATCCTAAAGAAAATGGTAGACACCATTTCTCCATATTACAGAAGTGTTTCAATAATGTGATCTGATTGGATTTGAAAGTAATGTTTAAAAAATGTTTGCTTAAGAATGGACGTACCGGTGTATGGTTGGCCACACTGCTTTGCACAATTTCACAGTAGAGTGGCAGAGTGTATCTCAGTTTACAAAGTGATTGGTCAATCAAATAATACCTCTGGCAATCGGTGGTAATACCTTTGTAACAAACGCTGTTTAGAAATTCAATTGTCTGCCGCTAGAGGGGAGCTGTGTCTGACATTAGTTGATACAAGCAGAATAATTACAAATTCTCGCTATTAATTTCCCAGTCACTGGGTTCTCATTTAACCACATTACAACTAAAATCAATACTGTTACATACAGCCTGTTAATAAACTATGGTAGTCAATTTTTTGTCCATAATTTCATTACACCATCATCATAGTATATTCACGAATTTAGGCTATTTGTTGGCCTGTTTCGGCATCAAGTGAAACACCATCTGGTACTCCTTTGGGTGGACGTCCTTGTCTTCTTCTTCCTGCAGGTTGATAGCTTAACATTTGTTTGGGTATCCTGTTATCTTCCATTCAATGAACATGTTGCATCCATCTTGACTTGTAATCAGAAATTTTGTTTTCTAAAGGTTCCATATGTAATTCTTCTAAGATGTCTTCATTTTTTTTGTGATCTAGTAGTGCGTATCCTGCAGTCCTCCGAAGGTATCTCATTTCAGCAGATCTAAGTATCTATACATCCTTCTGTTTCAATGTCCATACTTCCCTACCATACAAAAGAGTTGGAAGAGCCAGTGTTTTACACACTTTTAGTCTTGAATGTTTTTGGACATTTTGAAGATAGAATTTATTAACCCTAAAATCCTTTAAAATTTAGATATTTTTGCATTTACATCCTTTTCTTCTTCATATGAGAGATTGCATCTTAGATATTTAAAATTATTACCTGCTCCAAAATGTTATTGTCAAGTACAATTTTACTTCTGACAGGATCTACACCTTGAAATGCAATAAATTGTCTTTATACGGAGTATTCTTCTATTTTCTCATTTAAGTTTTATATATTCAATTCGTCTCTTGATCATATCACCATATTTCTTTAAAACCACGGATAAATCCCATTTTCTCCTGATTTTATGTTGTAGACCTAACTTTTTGGTCACACTGAACACCCAGCTACTTGATGCCACGGTGGACTAGTGGTTATGTCCCTTGCCTCTGGTCCCGAGAATTGATGGATTTTTTTAAGGTGGAAAAAATCCAAGGAGCAAGTCCTCCGGTAGGAACTTTAATATTTTCAGGCTCGTAAAAGATCCTTAAGCCTGAATAAAAAGTCCTGTAAGCAAAATTTACCGACCTCATCATCCTAGTAATACCTTAGTTGCCTGTTAGATGTCTCATTGGGTCTGTATGTTGACCGCATTCCATTCATGACATCTATGGGCAAACGAGAGTAACTAAATCAACTTTGTTTAGCAACTCCTAACAAAGGGGACGCTATGGCTCAAAATTGGACTATGCCATTGTAGATTACTGGATACACCCTAAGGAACCCAGAGATGATATTACCTTAGGGTGTCCATAATAGTTTCAATGTAAAAGGGACATATACAATGAACTAAAGGAAAAACCTGGGACATTTTAAAAAATGGCGGGAAATTAACAAAATATAAAAAAACAGTTATTTTCTTTTTTACCACGACACTGTCGCCAATACAAATTTATAAGAATCAACCATTCACAAAAAAAAAAACATTAAAGTAATTGTTTATTACGTTTAAAAATATTTATTTATCGCTGCAAAGTGTATAAAAATCCACTAACTAAATCTCTTTCATCAAAGTTAAAATTGTATTTCACCACCGCCAAAGTACCAGAATCTGCGGGAACTCTCCGACATTGGCTGCACTGATTATGGACCAAACAATGCTTCGTGGTCATACAACTGGCGCTTTCTAACATTTATATTTATAATTACATAGTAAAGAACAAAAGAAAGTCGCCATTCATAAATACATTGACAAAGCATCATCCCAAAAGCGGGACATTTGAGCGTCCCCAAGAACATTTTCGGGACAGCGGGGCATTTTCCAAAAAAAAAAAAAAAACAGGACTGTCCCGGAAAAAACGGGACGAATGGACACTCTATATTATCTGAATGTTAAATCTAATTTAATTAAAAATTGAGTAAAAATGACGAAGTTGTAACTGGGCTTTCTTCTCTTCAACTCGTTTCCGACACACGTCCGGATCGAGGGATGAGATGCAATGAAAATCCTCACAGTGAAGGTCTGTGAATTTTAAGGATCCCGGCCGACCACGCCTGACGCAGGATCATAGGGGCAGATGAAGTGAAATGGAACAAAATTAATTAGACGAATGTGGAGGAATGGTAGAATGAAATCTGTGGAGGGAAAAATCTGCAGAAACTCCGAGAAAAGGCTGTTCAGAGTCCGTTTCGTCCACTACGAAATCCATATAGAGTGACCAAGACTGAATTTCGGGATCCTAGCGATGAGAGGCGAGAGTCTAACAGCTTAGCCACGGAGGAAGTTGGTTTCCTTTTCTACTGTAAAATTTGTTGTGTTAACTTAAGGTTATTTTGAAGAAACATTTAGACATCAATGAGGTTTGACGTACAGTAGGCCCTAATTCTAAAGACCATCATAACATATGGAGTTTTAGATTGTAAAAATACAAATGTAGACACCTAAAATAGGTTTTATAAGTAAAATAGATTGTAGAAATAGTATTTTAACTTTAAATATTATAATACCACTTATCATTAATGTTAAGATAAAATAGTTGTAACAATTGTTATTAAATCAATAAAAGAAATAAAGTTATACATTTTCTGCCTACGAACTTTTCTCCAGACCAGATGTATTCGTTTATCATCATCAATTCTACCCGAGGGCAGGTCTTTCACTGAAATCATAGCATTTTAATGCTATGCTTACAGATTAACTAGGAGGGACTTAAAATGTATGGTAGCTTCCCGTTGCGGGGGCACACCGTAGCGTAGTGGTTAAGGCACTGAGCACAAGCCGGAGGGTCGAGGGTTCAAGTCCCGTTGGGGTCAGGATTTTTAAACTGACCCAAACCCTCTGGCGGCACCATGGTCCTGGGGTCGACTCAGCCTCTAACGGAAATGAGTACCAGACGCTTGTTCTGGGGGTAAAGGCGGCCGTCACGCAGGGCTGACAACCCGGCTGACATAAAGTGCCGATTGTCTAGAAAAAGTGGGAGCCTTAACCTCCTACTACCCCAGGCCTGTTGTGGGATCACTTTACTTTAGCTTCCCGTTGCTTTCCACACCGGTGAATGATGATGATGGTAATGATGGCTGGATGATTTTCGGGGACCGTTGAGCTTCCTGACATTTGTCTTATAGGTGAGGGAAAACCCCGAAAAAAAACCTCACCTAGGAGCCTGTCCCAACCGGGAATCGAACCCGGGCCCGCTGCGTGACAAGGCAGCACGCTACCTCGAGACCACAACAGTGGACTATTCGTTTATATATTGATAATAAAATATTATAGTGATTTATTTGGCAGAGTTAAGGGTATGAGACCTTCTCCTTCATTCAACCAACTAAGAATGTTAAATACAGAACATATGTACATAAGACCATATAAGTAAATATTCTTTGGTATTCAACCACATTATTTATTTTATTTTCTGTTTGCTATTTCTTTTGCTAAGTCTTCATTCCAACAATATTTGGAAATACTTATAAAAATATAAGTAATAAAAATAAAATGAATATATATATATATATATATATATATATATATATATATATATATATATATATATATCATAACTGTTAAAAGCATAATTAATAATGGAGCAGAACTAGGCCATTAACAACAAAAACAAATAAGTATCTTTTGGCAACGGAAATGAGTTTTATACGAAGGGCAGCAAGAATTTCATGAAAGAGAGAAAATTAAGAACTCAGTTATAAGGGAGAAAATGAAGATTGAAGACACTATTTTAGATTATATTAAAACTCAGCAATTGAGATGGTACGGACATGTCCAGCGAATGGAAGATGATCGTCTACCAAAATCTGTTTTGGAATGGAAACCTGAAGGAAGATCTAAAACCTCCTGGAGTCAGAGAATATATTTATACATGATGGAGAAACATCTACAACAAGGGGATTGGATGGACCGACAAAATTGGCTATAGGAATCGGACAATGCCAAAGACATTAATCAACCGATGATCTATCTAGAAGTAAATATTTATACAAAATTAAAATAAAATTAATGAATCAAATAAATATTATTACAGAAGGAAAAACATTCAGAATCCGTCAATTAATCCACTGAAAGACCAATTACAAAAGTGAGCGATTTAAATTTATTTTAAAGCAAGCTAATGCCCGGCAGTCCATGATATCTTGTAGTAAAGAGTATAATTATTATTTATTTATTTAGGCCCGAGTGACACATTTAGCATCAATAATGTAATATTTAGTGGCTGATTTTCACTCATTAATAATTGGGTAGGCGAGGTACCTCCCAAGTTGTATTACTGCAAGAATTCTCTGCATAGGAAGCTCAGAGCCGAATCTCCGACAATAGATAATATTATTATGGTAACCTTAACCTCATATGATATGACTTAAATAAATTCTCTATTTATAACTTTGAAGGTCATTAGTTTATATTTAACTTATTTTTATTTATATATAGATTATCAATGTTATGCATCTTTCTGTGCCTGAAGTTACCTTCTCCACTCCATGTCCTCCAGTCCTCTTGTTTTCCAGTTCTTATTTCATGCATCCATGAGTTTCGAGTTCTTCCTTTCTTTCTACTTCCAGGTGGACACCATTCTAATATTTTTCTGGATAACCGTTCTTCTTGAAATCGTCATACATGACCATACCAATTTAACTGATTACCGGTTCATAATGTACTATTACTTACTCTTACTCACTGGCACTATCGAACCCCTAGGTTCATGGCCGCGCGGACATAAGCCCTACATACATCCCTATCCTGAGCTAATGCTTTCCAATCATTCCCTGTATAATCTACTTCCCTCAAATCATAGTCAATGTTATTTTCCCACCTCATTCTTGGTCTACCAACTGGGCGTTTTCCCTCTGGCTTTCCTACAAGAAGCTTTATAATGTACTATTGAATATTAGCATTCATTTTTTCTCGTATGACTTTATTTTATTTATTTATTTATTTTTAATTTTGAACATCTTGCTGAATTCCTCAAAAAAATCTATTTCCATCGACATACGCTTTTGTTGAATTTCCATGCTTCATGTCCATATGTGACAGTACTTCTCACTACAGAATTATATACCTACTTGTAATTCAACTGAAAGACGATCTCACATTCCGAGGCGCCTACAGTCTATGGCGAAAACAAAATGTATCTAATAGACCTATGTGGTATAAATGGTTCGAGTTCGATTCCCGGCTATCAGCATTATGCCAGAGTAATTGGAGTATATTAAAAAAATCCTGGCGACTTGTTCAACCCGATAATTATCAGGAAAATCGTAGGAATTCAATGCATATGTTTTGGGAAAAAATCGTCGCAAGACAATTAGGTGCAAAAAATTTATAAAGGTGGTAAAACGTGGTTTTTTCACTTTTCAGCTATGAAGAAAAAGTTGATTTGAAAAAAAGAAAAATAGTTAGTTAGAGCGCTCGAAAAGGTGAAAAAATGAGTTCTGAACAGATGAAATAGGTTTACAATATTTTGCCAAAATAAAATGAAATAAACGATGGAAAAGTGTAATTTTTCATCATTATATTAGGCCTACTAGGCCCGTAATCGTTGTAGAGATTTTTTCGGGGCTTAAATTGTAGTCTTACATGATGCTTATCTATAATAACGAATGAAGAAATTTTAGAACAATTAGAAGTAGAATCAGTCGAAGAAAAACTCATCATCATCATCCGGTATCATGGCAGCTGCCGCCGTCTTCCGGAAACCAAACGCCATTCCTCTCTGTCCATCCATTGATCTTCCTCCATTCCTCTGATATTCATAGCTGCCTGTACCCTTCTATCCAAGTTTTCTTCGGTCTTCCTCTTTTCCTCCTTTCCATTGGGATCCATTCCATAACAATTTTTGGCAATCTTTGCTCTGGCATTCTTTTGATATGGCCATACCACTGTAATCTTTTCTTTTCTATAATGTCTATGATGTCCGGTTCCTCTTGTACGCCCATAATTTCCCTTATTTCTTTATTTCGTATTCTATCCATTCTAGATTTTCCAGCTGATCTTCTTAAAACATCCATTTCTGTACTTAAAATTATTTTCATTTCCCTGGGTAGGAATTTGCCAGACTTCAGCACCATATGTTAAAATGCACTCAACAGATATAAATTAAACTGGCTAGACCATGTACTCTAAAAATAATGGATAATTCAAGAATCCCAAAAATATGATGCAATATAAGCCCCAAAAGACATCGTCGATCAGGAAGACTCTTAAAAGACTGCTGGATGGGGCTGAAACAGGTCTACAAAGGCCTAATTCATGACGGCTGTTGATGATGATCTATAACAACAATTTTGTCCAGACATATCAATAACTTCTTCCAGAGAAGCTTTGCGATGTATCAAGGCCGTGTTTAATTTTTGCCGTTTTTAACTTCAAGACATTAAAATCCAGCGCAAATATCTCATTTAAACTATAGGGAAGAACTACAACTCTTGAATTGGCAGATTGGATACCCCTCACTACCTGCCGTCTACGCCGCGTCCCGCCTCACTCCACTCCGTTCTTATTAAGCAGGGATGAAATTTTGGATCTTTACTAGGGTTGTGTCTAGTAATTCAACTTATTACTGGAATTTTTCTTCCAATACTATGAAAGAAGGCTAAAAGAAAATGAAAGAAAAAAAATACTTCTGAAATAATAAATAGTCATCTGCTCCGTATAGTGGGCAGCCATTACTGGATTTTGGTATCAATTTCTGTGCCTTGCGGTTAAAAAATGACAGCTACTTTTTGGAGACACGGCCTTGTTACATCACAAGGTTTCTCTGGGAGAAATTTCAAGGTAGGTTTCGGCATGTAATGGTTGACAGTTCCCTTGTAAGATTCATAATACATCTAGGATGTTTAAGTATAAGAATATACCCATCCAGTAGACTGTGTGTTTCTATTGTCGTAGTGACATGTGTTTTTCCTGAATGATCCTAAATTATTTTAAACCTAATGATATCATGAATTGGTGATTATGGCGAATCCTGGAAATGAACTTTTTACCAAACATTTGCTTTGACTATTTAACTGATGCCCTAAATGGGAGTCAATGACCAATCACGTTTCAATTAATTTTGTTTTACAACCAATGACAGTTGTGTTTCATCTCGCTCTTTATTGATTTCTCTTTACCAGCTTCTGCTTTTGTGATAAAGAAAGCTCCTCCTTTTTAATATTCTGAACAGGCCAGAGCATTATTTTGCAGTGACTCCAACAAATACGTTGAATGTAGCAAATAATGAACAGATTCCTTCGAACTATACATTTGTTAATTGTGTGTTCAATAATTGTGTTTTTAAATATGATTTTACTGAGTTGTTTACTAAAAAATAAATTAATAATTCCTATAATGTTGGTTATAATTAGGGAGCGGATTTCTATGTAATAAAAGGTAAGGTTGCAATACAGATAGTATATATTATTCAACTGTGTGTGAAACAAGGGAAAAGACAGTCAAAAGTCTTACTTCTCATTATACTATTCAACTATTTGTGTGTGGAACCAAAACAAAAGACAGTCATAAGCCTAACTTCTCATTATACTATGTTGCAATCCTAACTTTTAGAACATAAAAATCCTCTCCCTAGTTATAATATACAGTTTGATGTTTCATTTTTCCCCAATAGGGTGCATTCTTACAATATTGCGATCCTATTTGGCAATAAATAATATGATCAAGTTGCAGTGAATGAACAAATAAAACATAACCACACATTTCTGATTTGTTTTCAAACATATTTTAAAATACCGGTAACTGTGTTTAAATAATGATTTTTGAGTAAACAACTTAATTTTATTCGTTAAATAGTCCTAACAAGTTCCACTCGTCACTTCGTGAGTCGTAAATTTATCGATGATTTGGAAATAACTCGTGACATTACTTATGCTATTTACGGAAAATAAGACTAAACTTTTATTCGGAAGTGTACGTATGTTATACCTATTTTCTTTCTTGTAATCGAACCGATTTTTGTTGTAACATGTGTAACTGTAAAACAATAATCCTGTGGGAATCAGCTATTTCCATACCCCATGTGACGTTAATCACATACCGCGCCAGACATTTGAATATTTGATACACAAATTTCATTAGGGAATTGACCACAGCCAGCACAACTGGGGTCATATAGTTCAGATTCATGCTAGCATGGATGAATGGATATATGGACGGATGGATATATGTATAGAGGTAGGTTTAGTTTCTCACGAGGGGCTAGAATATTACATATATTATTGTCAAAACAAAAATAACATAAATAATATTGTTAATAACACTTGCCAACATGATGTTTGTCTCATGAGTACCAATAGTTGTACTTAATACAGTTTTTATCGTGTTTTCAAATATGTATTCGGAATTTTTCCAATCACCCTCAGTTTTTTTATTTCAATTTCAATTAATGGATTTAAATAATTATTTTTTAAATAAACTCTTTCGTCCATTTGTCCATTGTAAAATAAAACGGGGAATCCTAATCATCAGGAGATTTCAGCTATGGAAAAGAGGTATCAAGGCAAATGGAATCCTAATATGCTGGCCGATTATTGTTGGTCCATCAAGAGGGATGCTCCACAGGCGAAATATAGCAGAAAATAGTAATTTCTTACTTTCTAGATGAGTCCGAATGTTCGAATGTTGTGTAGTTACGAATGTAGAAAACATTAAAGTGTTTGGAATTATAAATGCCTGTCTCTCGGAAACCTTGCGTGATGGAGAAAAACCGATATCATATTTGAATTCAGGAGAAAAATACTATCAGAATCACGTATTTTCCTTTGAGACAAAAAAAAAGTTTCTTTTTTTTTGTTGTTCAGTGTAACCAGTACTGGAATATAGGCTATAAGTAACTAGCTAATACCCGGCGTGCACTGCCACGCATAAATAAATTAAATGTTTTTACTTTTACTTCAATAAGTAAATTTAAAAAAATATATATATCTTATCGTAATTCTTTTGATATCCAGTGTGTCTGAAAAATTAAATAGGCCGATATTTATGAATAAGTTGGATTTTATTGGCATATTAACTTAATGTAAATGGATATACAATATTTTTGGTTTTACATTTCAGGTAAACCCCTGTTTCAAATGGTTAGATTTTACTGATTTTTGGATACCTATATGTTTTATTATTGGTGCATTTTAATAGAATAAGACCCGTTTTGACATATAGATGTGAAATATGGATAACAGGGGAAAACAATATATGCACTCTACAATGTTTTGAAAGAAAAATAGTAAGACGGGTGTATAGCCCTAAATGTTTGAAATGTGTCTGGTGAAAACGTTATAATCAGGAGATGTATGCATTATTCAAAGATGTGGAAATCAGTAAATTCATTAATTAACCAGACTACAGACAAATTAACAGACTACATTAAATTAACCATGTCATGTAAGAGGAATGGAAGAGCCAGAAATATGTAAAAGGATATGGTCCACTCAACAATAGGGTAGAAGAAAAATATTAAGACCGAAACTACAATGGAAGGATGAGGTGGATGGAGATGCTAGAGAGTTGCGATTGGGAAATTGGTGGAGTGAGAAACAGGACCGAGCTAATTGGAGGAGCCACTTCTTCAGAATTTTCACCATTTGTTATTAACTGCCCATTTCCATTACATAATCTATTTCTAAGTGTGACCAGGGATATCCGTGTAATTTGGGCCACGTAACTTAAAATTGTTGTAACTCATTTAAATATGTTTCAAATGCAGTAAATTTTATAAATGATAAACAGTAAACAGTATATATTGCTTTGATGATAAATATGCCTTATAATAATTTCCATAAATTATTTAAAAATTATATTTATATAAACTGTTTCCGTGTAATTTGGGCCGAGATCGTGTAATTTGGGCCAGGGAATCGTGTAATTTGAGCCGATATGTTACAGGTTGTATTTGCACATATAACCACTTGGATTACTTTTTAAGTGATTTGAAGAATATTAATAAGGGAATACATAGAATACATATTATAGTGGTTTCATTTTTGCAGAGGTTTCAAGGTTAAGACACAGTATCTCCCACTACTCATACAAACACCCACCCTCAACTCCATTGAAGCTGCGCAGACGTACTCTTACATTAAAGCAACTCTGCAAGAGAGCTAGCTTATCATGCGACTGTTATATGAGGAGTTACATTATAAGGAGTCGGAGGTTGCCAGCGGAGAATATCGGATCACTCATAAGTCTTTGAAACACCAAGCGAAAATTAAATCACTTTACTACTTTTACTTCGCATATGTGTCCATTATTTCAGCGCAGTCTTCGTGGGCCTATCTTTTGCAAGTACTGCACTAAATCCAGTCATCTTCATAGGACTATTTACACATGAGGCAAAATCTTTTTGAATTTGTGTGCTCTTCTGAAGCGAAGAGTTTTTAAAATTTGTTTTGCTGTGGGGTTTGAAAAAATTTGCTTCAAGGAATCCTTATGCGGTGTGCCAGTCAACACCACACGAAATGCACTTAGCTGGCTTCTTTCTTCGACCTTCCGCTGAAGTTGAAGACAGGAGCTAAACCTTCTGAACGGGGATGATTTTTTATTTTTTCCAGGAGCTCTCTCTCTCTCTCTCTCTCTCTCCTCTCTCTCTCTCTCCTCTCTCTCTCTCTCTCTCTCCTCTCTCTCTCTCTCTCTCTCTCTCTCCTCTCTCTCTCTCTCTCTCTCTCTCTCTCTCGTATATTCTGATGTGGTTCCTACAACTTCAATTGACCAATCAGGAACCAATGAAAATGCAAAATCTACATCTGAAAGCAGATTTCTATCAACTGGTCAGAGACCAGATCGCTTGAAGCCATTTCTTTCTACTTCCATTGTTGCAGCTCTTAGAAAAGCAACACCCACAAAAGCAGCAATATGTTAAATGTTCAGTTTTATGCCAGGATTTTTCTCTTAACTTGGTTGATGTGGGACTTGATAAAAATGCATTAAACGGTTTGAAAAAGGAGATGCCAAGTGGTTGCATCTTATGAGTGCGGTGGGACGGCCGCGAACCATGACAAGTCCATCTGCCGTGGAAGAACGATAGCTGACAAACATTTGTGTATGGCTGCTATGCCAATCCAAAATTAGCAGCACATTCTTCTCAAGTGTTGGCTTGACTGTTCTAATGAAGTGCCATATTTACTCGCGAATGAGTCAGCGTCCATCCGACCTTTTCCTGACAACGGAAAATTGTACCAGGTGATACACCATCATCATCATCATCTTCATTCATGGATTAGGTCTGTTGACCCGTTCCGACTTCAGCCCATCTCTTTCTAGGTCTGCCCACATCTCGGGTGCCTTTAGGTTTGTATTTTGTTATTTGTTTTGGATATCTGTCTTCATTCATTCTGTCTATGTGTTGCTTCCATTTTTGTCTATATGTATCCATTTTATCAGTTATTGCAAATATTTCAAGTTCCTGTCTTATGATACACCAAATGTCCGATATTCCTTCATACGTCTCTGGGCATAAATTAGCATAGGCGGTACAAATAATGCACTGACATAAACGACAGTGACATTTTGTCTCCTTTCGCAGGAAGTGATGGCACCAACCTGATATTTTCCTTTCTGTGCGATAATATTTTTAGGATGCTGATAACCAGCGTTGGATACCGTAAACTGGTGCTCATCAGTCAACTCCTCCAACAAGTCGAAGAATTTTCCTAAGGTGACCTTTTTGAACCTTGATGTTCGGGCCATTGATGTCGCCTCTGGTTGTCGAAGGCTCATTCCGGGATGTCTTTTTATAAAACCGAAAAATCATTCATTTCCGGCAAGATTTCGTGTCATTCTTAAAATGAGCTCCAGCTTATTTTTTGACAGCACTTTCATTATTGAAGTTAAAACAACTTATTTGTTATCGTACACTAATTAATGGAACAGTTGTGATAATCATACAAGTGTAGTAACAGTAAACCACATAAAATAATAATAACAATAATGCTAATAATTCCAACTCAATGGTGCAATAGACCTAATAGGGCCTAGGCCGACCAGTCAGCTGCTGACCTCACATCCACATGTGTTAATCACATCAAGTCGATATAGGGATGACATGGTTAGTATTATGGGTCCTCCAGCTGTACAGTTGTTTCCTCAACCTGCAGGTACCCAAATTCCTCACGATGTTGGGTAGACACTATTGGTGTATATTCTATGAAAAATGTATTCGTCGTGAGATTCGAACCAGCACGTGTCCGTAGCTCTATACCAAGGCATCATGCCTTAAACCGCTCAGCTACAGAGCAGGAAATAATAATAATAATAATAATAATAATAATAATAATAATAATAATAATAATAATAATAATAATAATAATAATTTTGGTAATATAGTAAAAATAATCAACAATAGAGATAAGAGATACATTTATTAAAGTTAATAACTATAGAAACATTGACTATAGAAAAACTGAAGATGTACAAAGCATCAGGTTCAGATGAGATCCCGGCAGAACTGATAAAATCAGGGGGAGAAAAATTGATGGACAAGATACGCTGGTTGCTTAGTATGATTTGGGAAAAAGAAGCTCTTCCAGATGAATGGAAGGAATCAATTATCTTACCAATTTATAAGAAAGGAGATAAAACTGATTGCAACAACTACAGGGGCATCTCATTACTTTCAACTTCGTACAAAATTCTAACAAATATATTAGTAAGCAGACTTACTCCCTATATTGATGACATTCTAGGAGATCATCAATGTGCATTTAGAAGAAACAGGTCTACAACAGATCAGATTTTTAGTATAAGACAGATTTTAGAAAAGAAATGGGAATATAATGGTACTGTACATCAACTATATGTAGACTTCAAAAAGAGCATATGATTCAATTAAGAGGGAGAAGTTACATAGTATCCTGCTGGAGTTCGTAATTCCTAAAAAGTTAGTTAGATTTATACGAATGTGTCCAAATGGCTCAAAGAGTAGGGTGCGTATAGGCAAACAGTTTTCAGACACTTTTGAAATCCAGAATGGGTTGAAGCAAGGAGATGCATTATCTCCTCTACTATTTAATTTTGTACTAGAGCATTCCATTAAATCTTTAGAGAATGAGGAAGGCTTACAACTGAATGGTATTAATAAGCTGTTAGTTTATGCTGATGATGTAGTACTACTGGCCGATAGCGAGGAGATACTATAAAGGCCAACACGCACACACTATTGAGTAACACTAAGAAATTAGGACTGGAAGTAAATATCAGTAAAACTAAATATAGCTATGGTCACACGTAGAAATTCAGTATGTAATGGAAATGGACAGCTAATGAAAAATGAGGGAAATTTTGAGGAATTGGCTGAATTCAAATACCTAGGAACAATAATCACAAATAGGAATGAGATGCACAAAGAAATTAAACATAGGCTCAATTCTGGAAATGCGTGCTATTATGCATTGCAGAGACTTTTGATGTCCCAACTCCTTTCAAAAAACGTTAAGCTGAAAATATATAAAACTATTATTCTACCAGTTATATTATATGGGTGCGAAACATGGACTCTTACTTTAAGGGAGGAAAGGAGATTACGAGTATTTGAGAATAAAGCTCTTAGGAAATTTTTTGGACCAAAGAGAGATGAACAGACAGGTGAATGGAGAAGACTACATAACAATGAACTACATGGTCTTTATAGGAAGCCAGATATAATAAGAACAGTTAAGTCTCGTAGACTGCGATGGGCAGGACATGTTGCGCGTATGGGGAATGAAAGACGTGCATGGACACTTCTTGTAGGAAAGCCAGAAGGAAAACGCCCAGTTGGTAGACCAAGAATGAGGTGGGAGAACAACATTAACTATGATTTGAGGGAAGTAGATTATACAGGGAATGATTGGAAAGCATTGGCTCAGGATAGGGATGTATGGAGAGCTTATGTCCGCGCGGCCATGAACCTACGGGTTCGATAGTGCCAGTGAGTAAGTAAGTAACTATAGAAACAATAACAATACTATGGATTTTAATAATAATTATTATAATAGTAATAATAGTATAATAATAATAATAACAACGGTGAATATAATTTTAGTTGCTTTAATAATAGTAGAAATAACTTGAATAATAATAATAATAAAATAATAATAATAATAGTTAATAATATTAGTTCTTAACACTAATATGTGCAATAAAAAACATTTAATTCTCAATTAGAGACCCAGAATACACAATCTGGGTGAAGCCCAAATTACACACTCTCATGAGGCCAAAATTACACGCCATTCAATATTTACTCGTATGATACTGAAACATTTCCAGAACATACCACGGTATATTTCCAATAGTTTAACAAGCAAACCACAGATTTGATTTAATCAGCAGTTTCCAAAAACGGTAAATTTTTTTAAAGGAAAACAGACAATAGATCATTTTCTTCTTTCACTCCCAACCTTGAGTATTACAACAAAACAACTTTTAGAGGTAGAGTTCATACTGATTGTCTTCCTAACCTTGATAAATTCATGGGGTGAATAAACATAGAAATATCTACATTTTAAAAAACCGAAATTACACGTCAGCCCAAAATACACGGTCGTCCGTATTTAGTTTTATTGACAGCGACGCTACCCCGATACCACAGTGGTGGACGAGAAAAGTGTACCAAGTGATGCAAACTGGCATCTCCTCGAAAAACATATACATATATCAATTACTCATCTTATAAGCTATATAAAATGAGTGTGAGTCTATCCGTTTGTTTGTCTGTCTGTCCTTTATGAAGTAAAAAAAAAACATACTTGATCGGTTTGATGGTGGTTTTCATTAATATAAGTAAAGTGATCCCACAACAGACCCGGCAGGCCCTTGGGGAGTAGCAGGTTAAGGCTCCCCACCTTTTTCTAGACAAT
The DNA here is from genome assembly GCA_030220185.1 of Diploptera punctata. Taxonomy (NCBI): domain Eukaryota; kingdom Metazoa; phylum Arthropoda; class Insecta; order Blattodea; family Blaberidae; genus Diploptera; species Diploptera punctata. The sequence goes on along the minus strand of JASPKZ010007995.1, from coordinate 314,322 downwards.
CGGCACTTTATGCAGCCGGATTGTCAGCCCCTGCGTGACGGCAGCCTTTACCCCCCAGAACAAGCGTCCTGGTACGCAATTTCCGTTAGAGGCTGAGTCGAACCCCAGGGCCATAGTGACGACCAGAGGGTTTGGGTCAGTTAAAAATCCTGACCCCAACGGGACTTGAAACCTGGACCCTCCGGCTTGTAGCTCAGTGCCTTAACCACTACGCTACGGCGTGCCCCCCGTTTTCATTAATATACTGTTAGTTTATGCTGATGATGTTGTGTTATTCTGCGATAACGGGGAAATAATAAGGAACAACACGCACACTCTATTGAGTAACATTAAGAAATTGGGACTGGATATAAACATCAATAAAACTAAATATATGTTCACACATAGAAACGCGTTATATAATGGAAATGGACAACTAATGACAAATGAAGGAAATTTTGAAGAAGTGGCTGATTTCAAGTATCTAGGAAGAATAATTACGAATAGGAATGAGATGCACAAGGAAATTAAACATAGGCTTAATTCTGGAAATGCGTGCTATTATGCATTACATGGACTCTTGTCGTCCCAACTCCTTAAAAAAAATGTTAAACTGAAAATGTATAAAACAGTTATTCTCCCAGTTATATTATATGGATGCGAAACATGGACTCTTACTTTAAGGCAGGAAAGGAGATTACGAGCATTTGAGAACAAAGTACTTAGGAATTTATTTGGACCAAAGAGAGATGAATAGACAGGTGAATGGAGAAGACTATATAACAATGAACTACGTGGTCTTTATAGGAAGCCAAATATAATAAAGAACAGTTAAGTCTCGTAGACTGCGATGGGCAGGACATCTGACAGGTATGAGGGATGGAAGAGGTGCACGAAAGTTTCCTGTAGGAAAACGCTCAGTTAGTAGACCAAGAATGAGGCGGGAGAATAACATTATACATGATTTGAGGGAAGTAGATTATACAGGAAATGATAGGAAAACATTAGCTCAGGATAGGGATGTATGGAGAGCTTATGTCCGCGCGTCCATGATCCTACGGTTTCGACAGAATCAGTGAGTTAGTTAGTTTCACTATCATTTAGAGAGATTTTCTGGGACAATTAACATATACAAGGTGCAGCATAAACCAGTTAACCGAAAATGTTAACAAAATTGATTCATTCTAACCTTATATTTGTCTCTTTTTTTTTTGTTTAACGTATGTTATTAGATTGAATTTCAGTCGGTTAGGTTTTAAGATACCTTATTCTTGAAAATGGCCACCATTATATCGAGTTTCTGACCATGCTGCAACCATGTGCAGTGGCTAACTGACTTATGCCACACTCTGTATAACATATTACCTACGTACTATAGGGCCGGAGTTAAAAAAGTGCATAGTTGCACTACAAAAGTCGCTTTTTGGACGCTTATTACGCTGCCTAATCCATAAAAAATACACCAAATTAATGTACACATAAGTGAATATCTAAAAAAAAAAAATACAAAAAAGTCCGCTACAGCATATGTCTATCTTTTACAGATAACTCACAATATCCATTTTTGTCTTTCAGCTAATTGATGCCAAGAAGATTGGGACAAGTAATTCCCGGGCAAACGCCAGATAATCAGTACGAGGTATCTAAAATAATTACGATATAAATGTATAATTATTTTTTTCTCTTTACTCATTCATTTGAACATAATATCATATTAAATTTATTTAAGCGTAGCAAAGCATGCCGGGTATTAGCTAGTAAATAAATACATATCTTGTTAACCCTCATATCATTATATTAAGGAAGGGTTGTTAATTGGTGAGACTATTTAACTCTTGCGCCAAATAGGAGTCACTGACCAACCATGTTTCAATGAATTTTGTATTACAACCAATGGCAGTCGCGTTTCACCACGCTCTTTATCGATTTATCTTTATCAGCTCCTGATTTTGTAATGAAGAAAGGCCATCCTTTTTAATATTCTGAACAGGTCAACTACACATTTCAACAATGTGTGTTCAATAATTGTTTTTAAATAATGATTTTACTGAGTTGTTTACTAAAACAATTAATTAATAATTCCTACAATGCTGGTTATAATTGCAGTTTGATTTGTTAAATTTTTTCTCCACTTGGGTGCATTCTTACAATATTGCGATCCTATTTGGCAATAAATAATATGCTCAAGATGCAGTGGATGGCAAATGAAACACAACCAAACATTTCTCATTTGTTTTCAAACATCGCCGTTTACATTAAATATATAAATATTTTAAAATAACTATATTTAAATAATTATTTGTGAGTAAACAGCTTAATTTCATTCGTTAAATAGTCCTAACAAATGCCACTTTTGATGTCCAAATCCTCTAGATAAATTCACTCATCCCTTCGTCAGTCGTGTGAGTTTATCGATAATTTGGAAATCACTCGTGGCATTACTTATAATGATTTTCATTGAGTGGACACAGAGAAATTTAAATTTAAATTTAAATTTTACGCATTTTCCCCAAAGAATACAAATAAAATCAGTATCAGGTGCTCTTAAAGCAAGATGATTGTGAAGAAACAAGTGAGAATGGACAGTTGAATATGGTTGCTATGGTAACCTATTTGTTGTGAATAACAAGATACGTTATCAGCTGACGGTCATGATGACATCAGAACTGGCAAATAAGTTCAAATAGAACAAACACTTGGTCAGTGTTGTATAATGTTAGAGAAATCATTTGGAGTGGAGAAATTTCATTTATGTGTTGTTCCTTGACAAAATAAGTATTAGCAAGTATTTCGTGTGTAGAAGTAAAATCAATAAGAATTGCAGATCTCGTCTGAAAAATAACGATGGTTTTTGCAGAGGTAAGTCATCTTTTCTCTAATCAATGGGACTCTTTTTTTAAAATCAGATGACAACCATTTGAGAAATATTTCATACTAATAGACATATCCAAAATTTTGTCTCTTGATGATGGAAATTTAATTAATGTCTTTAAACTCCAAGACAGAAAAGTTTATCTTTTGAAGAAATCGTCTCTCTTTGCTGGCCTAAGGATTATGGAATCCATAGGCCCTCCATTGGGTTCTCCCACCTTTCTAGACAGTCGGCTCGGGATATCTGTCGGGTGTCAGCCCCTTCACCCCAGAGCATAGTATGATACTCATTTCAGTTAGAGACTGAATCGACCCAGGGTCAAAATGCCGCCAGAAGGTATAGGCCAATTTTAAAAATATCAACCTCATCGGGACTCGAACCCCCGATCCTCCCGCTTGTAGCGTATTGCCTTAACTAACTACGCTACAGCGTACCACCCTGGAATTGCAGAAGTCTTAAATTCAGGATGACTTTATAAAGGTGCCATGTGCAACTACATGCTGACGGCTAATTCTAACATCAGCAAGTTCTACTGCCGTACCCAACCCAAATATAGGCTTACTATACTAATTCCGAGCTAAGTTCCAGTTGTACTGTAAACAAACTTGCATAAGATATTACACCTCCGACTCCGTCTATTGGGGGAACCGTGGTGCTACTTTTACCCGCCTTATGACTGAATTGTGTACGGAACTGTCATCGACAGAAACATTGTTCCACGGAACATTGTATTTTACGGGAAACAAGACTGAATACAAGGTAAGATGGTATCAATAATAATAGAAACTTCTATTTCTTATTTATTTAAAAACGTATAGGCCTATATGGGCATACCTAATTAAACGTTTACGCTTTTTTTCCACGATGTTGTTGGATATGCTTTATGTACAATTTCATTACGAGCAGAATTTATGCTCCATGCTGACTCACCTGTAAATTCTGCTGTTATTTTCACCACATCCTGAATGGCTAATGTAGGATACTTTTCGCTTAACAGTTTGGAAACATTCAAAATAATTAGTTTCTCTCCACTTTTCAAATACTTTCCTTCGGAATGTATTATAATACGGAGCATGTAACACAGACGCGGCCATTTTGAAACAAATTTCAACGTATTATACATTCGGCATGCGTTAGAATAAAACAATTATTATTTAATCTATTAAAATTGTAAGTATATATTTTAAGATTCTCTTATTCAACTTATATAAATATGTGCTAAATAAGACATATATTTAGTATTTTTATTTACTATATTTTGAGTGTTAGAGAGGGAACTATATTTTCTTATGCGCTAAAAGGTAAAATCGTTATTCGACCAATGAAAATGCAGTCATACATTTGCTTTGTTTATATCAAACTGGAACTTAGATCGGAAGAGCTATAGTATATTATTTAATAACACTGAGCAACAAAAAATATACTTTTTTGTCTCAGAAAGAAAAATTTGTGATTCTGACAGTATTTTTTTCTCCTGAATTCAAATATATCTGTTTTTCTCCAGGTTTCCGAGAGACAGGAATTTACAATTTCAAACAGTTTAATATTTCTACATTCGTAACTACACAATATTCGGACTCATCTAGAAAGTAAGAAATGGCGATTTTCTGCTATATTTCGCCTGTGGAGCATCCCTCTTGGTGGTTCAACAATAATCGGCCAGCATATTAGGACTCCATTTGCCTTGGATATCTCTTTTCCATAGCTGAAATCTCCTGATTTAGCTCATTTGGTTTCATTTTACAATGGACAAATGGACGAAAAAACGTTTATTAAAAAATAATTATTTAAATCCATTAATTGAAATTGAAATAAAAATAAATGTGGGTGATGGAGAAATTCCCAATACATATTTGAAAACGCGATAAAAAACTGCATTAAGTACAACTATTGGTACTCATGAGACAAAAATCATGTTGACCAATGTTATTAATATGCTTTGTGATTTATACTTCAATGAAAGAGAGGGCACGCCGTATCGTAGTGGTTAAGGCACTGAGCTACAAGCCCGAGGGTTCAAGTCCCGTTGAGGTCAGGATTTTTAAACTGACCCAAACCCTCTGGCGGCACTATGGCCCTGGGGTCGACTCAGCCTCTAACGGATATGAGTACCAGACGCTTGTTCTGGGTGTAAAGGCGGCCGTCACTCAGGGCTGACAACCCAGCTGACATAAAGTGCCGATTGTCTAGAAAAAGTGGGAGCCTTAACCTCTTACTACCCCAAGGGCCTCTGGGCCTGCTGTGGGATCACTTTACTTTACTTCAATGAAAGAAAATAGTAATAAAGATACAAAAAAATAAAGAGTTTTTGTTAATATTATAGAGACTATTTAACTCATGCCCCAAATGGGAGTCAATGACCAATCGCGTTTCAATGAATTTTTATTTACAATCAATCACAGTCGTGTTTCGCCTGAAATGTATCAAATATGATTATCATAAGTAATGCCACGAGTGATTTCCAAATTATCGATAAATTCACGACTCACGAAGTGAGGAGTGAATTTATCTAGAGAATTTGGAAATCAAGAGTGGCATTTGTTAGGACTATTTAACGAATAAAATTAAGCTGTTTACTTACAAATCATTATTTAACTATAGTTATTTTAAAATATTTATATATTTGATGTAAACGGCGATGTTTGAAAACAAATGAGAAACGATAGGTGCGCTTCATCTGCTTCCTTTGTTTATCACTGCAACCTGATCATATTATTTATTGCCAAAGGAACGCAATATTGTAAGAATGCTCTCTAGTGGAGAAAAAATGAAACACATCAAACTGTATATTAATAAATTTCTGATCGTTTCTGATGTCGTATGATGTAAATATGACAATTGTATTTTTCTGGATTATTACATGGAAAAAAAAAATACATTTAAGAAAGTGCAAACAGTGGTTTTTTTTTTTGGTGGTATAATCAGTTGCTACAAATGTTTTTATATATGTGTTGACATTCATGCACTATATATACAATATGGTAGCCGTATTTCTCACGGCTCAGTCACTGCAAAATAATGGTCAGACCTGTTCAGAATATTAAAAAGGAGGAGCTTTCTTTAATATGGTAATTATAACACTGATAAATATTTCGTGAAACACGACTCTGATTGGTTGTAAAACAGAAATAATTGAAACGTGATTGGTCATTGACTCCCATTTGGGGCATGAGTTAAATAGTCATATTAAATAAAGCTCCTCCTTTTTAACATTCTGAATAGTCCAGAGCATTATTTTGCAGTGACTGGTACTCTAAGAAATACGGCTACCAGATTGTATATATAGTGCACGAATGTAAACAGATAGTGCTTGCGGGATATAATATAAAAGCATTTGAAGTAATTGATTATACCACAAAACAAAGAAAAGAAAAAAGAAACCACTTTTTGCGCTTTCTTAAACGTATTATTTCCCAGGTAAAAACGTTCCAGTAAAATATAATTGACATACTTACATCATAGGACATCAGAAATGAATTAATATACAGTTTGATGTGTTTCATTTTTTTTTCCCACTAGGGTGCATTCTTACAATATTGCGATCTTTTGGCAATAAATAATATGATCTGGTTGCAGTGATGAGCAAGTGAAACATAACAAACGTTTCTCATTTGTTTTCAAACATAGCCGTTTACATTACATATATAAATATTTTAAAATAACTATATTTAAATGATGATTTGTAATTAAATAAATTAATTTTATTCGGTAAATAGTCCTAACAAATGTCACTCTTGAATTCTCTAGATGAATTCACTCCTCACTTCGTGAGTCGTGAATTTATCGATAATTTGGAAATCACTCGTGGCATTACTTATGATAATTTGACACATAACACCTCATATTTATTTATTTATTTTGCATAAAGGATATAACACTTTTTAAATTTCACTATAGAAATAATATGACACATAGAATCTCGGCTTTTTTTTTGTGTGTGTGAAAGAAATAGTACTATTCATCATTATCATCCGGTATCATGACAGCTGCCGTTGTCTTCCGGAAACCAAATGTTCCTTTCTGCCCATCCATTTATCTTCTTCCAATCCTCTGACAATCATAGCCGCTTGCACACCCTCTATCCAGGTTTTTATTTGGTCTTCCTTTCTTATTTCTTTCCTTTGGGATCCATCCCATAATTAGTTTAGGTAATATTTTCTCTGGCATTCTGTTAACATGGCCATACCACTGAAATATTTTCTTTTGTATAATGTCTATGATGTCCAGCTTCTCTTGCACACCCAAGAAATAGCATTTGTATTAATAATATTAGAGAGAAAATATGTCACATGCCACATAGTATCTCATCTATTTTTTTGCAAAGAAGAAATTTTATTTTTGTTAGTAATAGTGCGAAGAAAATTTAACACGTAGCACTTCAGTAGTTTGGTGTTTTTTTGGTAAACAATAAAAGTATTTTTGTTAAAATGACTGCGTTTTACACTTTACATTAATTTTGAATGTCTTAAGTCTAATTTTCACCTAGCACGTATATGAATATATCCCGCGGGGTAGCCGAACGGTTTAAGGTCATCACGCCTTGATGCAAAGTTACGGTGATTGCGCTGAATTCGATTCTCCGTGAGAGAAAATTATCTAATTTTTTTTCAGCCAGTTGGGACCGTGCCATCCAGCATCTTGAGGAATTTGGGTAACTACAATAATTAATTAGCGGCTCCAGGTTGAGAAAACCGGCCATAATGGCTAGGATCCCGAAATGTTGACCACATGTCACCCCTACTGACTGAATGGTCGTCCATCTCTATGATTAACACATGTGGATGTGAGGCCAGGAGCTGGCTGGTAGGTCAAGGGCCTTCTGGCTCCTTCGCACCATGGATTTTTTATGACTGTACTATTTGTTGAGATAGAAGATAATCGCTCAGAATTCTGTGGCATCATGGTAAAAGTACATAAGTTCGATTTTAGTGATTTTTATTTTGTAGATTAATATGTGTCGGCCGCGGTGGACTAGTGGTTATGTTCCTTGCCTCTGGTCGCGGGTTCAAACCCGGCCGGGGTCGATGGATTTTTTAGGACGGAAAAATCCAAGGAGCAAGTCCTCCGGGAGGGACTTTAAGCCGTGGGTCCCGAGTCTGAAGATTTTCAGGCTCGTAAAAAATCCTTAAGCCTGAATGAAAAGGCGTCTAAGTCAAATTTACCGAATTTTCCCGTCCTAGTCCTACCTTGGTTTCCTAGATGTCAGTATGAGGCAGAACGCTGACCACGTACCACTAAAAATGACATATATACGAAAACAAGTGTAACTAAATTAGTATGGTTCAAATTCTTCCCTGTAGGGGGAGAGCGCCTAAATCTCTGTAAAGGGAAAACATAGGCTTACAATACAATAAAAAAAGATTATTATGTCAGAAATACAGCATTTTTCTTTCTCTATCATAAAGTAAAATTCTTAAGTGTCTAGTTCGTCTTCCGGGCTAAATGGCCGTGTTCCAGTTTTCTTGTAACTCGACGTTTCGTCTACTGCGCGATAGACCACATCAGGAGATTCTGCGTGCTCTCTGTGAATTCCTCAACAGTCGGCTGCCGACTGGCTGGTCGTTAAAAAAGTAAAAAAAGAAAACAAGATGGACAACACAGAATGCGGCTACTGTGTTGCCTGTCGGCGTACAATTATTCTTAAGTGATAGCTAATTTCTTATGGTAAAGAAGTTATGCAAATCTCTGATTATTAATAAGTTATTTGAATTTTAATAAGCTCTCATTAAACGTTATGTTTGTTTACTCTGTGGCCACAGAATTTATAACTTTAGAAATTATCTTCAAATATCTCCACGGATAAATAAGAGATGTTTTGCGGAGTACAGCTTGGTAACCGCTGCGCTGGTCTAAAATACAGTGTCTTCGATCTTCGGAGCTACCATAACACGGATTTAGGGCTAATTTTCATTGAAGGAAGTTATATTCAGGATAGATTACTGAGATCGATAACATGAATTTTCTAGTTAATATTTTATTGCAATCTTTAAAATAGGTACAAAGTCAGGCCAAGAAAATGCTGAGACTATCTTGACCTATTTACTTAGGTCACTATGTCGCGGTTATATTGTGACCTTGTGGACGGGGCTGATGAGATAAAGATCTATGTACAGGATCTACCGCTCGTCTCGTCAGTTTATGATGTAATGTAAGAATTATGATATTTTGTTGTAATTGTATATACAGATCCTATAATTTTATTGGAGGATTTGATCGTGTGCACCGATATTTTACCGCCGATGCGCCCTTTGTAATGAAGTTGGAGATCGACAATTTCAACTCCTTTTAATTGATTAATTTATTATGAATTTTACAAGTAACCTCGTCCTTGAGAAGTAGAAACTATGTTCAAGGGATATTTCAAGGGACTTTATCATACTTTTAGAGAAATTATAAGTCTCTCACTATTTTTTCATAGGTCTTTATCCCTCCCATGTCTTCCCTTTAGAATCTTCTAATAGATGGGAGGTTATCATTATCTTGACTTGAGGAAGGTGAACTATGCAGGGAATCCCTCAACTGTTATTAAAGTGCAAACCAATAACACATAGAAGAGTTGTACGCCCATATACTATAGATGGGAAGATTCATTAAATCCCACTTGACATGAAAACATGCCAAAAGGCCTAATTTCATTAAGTAGAAGAAAAGAAGAAGTTGATTGGAAAATGTAAGCTGGGTCGATGGTGAGTTTAGTTAGTTGCAGGCAACTTTCTTTGACCTACGGGGGGGGGGGAATAGTTAAAAAAACTAAAACAACCCGCTTTATTAGAAAACCGAACTAAAAAATGAAAAATAATTTTAATTTCCAACACGCTTGGGATAAAATTAAAGTGGCCAACAGAAAAATCATCTACAACACATCTAGAATAATACTAGTTATCTACAAAAAAATAATTTTACCATCAAAAGCGTGGGGAACTTTATATCAATAATACATTTGATAATAAACATATATTGGTAAAAGTAAAGCCTCTAAGAAGAACACGTAAAAACCATAAAAAGCACCTCACGCTTTTATTGGTAATTTTTTTCTGTAGATAAGTCTAGTTTTGGAGATGATTTTTTTGTTGACCACTTTAATTTTATCCCAAGCGTGTTGGAAATTTTTTTGTTTTACATTTTTTAGTTCGGTTTTCTAATAAAGCATGTTGTTTTAGTTTTTTAAAACTATTATTTATGTTTTATTTTTTAGTTTTCATATTTTACAGAATAAGATAAAAATGACCCTCCATGGTATCTTTACCTTGTCGTGGTGGAGTGGCTTGTGTGCTTAAATGATCCTGAGAGCTATGCCGGCGGTAGCATTGCTGCCGATAGGGTTACCCATGCCAGACTGGTCGAAGGTGATAAGCCAGACGAAATAAGTACCTTGGTCGAAAGAGTGACGATCTTTCACCGTAAAAATACAACCGTCAAGAAATGCGGACATGGGTTCTACTGGGGTAAAATTTTCCGGAGGTCAAATAGTCCCCCATTCGGTTCTCCGGGCGGGGACTACTTCAGGGAACCCATGCCAAAGGCTCAAACACAGGGACATGTTCCTAGGAACATGGAATGTTAGGACTTTATACAATAGCGGGGCACTAGAGATATTAACGCGGGAATTGGATAAATCGCCCTTGGATATAGTCGCTTTACAGGAAGTTAGGTGGCCAGGAGAAGGTAGTCAGGAATCAGGAAGCTTTGCATTATACTATGGGGGTGCAGAAAGACCTGCATTTGGAACAGGTTTTTTAGTCAGAAGGAGGATCCTATCCGCTATCCGAGATATTAAGTTTGTTAGTGATAGGATATCATACATAATTCTAAAGGGTAAACGACATGATTTTATAATTGTAAATGTACATGCCCCCACAGAAGATAAAGATGACAAGATCAAGGATGAGTTCTATGAAGAATTAGAATGCTTATTTGATAGTCTTTCACGATATCATATGAAAATTGTCTTAGGAGATTTAAATGCAAAAGTGGGGCGGGAAGATATATTCAAACCAACAATAGGCAAATTCAGTCTTCATGAAGATAGTAACGACAACGGGGTTAGATTAGTCACATTTGCCACATCAAAGAATCTCATTGTTAAGAGCACAACATTTCAGCATAAGGATATTCATAAATACACCTGGACGTCCCCAGATGGAGAAACTCGGAACCAGATAGATCATGTATTAGTGGATAAACGCTGGCACAGTAGCATCATTGATATTAGATCAGTTAGAGGGACAGACTGCAATTCAGATCATCATCTGGTCAAGGTGAAAATCAGACAACGGCTATCGCTTATGAGAGGAACAAACGCTAAAGATGATTCTGTAAAATATGAATTAAAAAACTTGAAAAATGATGAAATGCGGCAAGAATACCAAATCAAAATTGCTAATAGATTTGAAGTACTGGAATCTTCAGATGACAATGTGGCAAACGAAGAAGAAACTGATATAAATAAAGAATGGGAGTCTATAAGAGATACTATTAAATTGTCAGCATCAGAAAGCATTGGGTGTTTAAAAAAGAGGCAAAACAAGAAATGGTTTGATGAGGAATGTGCCAACATTGTAAAGAAAAGAAAGCTAGCAAAAATGAAATGGTTACACGAGCCAAATGAGGTAAATTTAGAGCAATTGGGTAGTGTTAGACGGGAAACCACCAAGTTACTAAAGAGTAAGAAGAGGGAATATTTGAGAGAGAAGATTAATGATCTTGAAATGAATGCAAAAAATAGGAACATTAGAGAATTATATCAGGGAATTAGTATAGAGAAGAAAGGGTTTCAGGCAAGAACAAACATAATTCGGAATGAAAATGGGGATATGATTGCAGATTCCAAGAGTATATTAAATAGATGGAAGAGTTATTTTAATCAGCTATTAAATGTACATACAGAACAGGACATTGAGGAGGATAAGTTACAGACTGCAGAAATGCTAGTCGCAGAGCCAAGTGCATTAGAGGTTGAAATGGCAATTGAAAAATTGAAGATGTATAAAGCATCAGGTTCAGATGAGATCCCAGCAGAACTGATAAAATCAGGGGGAGAAAAAATTGATGGACAAGATACGCTGGTTGCTTAGTGTGATTTGGGAAAAAGAAGCTCTTCCAGATGAATGGAAGGAATCAATTATCGTACCAATTTATAAGAAAGGAGATAAAACTGATTGCAACAACTATAGGGGCATCTCATTACTTTCAACTTCGTACAAAATTCTAACAAATATATTAGTAAGCAGACTTACTCCCTATATTGATGACATTCTAGGAGATCATCAATGTGCATTTAGAAGAAACAGGTCTACAACAGATCAGATTTTTAGTATTAAGACAGATTTTAGAAAAGAAATGGGAATATAATGGTACTGTACATCAACTATATGTAGACTTCAAAAAAGCATATGATTCAATTAAGAGGGAGAGAAGTTATATAGTATCCTGCTGGAGTTCGGAATTCCTAAAAAGTTAGTTAGACTTATACGAATGTGTCTAAATGGCTCAACGAGTAGGGTGCGTGTAGGCAAACAGTTTTCAGACACTTTTGAAATCCAGAATGGGTTGAAGCAAGGAGATGCACTATCTCCTCTACTATTTAATTTTGTACTAGAGCATGCCATTAAATCTTTAGAGAATGAGGAAGGCTTACAACTGAATGGTATTAATAAGCTGTTAGTTTATGCTGATGATGTAGTACTACTGGCCGATAGCGAGGAGATACTAAAGGCCAACACGCACACACTATTGAGTAACACTAAGAAATTAGGACTGGAAGTAAATATCAGTAAAACTAAATATATGGTCACACGTAGAAATACATTATATAATGGAAATGGACAGCTAATGACAAATGAGGGAAATTTTGAGGAATTGGCTGAATTCAAATACCTAGGAACAATAATCACAAATAGGAATGAGATGCACAAAGAAATTAAACATAGGCTCAATTCTGGAAATGCATGCTATTATGCATTGCAGAGACTTTTGATGTCCCAACTCCTTTCAAAAAACGTTAAGCTGAAAATATATAAAACTATTATTCTAACCAGTTATATTATATGGGTGCGAAACATGGACTCTTACTTTAAGGGAGGAAAGGAGATTACGAGTATTTGAGAATAAAGTTCTTAGGAAAATTTTTGGACCAAAGAGAGATGAACAGACAGGTGAATGGAGAAGACTACATAACAATGAACTATATGGTCTTTATAGGAAGCCAGATATAATAAGAACAGTTAAGTCCCGTAGACTGCGATGGGCAGGACATGTTGCGCGTATGAAAGACGTGCATGGAAACTTCTTGTAGGAAAGCCAGAAGGAAAACGCCCAGTTGGTAGACCAAGAATGAGGTGGGAGAACAACATTAACTATGATTTGAGGGAAGTAGATTATACAGGGAATGATTGGAAAGCATTAGCTCAGGATAGGGATGTATGGAGAGCTTATGTCCGTGCGGCCATGAACCTACGGGTTCGATAGTGCCAGTGAGTAAGTAAGTAAGATAAAAATGAAAATATATTTAAATTCGATACTACTGTAGTATGAGCTAAAAGTAATACTCTTCTAAAAAAACCCTCCGGGCCGGATTTGAACCAGCGGTCTATGGATTACTGAAATTATATACCACTACAGTCCACAGCTCTACCAACTGAACTACCAGAGGATATAATAATAATTTCTTAAACGATAGACTAAAAAGTCGACAAGTCCGCAAACCTATTATACCGGTCTTTATTTTTTGATGTCCTGATGATCCTGGCCAGGATCTTAGAAAAAAAAAAATGAAATTATTGTACTGTCATTGGCCCTTTACAAGTATACAAAGTTTCAAGTCGATCCAATGTTTTTAAGTAGGTGAAAATCGTGTTGAAAGATTCTGTTACATAGATAGACAGATACAGGTCAAGCTAATACACTGCTCAAAACAATTAGAGGAACACTATGAAATATGCAAATATTTTTTCATTGGATAAAGGTACAAACATGAAATTAATAAAGTACATTATTTGTGGTTATTTATTTATTTATTTATTGCTCATGTCAGTAAAAACAAATGAATAACGCTGACAATTAACTTTTCAAATAATTCCGCTATGTAAGCAATTGAATCTTGTGCTTATTTTTCAAAGTTAAACACTCGTTATATAGAGTTAGTATCGTGCATGGCCTCCACGACATTCGATGACACTTTGGCACCTTCGTGGCATGCTCCCAATAAGATTCTGGATTTCCTCTTGCGAGATATTCTCCCATTCATCCTTCAGAGCATCTCCAAGTTGCTGCAGAGTTTGTGGAGCTTGATGTCAGTTCCTGACCTTCCTGTCTAGAAGATCCCACAAGTGTTCAATAGGGTTGAGGTCTGGACTGACCGCTGGCCACTCCATTACCTCAATTTCATTCCTCCTCAGGAAATCCCTGGTGACAGCCGCAGAATGTGCCCTGGCGTTATCCTGCATAAACAGAAATCCAGGGCCTACTCCAATGGCAGCAGGTACTACATGCTCTTCCAGAACATGCTCGATATACCGGACAGCATTCAGTCGCTGGGGAACAAGTACAAGGACCGTACGATTGTTGTACATAACTCCGGCCCACATCATTATGGAACCGCCTCCGAATATATCAATTTCCTGTACAGCCTCTGTAGAAAATCTTTCTCCTGGCCGTCCCCACACCCTCAATCGACCATCACAACGTGTAAGACGATACCTGGATTCGTCCGAGAAGAGCACAGACTCCCACTGGTTCAGGTTCCAATCACCATGGTTTTCAGCATACGTACGTCTTGCTGCCTTATGCCTATTTGTTAAGCGTGGGTTTTTAACGGGCCTTTTTGGACGAATATTCTCTTTCCTTAATCTGTTACTTATGGTTTGGTCTGAAACCCGTATTCCGGAAGCCATATGAAGATCATTCTGCAGGTCTATTGTAGTTTTTGTACGCTGTCGAAGAGCAGAAAGAACATCTGTCATCCTGGGGGCTTGTTTTAAATTTACGGCCCTGGCCACGTCTTCTACAATACTGACCTGTCTCTGTGCCTGTTGCGTAACCTGGACACCACGGAAGGAGAAACCCCAAGCTCTCTAGCCACTTGTCGCAGAGATTGACCCTGTCGTAAAAGATGTAGAGCATGATACACTTCAAACTCATTTAAATGCCTCATTTTGTCAGAGACTTCAATAAACAAGTCAATAATCAATATTCGTCACTATAGCAACATCAGGAAGCTTACCAATTAGAAGTGGCGAGTGCCTTCCAAAATAAAAAAAATCTCTATATTTGTTATTTGAGGTAATTTCTCTGTATTTAGGCCATTGATCTTTAAAATTTGTATCCAATGATAAAATTAATAATTCAATTTACATATTGTCCAACTTTCAGCATCACAGCTTTAAAAAACAATTACTTATTCAATTTATTACAAGTGTTCCTCTAATTGTTTTGAGTAGTGTATAAAGCGTGTAAAAACTTAAATTCCTATATTAAAAAAATGTTTTTTTTAAATATCAAATTCAAGACATAGGCCTAACCCAATTTATTATAGACAGACGAAAATATTAGAACGATCATATAGAACGAATGGAAGGCAACAGACTTGCAAAAATAGCTATAGAAGATAGACCAATGGACGAGAGAAGAGCAAGAGGAAGACCAGCCAAGAGATGGATAGACAGTGGATGCACATCCAATACGTCTTCCTCCGAGGAGTGATTTTGGAAATAAATAGGATGAAAATCCTACAAATAAAGAATAATAATAAGAAGAAGGATATTTTATATTTTAATTTACAAGTTCCTCTATGCCTTACTTTCTAAGCACATGTATGAAATCCATCTCTCAAATAGGCGAATAAAAATACTTGCATTGCCATTGCATTTCAATTAAGAAAACCTCGTGTCCGACGTAATGATAGGACAAGGGGTGCTTTGAAATGAAGCCCCGTATATAGAAGATCTATAATATACAAGGATACTGACACCATCACAGGGGTATATGAAACGAAACTGAATGAAATGAGTATGGAGAAGTGGTGGAATGAAACATTTGGTAGGGAAAGCTGAACTTTTTATGTCTTAAGGAAGGGAAAAATATTATCATGACGTCCGGCTGTTTGCAAGATGTTCAGCTTATCTTGAGGTCAGAAATTCTGCTGACCTTTTCATCTTTGCTGGGGGTAATATAGTAAGGCAATAAACTTAGCATCTACACAGAGGTTATCGATATCTGGCATTGCTCTTTCGATAAATGTCTTCTTGCGTAACATTCGGAGTCCCCAACGTTTCCACTCACACTATTTTTATATTAATTAAGTAAATGTCTGGCATCAACTTGACTTAGTTACGTTTTCTTAATTCCTGTTGCTCCTTGTGGAGCATAAGTAAAGGTCTTCCATTGCCTCCTTATTACCAGCCAACCTTTTACTTCTCGCCTTCTCTTTCCATATTCTTGCGCTTCCTCCTCTATGGTTTTCCTTTATTTTCTCCTAGGTTGACCTCTTTTCCTTGCTCCCTGTGGATTCCAGTCCAAGGATTCTCTCTCAATCGCACTGACTGATTTTCTCAATGTGTGTCCTATCCGTCTCCATTTATTTTTATTTGAGACTGAGTTTTTTTCCCTTAGATCTTCATTTGCTATTATCTCTGGTCAACTGATATTCAAATACTTTCTCATATATACATTTCACCGGTGAGGAAAGCAACGGGAAGCTACCACACCTATAATTCCCTAGCAAAACTGCAAAGCATAACGTTAAAATAGTATGATTGAAAGACCTGACCTCCGGCAGAATTACTATGGAATGGAATATTTATACAAGTTTGTAACATCTTAATTATTTCTTCTGTGACTTCCATGTTTCGGACGATAGATTAGGATGGACTTAACATTTGTGTTAAAGATGCGAAGCTTAGTTTTTCTTTATATATTTTCATTTCTCCAAATGGTGTAAAGTTGCATGAAAGCTCAATTTGCCTGCTATATAGGTTTTCTATCTCTTCCTCCTCACCACCTGTTTTCGTAACCTTCTTCACTTCATGCCTCACAATTGTTCTGTCCATCTTTACACTGGCCTTCCTACATTCCTTGATCCTGCCGGCACATATGATCCCTGCTCTTGGCTTGTAGTTAAGGCTGCTTTTGGTAATCTTGTTACATCATTCTTTCTACATATCTAAACCATTTATCTCTGTATTCATTGATTTTTAACTCTGTTCTTATATCTTCATTCTTTATCCGATCAAATCTTGTTTTTCTAAGGAAGTTCATGTTTACGCTTTGAATTAGTTTTTTTTAAGCATGCCTTCCAAATATATAAAATATTCGATCTTCTCTATTTCCTTTCCACTAATTAACATCAATTTAATACAGGAATGTTCGCGAAATATTGACTGAGCTTTTACTTCTCCTTTTCCTTAGTTCAACATAGGCTTTTATAGATAGGGCTACTTTTACATGCCACACGGCTCTCGAACCTTACAGGAAGAGAACTTTGAACTCTGGATTACATGCATTCTCATTTGATCACACAAGGACATGGAAGGATTCCCTTGGAAGAGTGATCAGCTCAATGCCAAGCTACCTCCGAGATGACACGGACATTTAAGAAAGACACGTCATTCATATATGATAGGGTGAGCGTTATGATAACCAAATAGTTTTCGGGGACTATTTGGATCTTAATGTTTCCAGACATTTGTCTTAGAAATGAGGAAACCCCCCCCCCAAAAAAAAGTATCCAAGAACTTTGTCCCGACCGCAGATCGAACTCGGATCCGTTGCATCCAAGACGACAGGGATAGCTAAGTTTTTACACCCTTTCACTTGATTTTCTTTTACTTCTTTGTCGTTTTTCTTACTGACACATATAAACACAATTGCAGAACAAACATCCAAATCCAAGGTAGAAATTCAAAAATTTTTACCCCACCGGAAATCGAACCTTGTTCGCGGAGGATAGAAGTCTATAACCACATTATGGCAACAAACATATTTAATAACTTCATTTTTTATCGTAACTTTCATTACCGAAGTGGTAGCGAGTTATTTTGGCAGCTTACAAATGCTTTCCATCTTTTTCTTAGTGAACCCTTTTCTTTGAGGGTACATTAACGTGCCTCACACCTCCCAGGGCTTACAGGGATACGACTGCCAGAAGAGGATTTTAAACTCTTTTTTTGAATACTTGGGACATGGAAGGCCTCCCCGGATGAATGATTACTTCGATTACGAGGGCCACCTCTGCTACAACATGAACATTTAAGACAAGACACATTATCCACTTATATTCATGCTATACAAGGCGAATGTGATAGGGTGTTTATGATGGTCTTAAACGTTCGTCACATTTGTGCAACATGAAAATGCTATGGGAAAATTCAAAATAAAAAGCCCACTAAATTTATATATCCGCTAGTTATGGATATATGCTACCTGTATAACACAATATCTAGCTATCAATATCGATGGATAAGTTTGCCGCTATGGTCTCGAGGTAGCATGCTACCTTGTCACGCAGCGGGCCCGAGTTCGATCCCCGGTCGGGACAGTTTTTCTGGGTGAGGTTTTTTCCTCATCTGTAAGACAAATGTCTAGAAAACTTTATGGGCCAAACGGTCCCCGAAATCATATGGCCATCGCAATCATCATAATTCATATTAATCTTAGATTAAGCTTAGGATTAAGGGCTCTCCTGGCGCACCACTATCATCATCATCATCCATCATATCATCGGGACATCGTAACCCCGCCTTCCAGGCGCCCCAACCTCAGAAGTGGGTTACAAGTACGCCATGCCAGGAGAGAACACCAGGAATGTCGAAAGATAACCTGGGGCATTTGCAAAAAAAATATTGATGAATAATAACTTACAGCAATGAATGACATGAAACGTGTCAAGAAATTAAAATATCTAGGAACAATCTTAGATGAACAAGGTTCATCACAATTAAACATAGAAAAAAGTAGATGGGCTGAGATTAATTGGCATGTTGAACTCAGTATTATGGAGTAAAAACATCATTTACAGAAAAAAGTAATATATTTATAAGGCTATTGTAGAAAGTATTATGTTGTATGAATCATATACATGGACACTGGGCAATTAAAAGGCGCCAAGGTAAGTTATTAACAGCAGATATGGATTACTGGAGATCATAGTGGAAATCCAGATTAGAAAAAAAAAGTAATGTTGAAATTAGGATAATTATAAAAGTTGAAAGAAATATATTCCAGACAACTGAAGAGAGACGATTAAGATGGTATGAATATCTCAATAGGATGACATCTGATAGAATCCCTAAGAAGATCTTGGAGTGGAAAACAGATAGGAAAAGAAGAAAGGGAAGACCTAAAGAAAGCTGGAGATGGTGTGAGAAGAAGTATGAGTGAACTGGGACTTCAGATGAGGATGTTCAAGACCGCTATGACTGGAGAAGTCGGAATTTCTTGAGGGTGACGGAACACTGCTGTATTGTGGATAAATTATATATATATATAGGCCTATATATATATATATATATATATATATATATATATATGCTAATTATTTTCATATTGTTGTTATTTGACCCAATTCAATGGACCTCAGACTTGTGAAATTAAAAAAAAAAAATACATTTCAACATTTAAAACACGTTATTAGAACAAATAACACTTAGCAACAAAATATATGACGCATTTGTTCCCATGAATTAAAATATAATTATTTGTTATTCATCTGTTAATGTTGTTTATCGCAACTGACATGGGTCACATATCAAGACCCCTCGCAGGGGATCCGCATCTGTATAAACGCGACTCAAGTACTCCACTTCACATTTACTCGATTAGTTTCAGGGTGACAGGTCAACATTTCAGCATGGGCCCAGAAATTATCAACCAGGTAAAGTTTATATCTATTAAAGCAGTTATTAGGTTGTCTCATACGTAATGTTGTGTCTGGTGGAATTTTGAAGGTGTGATTCACTGGGTTTGTTTCAAACGGGCATGCAATCGATGCGGATCTTTATTTTCAACAACTTGAACGATTTCACGAAATTTTGCGGATCGCGGGTTTAAACCCGCTGCATGAACAACCTTGACAAAAATTCAGAAATTCGGAGGAATCCAACTGCTACCAGATTCAGCATTTAGCCCTGATCTTGTGGCTTCAGATTACAATGTGTTTCGATTCATTGTCCATTTCACCCACTTTTTGCGTGAAATAAAAATAAAAAAAAACATTGAAGCTGTTGAAGCTGGTCTCAAGAATTTTCGCAGGAAAAACCAGAAATTAGTATCGTCGCGGGATAATAAACCTCGCTGAAAGACTATTGAATCTTATATTTCTACTTATAATTCTTGTCAGAAAAAAATTCAAATAAACTTTAGTTAAAAAAATACATTATTTATGAAACAGTATCTATAAAATAAATTATATGAATTCTAGACGACTACTCAACGAGCATATGTGCTTAAATAACGTAATATGGCGTTACTTGTGACTCTAAAATAAAAAAAAATATATAACTTTATGATACCGGTAAGCCTTATGGTATACAGTCATATAAATGAAGAGGTATATGGCATAGTGATGTAAGTCTTTTTTTTTAATTTTGAGAAAAATGGTATTTTGTTAGTCAGTGAACATAGATTCAAGTTAGGTTGGTATTGATAATCATGGATATATTTATTGTACTAAGTGATGATATTAATTGAGTAACGCTAAGAAATTAGGACTGGAAGTAAGTATCAATAAAACTAAATATATGGCCACACGTAGAAATACATTATACATATAATGAAAATGGACAGCTAATGACAAATGAGGGAAATTTTGAGGAAGTGGCTGAATTCAAATACCTAGGAACAATAATCGCAAATAGGAATGAGATGCACAAGGAAATTAAATATAGGCTCAATTCTGGAAATGCCTGCTATTATGCATTGCAGAGACTCTTGATGTCCCAACTCCTTTCAAAAAACGTTAAACTGAAAATATATAAAACTATTATTCTACCAGTTATATTATATGGGTGCGAAACATGGACTCTTAATTTAAGGGAGGAAAGGAGATTACAAGTATTTGAGAATAAAGTACTTAGGAAATTTTTTGGACCAAAGAGAGATGAACAGACAGGTGAATGGAGAAGACTACATAACAATGTTGCACGTATAGGGAATGAAAGACTTGCATGGAAGCTTCTTGTAGGAAAGCCAGAGGGAAAACGCCCAGTTGGAAGACCAAGAATGAGGTGGGAGAATAACATTAACTATGATTTGAGGGAAGTAGATTATACAGGGAATGATTTGAAGGCATTAGCTCAGGATAGGTATGTATGGAGAGCTTATGTCCGCGCGGCCATGAACCTACGGGTTCGATAGTGCCAGTGAGTAAGAGTAAGTAAGTAAGTGATGATATTAATTGTTGATGTATCTTAAATACAGTATGCAGTTTCTTCTTTATAACCGCGTAGGCCTACTTTACTCAACTTTGTAAAAAATGAAAAAAAAAACTAACTTATACCACTCTACCATATACTTCTTCGTTAATCATATTTTCATTTTTTTTATTACTTAATACTTATATTATTTAATAAGTAATAAATATATAATAAGTCTGAGCATAAAGTGAGCGGGTTATTTCTTACTAGTTGATGCGGTAGGCTACTACTGAAGAAGCATTTACCAATAGCTTGGCATCTTTGCTCTGCTACATTGCCCAATTGAGACCTCGCAACACATCACTTGCACATCTTTCCTTGCACTCTGAAAGCCTATGTAATATAAATTTTCAGGGATGTTTGTGGGAAGCATTATATCAGCAAAGGAAACAACTCATGACATTCACAATCGAGTACAACCAAAAAAAAAAAAAAAGTTATTCATCTTTAAAATAAGGTGTTATGATCTGATAGTATGAACATTAATACAAAAATGAGGGTATATAGTGCTGTGCTGGAACCAATATTAACTTATGGGTCTGATTATTAGAAACTATTGGGGAAAGATAAAAGGGTAATTGAGACAGGAAAATGGACTTCCTAAGGAAAGCACGCGAGTCCTCTAAATTGCAACATGTGCCGAATATAGTAATTTGAAGACAAACTGAAAGAAATTTTACAAGTGCTGAGAGAGCATAAATTAGCATTTTTTATATTTTTACAAGCAAAAAGTATAAACTTTTGGGACATAACGACAGCCTTACGTTGTAACTTGTACACCAGTCAGTTATCATGGTAATCAGAAGGATGGAAGAGAAAATATATCCAAAAAGAGCTTTGAATTATAATCTAGGGAACAGAAAGAGAAGAGGAGGATCTACAACGCAATGAAGAGAAGGAATTACGAGTAGAATGTATATGCACGACAGGACAAAAGGAGAAGATGAATGGAATGACAGAGAGGCATGGCAATCGAAATGTGGGATGCGGCAAAAGGGTGTAGGACCACTTCTTGATTGATTGATTGTCCAGCCATTTTTACCTTCATAACAGTCAAAGTCCCATATTTATGTGTGTTTCATTTTCAGATATATATATATATATATATATATATATATAACTTTATCTGTAATTAAAATGTGATATTGCAATAGGTTTATTTATGTTATAAGGCCTAGAGTAAGAGGGTGTTTAGATGAAGAAATTATCATAATTACAAATTTTTCTGTGAAATTAAAATAGATAGGTCTGCATGTTAGTAAGATTAAGTTTAAGGGTGGATTTCTTAATCGAAGTCTAAACCACGACCGCGGTATTCCGATTTTTTAAAATTTCCATAACAATCATAAAAACTGAAAATCTGCGGCTGTTAACTACAAAAACAAATGTCTGAATCGTCTCTATGGTTTCATAAGAAGTTCTATGAATTTTTAGTTACTTTTATAGGTGTTAATGGTAACAATAAAAAATTGGAAAACCGGGGTCATGGTTTAAACTTCGGTTATGAAATCCACCCTAAATGTTACCGACTGGGATCCCAGGTTCAAATCCTGGAAGTTGCAGAGGGACACTGGTGGTTGGCTATACCGAGATGTTTCCAGTTTTTCTCAGAGTTCTCCAGTACCTTGAATTTCATTCACCAACACTCTCCATTCCTCCTTCTCTCCCCACGATGTCATTTCATTTCTCATTCATTCATTTCATGTTACCCTTCACCTCATCTCATATTCCACCCATCCATAGTAATTCTGCCCAAGGGCAGGTCTTTCACTGAAATTATAGCATTTTCACGCTATGCTTTGCAGCTTTACTAGGGAATTGTAAGTGTGGTAGCTTCCCGTTGCTTTCCACACCGGTGATGGATGATGATGATGATGATGGCCGGATGATTTTCGGGGACCGATGGGCCCTAAGCTTCCTGACATTTGTCTTACAGGTGAGGAAAACCCCGAAAAAACCTCACCCAGAGCCTGTCCCGGCCGGGAATCGAACCCGAGCCCGTTACGTGAGAAGGCAGCACGCTACCTCGAGACCACAGCGATGGACTAATGAGATATAATAAACTAATTTGTCGCTTAAATAATATTTAAAACAAACAACTGAAAATATTTGTTAATCCTAATACTATTTTCATAAAATAAATTGAATTGACAAAATTCTATATATGGAGCAGTACAGGAACAAGATGTATGGAGAATTAGAATGAACCAGGAACTGAAAGAAATATATAGGAGATATTTGAGGAAAGGGACTGCAATGGGTAGGACATGAAGAAGAAAGGTTGAAAGACAGAAACTAAGATGGTTAGGTAAGGCTGAGGAAGACTTACGACAACTGAAGGTGAAAAGACGGAGGCGGAAAGTTAGTAATAGAGAAGAATGGGCAGTTGTTAAGAAGGAGGCCAAGGTTCTTAGAGGTCCGTAGAGCCATGGAAGAAGAAGAACTAAACTCTAACTCACTGGCATTATCGAACCCGTAGGTTAATGGCCGCGCGGACATAAGGTCTCCATACATCCCCTATCGTGATCTAAAGTTTTCTAATCATTCCCTGTATAATCTACTTCCCTCAAATCATGGTTAATGTTATTCTCCCACCTCATTCTTGGTCTACCAACTGAGAGTTTTCATTCTGGTTTTCCTACAAGAAGCTTCCATGCACGTCTTTCATTCCCCATTTACGCCACATGAAAATAAATTGAATTATTATTATTATTATTATTATTATTATTATTATTATTATTATCTTTCTTCTACTTCCTTCCAAGTATTACGCCAGGGCCTGTTACGATCCTATAGAAAATTTTCCCTCTCTCGTATAAGACTTGAAAGCATAATAATAGTCCCTTCGATTGGTTGCTGGCCAAAGGAAGGCAATACCAGTGATGGGGCTGCCATCTTATATCCTCTGGTCAGGATTTTCTGGAGAAGAAAAGAAAATAAAGGAAAGAAGAAATGGAAGAAAGGAAAGACTCCCTAGCTTTCGAATGCCCTAATAGCGTCGTGGTCGAAAAAACAAGAGTTAACCAAGAGAGGTTAGATAGTAAAGTTAAAAGAGTGCAAAACACAAGTAAGTGGAAGAAATGTTTTGCTCAGCTTGGGCACCTTGTGGTCGCCATCCACATATCCCCTACATGAGGACCCCTGAGAGGAAATTATTATTATTATTATTATTATTATTATTATTATTATTATTATTATTTTATTCAATGCTCCAGGTTGTCATTTCGACATTTCTGGTGTTCTCTCCTGGCATTGGTTTAATTATAACCCACTTCTGAAGTTGGGGCGCCTAGAAGGCGGAGTTACGTTACCCCGATGATAATAAATGATGGATGATAAATGATAATGAAGCGCCAGGAGAGTTTTTAACCTAAACTTAACCTAAATTCCAGACCATGGGCAACCACAGGAATGATTCCCTTTAAGGAAAAATGTGCATGGTTTGACTGGAAATCGAACCCGGGACTTCATGAACAGTAGTCAGAAACCTTGACCACTAGCCCATGAGTCTGGTCAATCGAATTATTATTATTAATTGTTAAAATAATAGCCTACTATCAGCGAAGTGTGTAAGTTTGTATTTTACTCCATATTTTGAGAATCCTTATCCATATGTATGCACGTATATATTTAGCCATTTTATTACGTATAAACCCTAACCCTGATTATAACTATGGCAAGGAAGTGACTCCAAAGGTCAGTCATTATCGTGGCGTGTGCCTTCATGAACACGTGAACATCGCGTTGGTCCCACGCGCCTTCCTGTACAATAGAAAAACTCTCAAAGTTCGAATTAACACTACGTATTTTCATTCATTAAAATTAATTGATATCAGTTGTTCTGACACGGTCGATATTGTCCCTATCTTCCATTCCTGCCGTCCTAGTTAGATTCTCTGAGGGATAAGGGATATTAATTCTTCATCTTGGGTCTGAGCGTGTGATTTAAAGTGTATTGCTTCCTAAAGGCGACCCAACTAGCCCAGGATTTTGTTGCCGTGACTCTCCTCAACCGCCAAAATCTGAACACACCTCTCCTATCAAAAATGAAGTACGCCAACAAAAATACATATTTCCATAAAAGAAAAACTATCTTTATAACTAAAACTAGCTCACTGGCACTACCGAACCCGTAGGTTCATGACCGCGCGGATTTAAGCTCTCCATACATCCCTATCCTGAGTTAATGTTTTCCAATCAACTCCTGTATAATCTACTTCCTTCAAATCATGGTTAATATTATTCACCCACCTAATTCTTGGTCTACCTATTGGGTGCTTTCCCTCTGATTTCCCTACAAGAAGCTTCCATGCACCTCTTTCATTCCCCATACGTGCCACATGTCCTGCCCATCGCAGTGTAAGAGATTTAACTGTTATTATATCTGGTTTCCTATAAAGGTAATGTAGCTCACTGTTACGTATGCCATAGTATTCCCTATTCGCCTGTCTGATAGCTCTTAGGGATCATTTAAGCACTCCACAACGACAAGGTAAAGATACCATAGAAGAAATACTTTCATTATGGTAAAATATATTTGATTTATTAAACAACTTTATAATGGAAACATGTGTCATTCGTCGACATTTCTCGGTGGTCTACAGGATCGCGGTTTCAAACCCGACCAGGATAGGTGGATTCTTAGGACAAGTCCTTTGGGAGGTACTTTAAGCTGTGGATCTCGAGTCAGAAGATTTTCGGACTCGTAAAAGAACCTCAAGCCTAAATTAGTGTCTCTGATCAAAATTTAACTGACCTTCCATTTATGCCTATGCCTTACTTGCCTACCTTACTACAGTGCAATCAGCACATAAGGAGATAGTAGACTGGGTTTTCAGTCTATAAAAAACTAAATACCGAAACAAATATGAGATTTTAGCTTTTAAACCTAATATTTTCTAGAACCGGAAACAATTGTCAATTATAGAAATATGTAGACATAACAACATCGCACAGCACAAACCCTACGTCTGCTGTCCAAACCTAAACTGATCGCACTGTAGATGTCTCATTCAGGCGATGTGCTAATCACACGTCACTCATTGAAATCTGTAGGAAACAAGCATAACTAAATTATGCTTGTTCAAGGAACACTCGAAAAGGTAGCGCCTATGTCTTCATGAGGGACATATAGGGTGTATAGACTTCATACATACTGGTGACATACGCCTTTTTAGAAAATTCGGAAGGATGTAGCTATTGAGGTAGTTCTGATGACATATTAAACAATATTCATCGATCCTAGTGGATACCAAAAGTGAACATATAAAAAAATGCCTAAACCAGGATTTGAACCCGATATATATCATGAGTCTATTACACCGACTCACGACTTGACTTCTTTCCATAGGAAGGCATACGCAAGAATAATAAGCCCTGAAAAAAAAATTAGGCCCCAGCAGGGTTTGAATTCGAGAATGTTGGAACCGGAGGCGAATATGGTAACCACTAGTCCACCAGGATCGATTGCGTACTCGTGAGTAACATATGGAGGCATCCGTTAGAATGCAGGAACAGAGAGAGAAAGATAAAGACTGACTGCAGCGGACTCTGTTCGCCGGTAACGACGGGTCCGCTTGCAGCCGAGTGCCGCAGAGAATGTCATAGACTCCTCTGTAGTTACAAAAAATGATTAACCGGACAGATAGAGATAGGATGGCAATAAGGAAATAGTACGTGAACTTGAGGGAGTACAGATAATTAATTGTTCAATGTCTATTATTGTATTTTTTTTGTATTCATATGTAACATATGTTTGTCCTGTTTAATATGACTATTATTGTAATTTTTTTGTATTCATATGTAACATATGTTTGTTCTGGTGAGTGGAAGAGAAGGCCACATGGCCTTAACTCCACCAGGCTAAATAAATCTATACTTACTTACTTACTCACTGGCACTATCAAACCCGTAGGTTCATGGCCGCGCGGACATAAGCTCTCCATACATCCCTATCCCGAGCTAATGCTTTCCAATCATTCCCTGTATAATCTACTTCCCTCAAATCATAGTTAATGTTGTTCTCCCACCTCATTCTTGGTCTACCAACTGGGCGTTTTCCTTCTGGCTTCCCTACAAGAAGTTTCCATGCACGTCTTTCATTCCCCATACGCGCAACATGTCCTGCCCATCGTAGTCTACGAGACTTAACTGTTCTTATTATATCTGGCTTCCTATAAAGACCATGTAGTTCATTGTTATGAAGTCTTCTCCATTCACCTGTCTCTTCATCTCTCTTTGGTCCAAAAATTTTCCTAAGAACTTTATTCTCAAATACTCGCAATCTCCTTTCCTCCCTTAAAGTAAGAGTCCATGTTTCGCACCCATATAATATAACTGGTAGAATAATAGTTTATATATTTTCAGCATAACGTTTTTTGAAAGGAGTTGGGACATGAAAAGTCTCTGTAATGCATAATAGCACGCATTTCCAGAATTGAGCCTATGTTTAATTTCTCTGTGCATCTCATTCCTATTTGTGATTATTGTTCCTAGGTATTTGAATTCAGCCACTTCCTCAAAATTTCCCTCATTTGTCCTTAGCTGTCCATTTCCATTATATAATGTATTTCTACGTGTGACCATATATTTAGTTTTACTGATATTTACTTCCAGTCCTAATTTCTTAGTGTTACTCAATAGTGTGTGCGTGTTGGCCTTTAGTATCTCCTCGCTATCAGCCACTAGTACTACATCATCAGCATAAACTAACAGCTTATTAATACCATTCAGTTGTAAGCCTTCCTCATTCTCTAAAGATTTAATGGCATGCTCTAGTACAAAATTAAATAGTAGAGGAGATAGTGCATCTCCTTGCTTCAACCCATTCTGGATTTCAAAAGTGTCTGAAAACTGTTTGCCTACACGCACCCTACTCTTTGAGCCATTTAGACACATTCGTATAAGTCTAACTAACTTTTTAGGAATTCCGAACTCAAGCAGGATACTATATAACTTCTCCCTCTTAATTGAATCATATGCTTTTTTGAAGTCTACATATAGTTGATGTACAGTACCATTATATTCCCATTTCTTTTCTAAAATCTGTCTTATGCTAAAAATCTGATCTGTTGTAGACCTGTTTCTTCTAAATGCACATTGATGATCTCCTAGAATGTCATCAATATAGGGAGTAAGTCTGCTTACTAATATATTTGTTAGAATTTTGTACGAAGTTGAAAGTAATGAGATGCCCCTGTAGTTGTTGCAATCAGTTTTATCTCCTTTCTTATAAATTGGTAAGATAATTGATTCCTTCCATTCATCTGGAAGAGCTTCTTTTTCCCAAATCATACTAAGCAACCAACGTATCTTGTCCATCAATTTTTCTCCCCCTGATTTTATCAGTTCTGCTGGGATTTCATCTGAACCTGATGCTTTATACATCTTCAATTTTTCAATTGCCATTTCAACCTCTAATGCACTTGGCTCTGCGACTAGCATTTCTGCTGTCTGTAACTTATCCTCCACAATGTCTTGTTCTGTATGTACATTTAATAGCTGATTAAAGTAACTTTTCCATCTATTTAATATACTCTTAGAATCTGCAATCATATCCCCATTTTCATTCCGAATTATGTTTGTTCTAGCCTGAAACCCTTTCTTCTCTATACTAATTCCCTGATATAATTCTCTAATGTTCCTATTTTTTGCATTCATTTCAAGATCATTAATCTTCTCTCTCAAATATTCCCTCTTTTTACTCTTTAGTAACTTGGTGGTTTCCCGTCTAATACTACCCAATTGCTCTAAATTTACCTCATTTGGCTCGTGTAACCATTTCATTTTTGCTAGCTTTCTTTTCTTTACAATGTCGGCACATTCCTCATCAAACCATTTCTTGTTTTGCCTCTTTTTTAAACAACCAATGCTTTCTGATGCTGACAATTTAATAGTATCTCTTATAGCCTCCCATTCTTTATTTATATCAGTTTCTTCTTCGTTTGCCACATTGTCATCTGAAGATTCCAGTACTTCAAATCTATTAGCAATTTTGATCTGGTATTCTTGCCGCATTTCATCATTTTTCAAGTTTTTTAATTCATATTTTACAGAATCATCTATAGCGTTTGTTCCTCTCATAAGCGATAGCTGTTGTCTGATTTTCAGTCTGACCAGATGATGATCCGAATTGCAATCTGTCCCTCTAACTGATCTAACATCAATGATGCTACTGTGCCAGCGTTTATCCACTAATACATGATCTATCTGGTTCCGAGTTTCTCCATCTGGAGACGTCCAGGTGTATTTATGAATATCCTTATGCTGAAATGTTGTGCTCTTAACAATGAGATTCTTTGATGTGGCAAATGTGACTAATCTAACCCCGTTGTCGTTGCTATCTTCATGAAGACTGAATTTGCCTATTGTTGGTTTGAATATATCTTCCCGCCCCACTTTTGCATTAAAATCTCCTAAGACAATTTTCATATGATATCGTGAAAGGCTATCAAATAAGCATTCTAATTCTTCATAGAACTCATCCATGATCTTGTCATCTTTATCTTCTGTGGGGGCATGTACATTTACAATTATAAAATCATGTCGTTTACCCTTTAGAATTATGTATGATATCCTATCACTAACAAACTTAATATCTCGGATAGCGGATAGTATCCTCCTTCTGACTAAAAAAACCGTTCCAAATGCAGGTCTTTCTGCACCCCCATAGTATAATGCAAAGCTTCCTGATTCCTGACTACCTACTCCTGGCCACCGAACTTCCTGTAAAGCGACTATATCCAAGGGCGATTTATCTAGTTCCCGCGTTAATATCTGTAGTGCCCCCGCTATTGTATAAAGTCCTAACATTCCATGTTCCTAGGAAACATGTCCCTATGTTTGAGCCTTTGGCATGGGTTCCCTGAAGTAGTCCCCGCCCGGAGAACCGAATGGGGGACTATTTGACCTCCGGAAAATTTTACCCCAGATGAACCCATGTCCGCATTTCTTGACGGTTGTATTTTTACGGTGAAAGATCGTCACTCTTTCGCCCAAGGTACTTTTTTCGTCTGGCTTATCACCTTCGACCAGTCCGGCATGGGTAACCCTATCGGCAGCAATGCTACCGCCGGCATAGCTCTCAGGATCATTTAAGCACGCAAGCCACTCCACCACGACAAGGTAAAGATACCATTCTATTCTAAATCTATTCTACAGTTTAGTGATGGCTGTACGTTACTAAATGCTCAAGAAATTCCACTTATTCCAGGAGGATTGGCACTGTTATCAAAGCCAAAGGGGTCCTAAGACATGTTAGTTAGGCGTTCATATTATTTTGTATAATTCCTGTAAATTATGCTTTGAACTCAAGCCACGTATGATTCATTTAGAAGAAACACTAAAAAATATATTCAGACAGTTTTAACTCTAATTTGATCATTAAAATATAATCAGTACTTTATACCAATAAGCAATAATGATAACACGTGATAAGTCAGTGGTCAACGCTCAGTAACTACGCAATTAAATGTGCTGTCCTTGAGCGTGGGAGTGTGTTCCTTATACATTCAGTCAATCCCGTGGATTAGTGGTGAATGTGTTCATCTCTAGTACCCAAGTTCATGGTTTCAAACCTGACCAGAGTATATGGATTTTAAAGAGCGTAAAAAAATCATGATATACCTTTCTTCGGAAGGAAATACAAAAGTGGATCCCGTGCCGTAGATTGACGGAACGCAAAAGAACTTCAAGCCTTCAATAAGGCTTTAAGCAAAATTTTAATTGCGATTCCAGTGACTGAGCGTCGTTAAATAGAATACTGAGTGTACAGAACAGGGATTATCAAACTTTTTGCTATGGGACTCCCATCAACCGCCAAAATCTGAACTTGCCTCCCCTATCAAAAGTGAAATATGTCAACAGAAAAACATGTTTTTCTGTAACAAGACCATTACTTTAGTAAAATTTATCTTATTTATAAAACATTAATGGAAATATGTCATTGATACAGGTGATCTATGCCTTTTTTTAATATTAGTAGCTCATGTCAATCAGTATGATGAGTAAAATATTCATTATTTTCTTTGTTTCACCTTGCCATTTGACATTGTCACGAAATCGATGAAAGTTGGGTTGTGTAAATGTAATTAATTGAGTCATAAATAATTAAATTACTAGATTTATCCCCAAAAGATTTAAACTCTTAATGCAAACTTCTTGTATCAGGAAACGTAACTTTATCGGACAAATGTTCCTATTCAAAACGTTATCCGCCAGTCCCTTCTACAAGTTTTAATGGACATTTCCGAACATTTTGTGTATAGAGTTTATTAACGAATTATTCAGTTATTTCTTGATAACAATTGTTTCGATACATGATCTTAATATAATGTAATGGTATTCCTTTTTAAAACAATATGATATAACCTTTTTTGACCAACTGTATGAAGTGAAACCAACCTAACTTTTTTTCTGTAGGCTTTATAAGCCTACATTATGTTGGGCAATCAGTTGTATACAAATTAACTATTTTTAGAATATGTTATATGTAGCATGCAATCAAATTACAGCGTATGCTTACCTCTTAATCCGTATCTATATATTATGTATCAGGCATTCTGTTCCAGATGAAAAATATCGGAGATTTATGCTACAAAAATATTAATGTAGTAAACCACTAGTTGTTATATATATTACTTGTACATTACCGCATTAACAGTTTATCTACGTTGTAACTCGAGTTATTAAAGGAGAAAACTATATTTTACAATATTTAATTTCACATTAATCTCGTAAAAACTACACGTGCGAAAAATACACCTTATAAAATTGGAAATATGTTATCATAGGCAACTAGATCGTACTTGATATCATCTTAATCTTACAAACTGAGGTTTGCCTTCCTAATATAGTAAAACAATTGAAGGGAAATTTTGGAAAATTTTATTTTTTATTTTTTACAAGTAGCGCTTGTGCTATCATACAGAATGTATGCTAGAGAAACAGTAGCGCAAACAGATGGACAATTTCATAATGTGCATCCTTTCCTTCAATTTAAAATTTTGCTTTTCCTTAAAAAAAATAGGACCTATGTTGCCAATGCGTATTTTCCTGCGGTATTTTAAAATGTAATAAATTACATTTTAAATTGTGAAATAAGAAAAAAGGCTACTTAAATATTTTAAAATTGGCGGTATTTATCTTCCCTTTGGGCGGTAAAAAGGGAAACATTGCCTATTTGATCTCATACCTGCTATTGCGAAATGAGATTAACTTTCAACAAGGCAGTGGAAGAAAAAAAAGTTGGAGTTGTTTTACAAGTATAATTATATAATATTTTGTACTACGTTTTAACAATATAAACGAGTGTGACATTTCATTAAACTACTGTACAGTCTTTAATCTTATATTTTCGTTGTTTTGCTCTTGACCTGATCATTGTCGTTAAATTGTAACGCTGCAGGTATATAATTTTCAAATAACGTAAACATAACCTCAATTTTCATTATATTATATTTGATAAAAAAATGTTGTAATCATAAAGTCAAATATATATGTATATATATGGGGAATCTCTCTACATCAGTGTATTTTCGTTGTTAATATTTTAAAGTAAAAAAAAAAAAAGTCCTAATTCATACAGGTACTATGGTAAACCTTAGAGATGTGCAAGTGAGAGTCCAGTTAAGCTTAAAGCATCATCAGAATTAGAGGCTCAACTTACTCTATGTTTTTCCATACAAAATTCTTATGACATCGTTGCACACTCAAATGTTTGCCTCTCCATTGTTAGGAGTTAACCAGACCAAGTTATTTTGTTATGCTCATTTCTCTAAAGATTTCATGAATGGTATGCAGTAAACATACTGACTCAATAAGACATCTAGTGGGAACTAAGGTATTACTAGGATGATGAAGGTCAGTAAAATTTACTTAGAGACTTATTGGCTCATGTTTCCATTAAGCGCAGTTTGAATTTTTTGTAAGTCTGAGGCATGCACCAATAGGTTTTTATTTTCAAATTATTTCGCACCATTTACAACAAATTTTTAATTTTTTCTAATGATTATTTCAACATATTTTTCCATGATATATAACTATATACATAACATGAAGATGTGGCAGCCATATTGATTTTTAAGAATATTCTATACAACAACAGTGCAGCCAACATAGGGTATGTACTTCAGAATTTGAGAACTTACTATTTATTTTTGGATGTTGCATTCTTTCACAGGTTAGAGTGCTTAAATTGCGTTAGGTTAGCTTTTAGGTTGGTCTTTCACAGTTTAGAGTACTTAAATTGCGTTAGGTTAGTTTTTAGGTTCGTTAAATAGCATATATAATGTTGGCTGCATTGCGGTATTCCATAGAGTAAACCACTTTGCATTTGTTAGCGCATGCACGTGGTGTCTGCCTGGGACTTAGAAAAAATTCTCACTGTGCTTAGTGGAAAGATTATCTGACATATTTATTCAGGCTTAAGGTTCTTTTATGAGCCTGAAAATCTTCTGACTTGGGACCCATGGCTTAAACTCCCTCCTGAAGGGCTGACACCATCCGGGTTTGATCACATAATCTTTGGAACCAGAGGCAAGGAATATAACCACTAGTCCACTGTGGCCAACTAGTTGCGATTTACCTTAGGTATATTATTTTCCAGTAACCTCGACATCTAACAATGTGGCGAGCATTCCTTTATCTACCATCTGATGAGGAAATAGCAACCGCACATGGGCAATGAAGTTGCATTTGAAACTAATCATACAGCGAGAATAGCAGGATACATGAATTGTATTATACGAGAGAACAAAATACTTAATAAGAATGGCTCAACTGCACTTATACTAGCGCTTGAGTTTTCAGTTATATTGTTGTAAACTATAGCTCTTCTTCTGTATTTACTAACATTATTTAAGATTTTAAACTTTTTCAAACAATTTTTATAACATTATTAGACAATTTTGAAGTATTTATTTAAATATGTAAATCACTATATTATGACACTGTTAGACAATATTGTGATGCTAACTGCTATTTTCTCCAAAGAGTATATTACTTAGTCTATGATTTTTCTATCACTATTTTGGGTTATCGCTGGTTGGATCAGCATTAGGGAGTGATAAGTAAGTGTACACCCATTTTTAATAAACGTTTAGTAATTTTAATATTAGTAATATATTTTTTTAACATAGATTTGGGGATTTATTGCAAATATTGGTAATTTAAATTTCATAGTGACGGATAGTAACCAATGATAATCGATATGTGGTTCGATTGTGGGTTATCGCTGGCTCTATAAACTCTGGCGTATGGGCACTGTTGTTCTTTGAAAATATTTCACGCTAGTTAAAGTGCAGTTTTTCCATAAGAATACTTACAATGAAATTGTAAACCATTGCATGACAAAACCTACCTAGAAATTTCTCCCAGAGAAGTGTTGTGATGTACTGAGGCCATGTCAAAAAAATTATCTGCCATTTTAAGTGCAAGGCACAGAAATCCAGTAATGGCAACCCACTGTGCAAAGCAGATGAACTCCCAGCTTGAGTAATGCAGAATGTAGTGAGATGTGTCACAGTATACATGCAGGCAGGTTGTCAAGGTTATCCATTTCACCAATTTGGGAGTTGTATTACTTCCCTATAGTTTAAATGAGAGCTTTGGTGCTGGATTTTAATGTCTTGCAGTTAAAAACAGCACTTAATTTTTTTGAACATGGCCTTGGTACATCACAACGCTTCTCTGGGAGAAGTTTCAAGGTAGGTTTCATCATGCAATGGTTGATAGTTTCCTTGTTAGACAAAAATCTATAAAACAGTCTATTGTTCTGAGACAATACTGGATACTCATAGATTGAAACAGATTCTAGAGACAAATTGAAGTAATGTTTTAAGATGAATTGTGCATAAAACTAGAAGAGATAAGGTAAGAAGTGAAGAGATTAGAAATCAGTAAAATATCCAAGCAATGGGTGATTGGGTGGATAGAAGAAGAACTGAATGGAACCAACATGTATCTCGCATCGCATTGGCAGAATTGTACTTGTGGCACGGAACAATGTACCTATATATGGGAAGAGATCTCCTGGATGACCAAAAAGGATTTGGAGGGACTTTTAATTTCTGGAAGGAACAGGCTGTGGGCCTAATATAACGAGAAGAAGAAGTCATTATGACATACTGAAAAACATGCAGGAAACGACATTGATCGTGTACGCGGACGATATGATCCTAGGAAGTCCAAACAAAACAGAATTGCAGGCGGCACTACAGGAACTAGAACAATGGGTCGACGAAAACAAACTCACCACCAACCCAGAAAAGACAGTCCAACTAACATTTAGAAGAGGAGGAAGAGCCACAGAAGAAGATATGCTAATGCTGAACGACGAACCACTAAAGACAGTTAACAAATTCACATACCTAGGCATGATACTCCAAACAACATTATGATCATTCAACCAACATATACAAGAGAAAACAGCAGCAGCCACAAGAGCAATCTACAGCATAAAAAATCTAGCTTGATTGTCACTACCCACGGCCATGACATTATTCGATACAACGATATCTCCAATTATAACATATGGCATAGACATTATATGGGAGAAACTGTCACTTAGCGATCTCAAAAAGGATAGAGAAGGTTAAGGCACGTTTCCTTAAAGTAGCTCTAAGGGTGGGGAAAACAACCCTGTCGAGACTTGTGTATGAACTTGCAAGAGAGTCGTTCTATGTAGAAGATCTGAGGATGAAACACCTTCTGCCAACTACCGGCCCCTACACAGAACTCGTACACCGAAGCAAATTGAAGAAGAAGGAGATAGACCTTGATTTCTATGCTACGGGAGCCATGATAGAGAGGAACTGGACAAAAGCTAACCAGGAGCAGCGACATGTTGTGACACGTTATGCTGTGCATGGTTTTCATCACAAAGTGTGTGAAAACAATAAGTACCACGACCCAAATGAAAAATGTATATGTGCTTTGTGTGGCCACAGATGCGAACGGTACCACATACCGAAGTGCCCAAAGAACACAAGAACACTGAACGAATATAGCAAAGATTAAATATAATGAATGCCCACTCGGGTGAACCTTTTTTACTTATTATCATTATGACATTATAATTAAGATTATTGGGTTCAAGTTTAGAATGATTTACCCTTGATTTTTCTGTTTATTATTGTGAATTGTAACTCTTCTTCTGTATTTAGTAACATTTTTAAATATTTTAAAATATTTAAGACAATTTTTATAACTTTATTTTAGAATTTTAAAATGTTTATTCAAATACACATATTGTGATGATGACTTGCTTTTTTCTCCAGAGAGTATATTATATAGTTGGAACCAAAGGGTTATCGATGGTTGTGATTATTAAGGAGTGAAAAAAAAAAAAAAGGCGTTTCATGGGATCCACCCTAGATTAGAGTAATTGAATTAGGTTAAGTGTGAGTTAGTTTTTACGTTCATTACATTTCAAATGTGTCTAAATAAGTAAAACAAAAATAAACGATAATAATCGATATGTGGTTCGATGATGGGTTATCTCTGGCTCTATAAAATCTGGCGCATGCGCACTGTTGTTCCATAGGACTTTGAAACTATATCAGGTAAATTAAAGTGGATAATCCCCAATTATTATATAAGGGATCCTGTGTACTAGTGGTTATGAAACTCACATCTGTTCCTGAAGTTTGCAGGTTCAAACCCGGTCGAAGTTGGATTTTTATTTTCAGGGAGTGAGAAACCTTTCTTCAGAAGGAAGTAAACCCATAACTCCCATGATGCAGATTTGAATCATATAAAGTATAAAAACCTGAAATGACAGGCCTTTGTGCTTAAATTGTGATGTTAATGATCTTTGCTTTTGAAGAGCATCATTAAATAAATAAATACTACTACTACTACTGCATAGGAGAGGAACTGGAATTATATATTTAGGTGAAAACAAGTTATACTGTTGCATCCTGCCTTCTTTACTACTACCCTCTTTTATTAGATGTCCACATATCAATCCTAGTGGACTAGTTATTACCATGCTCACCTCTGGTTCCAAGGTTTGTGGGTTCAATAAACTTTGCCAGACTCGGTGAAGTATGAGTTCCATTGGAAGGGAACTAGTAGATTTACAGCATGTAAATAAACCTCAGCAAGAAAAACAAGGCCTCTGGTCAAAATTTGTTGTCTCTTTCATACAAATACTTGAATTGTTATGACTTGACGTTAGCTGTTAAAGAGCATCAGAAAGATAAAATACTACCTTAATTTAATAAAAATTCCTATGGGAAGTAACACTATGAGGCAAATTATCAATATTATATAATTGAATTGGACATTTTTATGCCTCACATAACAACATGTATTTTTCACCTGTTTAATTTTGAAAGCATTCTTTAGCTTTACTTACTGACTTTTAACAAGTCAGAGCTTAGCTAAAGATAGAAGTATTTGATTTCGAAACTAGCCAAGTGAGAAATACATATTGTTATGAAATAAGATGTTAAAATTTCCATTTCAGTTATATCCATCCATAGTAATTCTGCCCGAGGGCAGGTCCTTCACTGCATTCATAGCATTTTCATGCTATGCTTGCAGCTTTACTAGGGAATTGTAGGTATGGTAGCTTCCCGTTGCTTTCCACACCGGTGAAGGATGATGATGATGATTATGATAAGGATGATGATGATTATGATAAGGATGATGATGGTGATGATGGCCATATGATTTCGGGGACCATTTGGGCCTTAAAGTTTTCCTGACATGTGTCTTACAGGTGAGGAAAAACCCTGATAAAAACCTCACCCAGAAAAACTGTCTCGACCGGGGATCGAACCCGGGCCCGCTGCGTGACAAGGCAGCACGCTACCTCAAGACCACAGCGGTGGACTTCAGTTATATAATACTATCTAAATATTTGAGCTCTAAAATTTAATAAACAAGGACTCTTATGTGTGAATAAATACTATATCAAGAAATAAGTTGAATCTGGTAATCTTATTAGGTATTAGGCAGAATTTTTTATCACTCACCTCATATTGTTCTTCTTATTTGACTATAATCTAGTTTCGGAACATAGTTTCTGTTCCATCCTTAGTATCGTCATGACCGTTGTTCTGTCATCTTGAAGAGCCGTCCTTCGCTCCTTCCATTAGCAGACTGAAAAACCTCAACCAGATCATTCTCCCTGGGAATTTCAAAGTTCATCAATTTCTTCTTTTCGTTCTTTTGAATGTAGTTCTTTTCCCAAACAGTAAGTTCTTTTGGTTTTTCTATTTGTTTTAATAATTTAGCTTCTTTCTCGATAAGATGTTTTTCAGACCATGCATGGGCAGCCACTACATATTTTTTTACATACCCTTTCTTGACATTCCTGAGATGTTCTTTCACTCTTGTTTTCAAATTTCTCTTAGTTTTTCCTATGTAGAATTTCTCACATTCTTCACATTTAATCTGATAAATCCCTGATTTGTTTTCTTCTTTAATTTTCTCATTCTTATTAGGTCTAATCAATCTACTGATGCTGTAGTCATTTTTGGGTGCTAACCTTATGTTGAAATCTTTAAAAATTATTTGAAACTTGTGGTGTTTTAATGGATGATATGCAAATTTTCTGAATTTTACATTTTCTTCTTTTACTTTTAGAAGAGTGCTTTGATTAATACATTTTTGTCTTTTGAACTTGTTAATTTTCTCGAGTATCATTCTTTCTGCAAAACCATTTTTTGTGGCTACGTTGATTATGTGTTCTTTTCCTCTTTCATAATTTCCTTTGTTCATGGGTATGTTCACTAATCTGTATGTCAAACTATTGTAAACTGCTTCTTTGTGAGCTATGTGATTGAAACATGAAGCTTTTATATAGTTATCTATATGTGTCTTCTTTCTGTAAATTCCGAATTCTATCTTATTTTCTTCATTCCTTTTTAATTTGAGATCTAAAAATGGTATTTCTCTATTAATTTCCTTTTCCATAGTGAACTTTATAGTTTGACTTTGAATGTTCAATAATTTCAATGCATCATCTATCAGTTTATGATTAACTATTGCAATTATTTGCATGGAAGCTTCTTGTAGGAAAGCCAGAGGGAAAACACCCAGTTGGCAGACAAAGAATGAGGTGGGAGAATAACATTAACTATGATTTGAGGGAAGTAGATTATACAGGGAATGATTGGAAAGCATTAGCTCAGGATAGGGATGTATGGAGAGCTTATGTCCGTGCGGCCATGAACCTACCGGTTCGATTGTGCCAGTGAGTAAGTAAGTAAGTAATTATGTCATCCACATATCTGAACTAGAACTTGAAAATTAAACGATGTCCACTAATTATCTGCTCATCTTACCTTTTAAATCTTGATGTTTCATTTGACATGTTTCAATATGTTGTTCATACCATTGTCAGATTGCCCAGACTGTTGATTTTTATGTTGTCGGCCCTGAATATCAACTACCACTCTATCTTCTGGTTGACTGAAGAACTTGTGAATCAAATCTTTTCCCCGAGAATTTCAAAAATCGTAATTTCAAATTTCATGAATTTTGAAATTCCCGGGGAAAAAGATTTGATTCACAAGCTCTTCAGTCAACCAGAAGATAGAGTGGTAGTTGATATCCAGGACTGACAACATAAAAATCAATAGTGGACAATTTGACGATAGTCTGGACAACATGTCAAAACATGTCAAATGAAATATCAAGATTTATTGAGGTAAGATGTACCAGATTCACCTTATTTATTAAGAAGAACCTCATATGTTACTTCTTACTGTAATTTATTAATTAATACCATTTTTGAAGCAAAATATTTTTGCCCATTTAAAAAAAAATATCAACAATTGTTTTCTCTTCAAAAATTAATTTGTTCTTCAGTGAGAGTGATAAATTTAAATAAAAACATTGCACTGTATCATTATTTCTGATTACAGCCACTTGGGGTCTTTCATATGTTAGCAACTAAAAAAAAATAGATGTAACATAATCATTACGCTTGTGACCTTTATGACCTTCAGATAAGGGACAGTATATGTAAGATAATTTCTCAATATTCATGCCAGTTGTAAGGTTGTGCTTCATTGAGCTGTATCCATTTAAAAGAGAATCTTTCTGTTACACTAAGAA
Organism: Diploptera punctata; assembly: GCA_030220185.1. Classification (NCBI taxonomy): domain Eukaryota; kingdom Metazoa; phylum Arthropoda; class Insecta; order Blattodea; family Blaberidae; genus Diploptera; species Diploptera punctata. The sequence goes on along the minus strand of JASPKZ010007995.1, from coordinate 273,996 downwards.
TATCATTACAAGAAACGATACCTAACCGTAGTTTATAATATAAGTTATTTGTATATATCAAGCTTAATGTTACCGCAGAGAGATCCCCAGAAGATGACAGAAGTTTTCATGCATCGAGTGAACCCCATATATTATTCAGATTACTCTGATACGATGTCCCTTTGTAGGAAACAATGTAGTTTTCTATCTTGAGATAATTTGTAATATATTTGTTTTTGGCTTCAGTTGATTGAAACTATTAGGAAAAGTGGCAGCTTACAAGTGTTTGAACTTAAAATTAAACCTGTTGCACAGTGCGTGTAGTAGTTTCAGTGAGTCTTTATGCAAGATAAGATTTCCCAGGAAGATATAGATCAGCGTAATACGAGAATGGATATGATATCAAATGTAAGTAAATAGAGGAGTAATTAGTAATTTGTTATATCATTTTTTTCCCTTCAGTAGTTGAGAGTAATTGGTTTTGAATGACTAGTGGTTACCATTTTTAGGCCTACTTCAAATTTTGAGATTATTGGATTCAAAATTGGGCTAATTTGCTGGAATATACATTTTCTTATTTTTTCCTCTTAGTCTGTAACCATAAACATGAACTAAATAATATTAAATTTGAAGAGAAAAATTTTCGCCTAGACCGGGACTCGAACCCGGGACCCTTGGCTTTCCGGGCCAAGTGCTCTACCAACTGAGCTACCAAGGCGAGTTACGATCTAGACGCAAATTTTTCTCTTATATACGTTGTAATTCCCTATCGCCAAATGCTTTTGAAACCATTGTTTCTATCTTTGCAAATGGCGGCTTCTTAGTTAAGAAGACATTTATTGGAAATTTAACATTACTTTAAAAGCCAGTAAGGCCTCTAATGATGTTTTTATTATTAATTTAACATTTCTCAATGAAAGATAAATTAAATTTGAAGAGAAAAATTTTCGCCTAGACCGGGACTCGAACCCGGGACCCTTGGCTTTCCGGGCCAAGTGCTCTACCAACTGAGCTACCAAGGCGAGTTACGATCTACGGAAAGCCAAGGGTCCCGGGTTCGAGTCCCGGTCTAGGCGAAAATTTTTCTCTTCAAATTTAATTTATCTTTCATTGAGAAATGTTAAATTAATAATAAAAACATCATAAATAATATTAGTTAACAATTTAATTTAGTGAAATAAATAATTCCATTTCCAACATATAACCAATGATGTTTGAGTTTTACTTGATGTTTACATATATCAGTCTTAAATTTAAAAGATAATCGAAATAACACATTCATCTTATATGTCTTTGTTTTTGCCTAGCATAGGTTATTAGTTAGATCTGATTTTGGTTAGGTTTTATATATGTAGTACAAATGTTTAAAAAAAATGGTGATTTTTATTCAATAGTTCAGCAGGTAATTTTGAGATCAAAAAGCAGGATAAAATAGCAAAATTGCATATTCTGGAAAATTACCAAAATCAACTAGGATCAATGGATTTGTATATAAATAAGGATTTTTTTTTACAGCTATGGCCATTTTCCCACTCCTAGCCTGTACTTATTTCTATTCAATGTTCTTCTATTTGGGCTGTGATGTTGGCTACAATGTGGAAAGAGATATTGACTCCAAAATAAATAAATTTCAGATGGTGTGTGGAACAATACAGAGAACATTCAAAAATAAAATTAGAAAAGAACCAAGATAAAAATGTATAATGTTATGGCGGTTCCCACAATATTGTATAGATGTGAAACTTGGGCTCCAGTGAAAAAACAGAAGGATAGAATACAGATGGCGGAGATGAGGTTCCTAAGACAAGTAAAAGGATGTACAAGACTTGATAGAATAAGAAATGAGGATATAAGAGAAGAATTGAAAGTACAGCCTTTATTGGATAAAGTCACGAATTACAGATAGAAATGGATTGATCACATGGATGGAATGAGTAAGGAAGCAAGAAATTATCAAGCAAGAAGACGTGATGTTGGAAGACCTAGAAGACGTTGGGCTGATGCATTATAAAGTCGGAACAGGCAATTGCCTAAGCCCTGGAGTGATGATGATGATGATGTTCTTCTATATTCAGTCCTGGGTTCTCATCCCTCTTAGCTGTTTTGCTTCCACTTAGATTTTAGTCTTCCTCTCTTTGCTCTGCATAGATGTTCAGTTGAAGATCTTCTTTGGCATTTATCTTCCCTCATTCTCATCAATTACCCTAACCATCTTAAAGATTTTTGTTCAGTTCATTCAGTGATTTTTTCTTTTGCATCCATTCTGTTTCTTATTTCCTGATGAAGTATTTTGTCCATTTTCGATAATCTGAAATTCTTTCATTTCCAGTGCCAAGATTTTCTTCTTTAATGATTCCTTAATGCACCATGTTTCACTTCCATAGCAGGCAACTGTTTCTACCAATCCTTTTTTAATCACTTTAGGTACTGTGTTGTAGATTTACAACATGTAAAACAGTTGAATGTTTATAGAAAATGTCACTATGAGGTTTAATTTAAAATTTAAAAGAATGTTAATTCTGAAATAAGAGGCATCTGAGAAAAAAATTGTTAGTCCTTAGGAGCCCAGATTTGAATTGGGAGGCTTATAAACTGAGCTGTTTAAACTCCATGGCACGACAGGTCTAGAAGGCCCTTGGCCTACCAACTGGCTGCTGGCTTCACATCCACATGTGCTAATCACAGAGTTAGACCATCATCCAACCAGTGTAGGGGTGACATGTGGTCCCCCAACCACTACTTATTGTAGCTACCCAAATTCCTCACGATGCTGGAGCTGTTTAAAGAATGCAATTAAATAAAATAGTAACTGGTAATTAGGAGTGAGATGAATATTTGTGATCTGGTAGCTCTAGATTCCAGATTTGTGAGATCATATCTGACTAGTTTGCAAATTTATGTAATTGAAATAATGTGTATATATATGTTCTTTTTTTTTTGTTTCAGTATCCTGTGCTGAAATCATTCCTGGTTGGTTCTTTTTCTGGGACATTTTCTACCATCATATTTCAGCCTTTAGACCTTGTAAAGACAAGACTCCAGAATCCAATACCAAAGACCATTGGGTGAGTAGATTTTATTGTGAGTATACAATTTGATTAAGGATCCCATTCATTCCAGTTTTCTGAAGATAGTTATAAATTTTCCAGATGTTTTCTTTCTGTTAAGACAGATATGATTTTCGCAAGACTGTTCTGGTGTTCCTAGGACAGTTCTTGTTTCCCCAGGCCATTTCCAGTTTTTAGGTTAGTTTTGCTTATCACTGAAGTTAAATATGAAGGATAAGTAGTCGGCTACGTTAGGCTAGTGGTTATATTCCTTTGCCACTATTTCTGAAGGACGCATGTCCAAACCTGGCCATGATCGATGGAATTTTTTTAGAATGGAAAAATCAAAGGGACAAGTCCTCCGGGAGGGACTTAACCCACTAGCTTCAGGTTTAAATAAAGTAAAGTGATCCCACAACAGGCCTGGAGGCCCTTGGAGTAGTAGGAGGTTAAGGCTCCCACTTTTTCTAGACAATCGGCATTTTATGTCAGCCAGGTTGTCAGCCCTGCGTGACGGCCGCCTTTACCCCCAGAACAAGCGTCTGGTACTCATTTACATTAGAGGCTGAGTCGACCCCAGGGCCATAGTGCCGCCAGAGGGTTTGGGTCAGTTTAAAAATCCTGACCCCAAGGGACTTAAACCCTCGACCCTCCGGCTTGTAGCTCAGTGCCTTAACCACTACACTACGGCGTGCCCTCTTCAGGTTTAAATGCTTAATGCATTTTCCCCAGAAACTGGATTTATGTTACCGTAAATTATATTTTCTATTTTCATTCAAAACAAGCAATAGATAACGGTACATGAGATCACAATAAGGGTGAAGACGAAAACACGTTCATGTACTATCCATAATGTTAATAAAAGATTACCCTGCCAAGGGATGTACAAAGTATTGCAAAATATATAATGGCAGTGGACCATGTTGGCATGCAACATTTTTTGAATCCCTTTCCTAATATTCCTCTGGGGTGCTGGATTTTATAAAGGTAAATTTAGTAATTACAACACATGTAATCGGTGAAAGTCAAGTTTATTATTTGTGCTGACTTAGTACGTAGATACAAATAAAACAGGATCAAATATTTGAATCTAAGTCCATTCCTAGGACTAGAGGGGCCTCGAAGTGTGTTGACTTCGGAACAGGCAGCACATGGTCCTCAATAACGACGTAAGTGTGCCCACCGCACACGCAAGCCTAACACGCACTGATGCTACCTAACGCACACTGCGATAGCTGAACACACTCTGAGGGAGAGTGTTGTAGTCATCTATAGACCTGAGCAATACACAGAAGTTGGCAACATTATTCAACAAAATGCTACCAACACAATTCAGCATTACTGTATTCAGGCGCCTACAAGCGGCAGTCAGATGAACTACATCATTAGCATAATAACAGACGGCAGGTGTCTGCTATTACCGACAGAGAGAGCGACTCTCGTCGCAACAGGCACCTCATCTTCTGAGTTGAAGGCCATTAACTGCCGGTGAGTCTACCTCGTCTTTTGAGGCGAATGGGTTAAGCCATAGGTCTGAATCTGAAGATTTTAAGACTTGTAAAAGAATGTCAAGCCTGAATAAAAAGGCCTCTGTGCAAAATTTACTGAATATTCCCATCTTAGTAATACCTTGGTTTCCTAGATGTCACTATGAGGCAGAATGCTGACCCTCGGCCACTCAGTGACATCTATCCAAAAACAAGTGTAACTAAATTAGTACTTTAATAAATGAGTTGGAGAAAAGTTTTAACATCTCACCTCACAAAGTTACATGTCTTCACGATGCCAGTTTCAAAAGTATAGTATTACTTCCATCTTCAGTCAAATTTGACTGAAGATGGAAGTATTTGAAACCAGTATCGTGAAGACACGGTGAGATGTTCAAACATTTTCTCCAACTCATTTATTAATGTAAATACTTCATAGTGTTTCCTCCCACTTTAATTTTAATTAAATTAGTACTTCCTTGAAATATTGGTTGAATTTCTCCTCTGTAGGGGGAGAACACCTAAGTCCCTTTGGGAGACACAAGGGCTTACTACTACTACAAGGACATTACGTGTGAATCCTACATAATATAATTAAGGAAATGGAACAAGCAGTAGGATGAGATATGACACCTTAGAATATGATATTAAATGTAAATATCGCGGCATCTCTTCAGTTGTATGAGTCTCTTAGATTGTGATAGATTTTGGATTCATAGGTGTGAAAATATAGGGATGAAATCATGTTGAAACGAGTTACAGTTTAAAAGATATAGGGTTCATTATTTCAGCTCAACAATACACATAAGTTGCATAGGATAACTCTGATACAGGATTACATTACCAAGAGCACAACGATCAAAGGGTTGTTCATTTAGATTATTTAATATCCCGAGTTCTCACTTTAAACCCGTTCTAAATTTGTGGCAAGTGTAATGATTGTTATTTGCGAATGAAGTTAATTCATTCTGCAACTGGCTAATTGTCAGCCTGATATTAACTTAGGTAAATTCTTGTTGCTACGAACTTTATCTTTTACTCCCGACACTGTATACTAACTCTCTAAGTTTCTTAAATAACACACACTTGTACTAAGTTTGCCACTCTGAATGTATATTTTTACACGCTTTATATTAGCTTGACCTGTATCTATCTATCTATGTAACTGAATCTTTCAATGCGTTTTTCACCCACTTAAAATAATTGGATCTACTTGAAATTTTGTATACTTGTAAAGGACCCGTGACAATACAATAATTTCATATTTATTTTCTAAAATCCTGGCCAGAATAATCAGAAAATAAAAAAAGTGTCTTTGTATTTATGTAACGGAATCTTTGAACACGATTTTCACCCACTTAGAAACATAGGATAGACTTGAAACTTTGTATACTTGTAAAGGACCCGTGACAATACGATAATTTCATATTAATTTTCTAAAATCCTGGCCAAAATCATCAGAAAATCGAAAAAAGTGTCTTTGTATTTATGTAACGGAATCTTTGAACACGATTTTCACCCACTTAGAGACATTGGATCGCCTTGAAACTTTGTATACTTGTAAAGGACCCGTGACACTACAATAATTTCATATTTTATTTCTAAATTCCTGGCCAATATCATCAGAAAATCAAGAAAATTAAAACTGGTATAACAGGTTACGGACTTGTCGACTTTTTAGTCAATCGTTGTAAGAGCTCAGTTGGTAAAGCGGTGAACTAGTGGTATACAATTTCAGTAATCCATAGGTTGCTGGTTCGAATCCGGCTGGGGAGGATTTTTATTTTAGAAGAGTAATACTTTTAGCTCATACTACAATAGTATGGAATTTAAAGATATTTACATTCTTATCTTATTCTGTAAAATATTAAAACTAAAAAATAAAAAAAAATAGTTTTAAAAAAACTAAAACAGCACGCTTTATTAGAAAACCGAACTCAAAAATAAAAAATAATTTTAATTTCCAACATGCTTGGGATAAATTTAAAGTGGTCAACAAAAGAATCATCTCCAACACATAGAATAAAACTAGAGTTATCAACAAAAAGAAAATAATTTTACCATCAAAAGCATGAGGTGCTTTTTATGAGTTTTACATGTTCTTCTTAGAGAATTTACTTTTACCAATATCTATTTATTATCAAATATATTAATTGATATAGAGCACCCCACGCTTTTGATGGTAAAATTATTTTCTTTTTGTTGATAACTCTAGTTTTATTCTGTATGTGTTAGAGATAACTTTTTTGTTGACCACTTTAAATTTATCCCAAGCATGTTGGAAATTAAAATTATTTTTCATTTTTGAGTTCGGTTTTCTAATAAAGCATGCTGTTTTAGTTTTTTAAAACTATTATTTATTTATCACTTAAGAGCAAAGCCCCAATATCCCGATTTTAATTGCTTAGAAGCTGAGTTCCAAATTTCTCTAGAACAATGGGATATAACAATAAGCATGGTGTATGCAGTCTCCCCTCCATGGTATCTTTACCTTGTCGTGGTGGAGTGGCTTGTGTGCTTAAATGATCCTGAGAACTATGCCGGCGGTAGCATTGCTGCCGATAGGGTTACCCATGCCAGACTGGTCGAAGGTGATAAGCCAGACAAAAAAAGTACCTTGGTCGAAAGAGTGACGATCTTTCACCGTAAAAATACAACCATCAAGAAATGTGGACATGGGTTCAACTGGGGTAAAATTTTCCGGAAGTCAAATAGTCCCCCATTCGGTTCTCCGGGCGGGGACTACTTCAGGGAACCCATGCCAAAGGCTCAAACACAGGGACATGTTCCTAGGAACATGGAATGTTAGGGAAGCCAGATATAATAAGAACAGTTAAGTCTCGTAGACTGCGATGGACAGGACATGTTGCACGTATGGGGAATGAAAGACTTGCATGGTAGCTTCTTGTAGGAAAGCCAGAAGGAAAACGCCCAGTTGGTAGACCAAGAATGAGGTGGGAGAATAACATTAACTATGATTTGAGGGAAGTAGATTATACAGGGAATGATTGGAAAGCATTATGTATGGAGAGCTTATGTCCGCGCAGCCATGAACCTACGGGTTCGATACTGCCAGTGAGTAAGTAAGTATCCAGTCTCAATATGAAATCAACATTGAGGTGTTATACAAATGTTTGAAATTACATGCATTAAAGTTGTTTCTTTCTTTCTTATTTTAAACTACTATTTGAAGTGTTTGGGTTTTCAAATTTATTATATTTCTAAAAAACTGATCCAACAAATGAATTTATTGTGTTTAGAGATAAATTCATACTTTGATTCTAGACACTTTTTCTTTATCCAAAATAAACCATAAAACATAAACTAATCTATACTTATCATGGGGGCACGCCATAGCGTAGTGGTTAAGGCACTGCGCTACAAGCCGGAAGGTCGAGGGTTCGAGTCCCGGTGGGGTCAGGATTTTTAAACTGACCCAAACCTTCTGGCGGCACTATGGCCCTGGGGTCGACTCAGCCTCTAACTGAAATGAGTACCAGACGTTTGTTCTGGGGTAAAGGCGGCCGTCACGCAGGGCTGACAACCCGGCTGACATCAAGTGCCGATTGTCAAGAAAAAGTGGGAGCCTTAACCTCCTACTACCCCAAGGGCCTCCTGAGGCCTGTAGTGGGATCAAAAAAAAAAAAAACTTATCATATTCATTTTTTTAAAATTTTATATCACACCGTTGAGGTTATATCTTTTATTATAAAATTTATGTACTTTTTTTTATATTTTTATACTCCGTCTTCTTCAACTTTAATATTTCACGTATTATATTTTCGTGAAGCTTTTCAAAGTTTGAAGCAAAATCTTTCACTCAGACTCCTAGATTGGGAAATTAGAATAAATAAATAAATTTAGGACGTGTATTAGTATAATGTTGAATCTCTGTTGGATGAAATAATCATCGCAGGTATATGAAATGTATATGCAATCAAATTGTGAGAACACGAGGGATTTGATTTTCATATAACTAAATAAAAATAAATGGAATTAAGAAAGTTGATAGAATCCCAAATAAACGACAAGTTAGTTTTTTACGGAAATAATTTAGCAAGTACATCTTACTGCTATTGTCAAGCGACAGGTACTTGAAGCGGCCACAAAAAAGTTAACATTTAAAGAAATCTATTGTACTAGCAGATTACCAGACATTTCTTTGTAGACCAGCAATCTAAGATCTTAAACCGAGCTTCGCTGACAGGTTATGAACAAAGGATTGATGTAGGACTTGGAAACTACAGCGTAGAGTAAACAACTCCTAATAAGGAACCAGACAAACCGCGAGGTCGCGAAGTCTAGCAAATAAGCTGGAAAAAAAGTCACTGACCTAAAGAAAGTTATATAATAAATTTAGACCGGAATTCCCCAGTGTACGAACTTTTAGTAGAACTGTATTTTAGGATGGGAGTATTCATCCAGGGAACATGGTGGATCCTTGTCCAATCAAAAGATGGCGATCCCTTCTTTGGTCATAAGGAATCGTTGTCAGCCAATATAGTAAAGGGTTATATCACGACAAGGTAATGACCTCATGATGACACGAGTACAGAGAGAGGGTAAACGAAGTTTTCCTTATACCCAACAAAATGATGTTAAGTTAGTTCTGCATAACTCATCGGGGAAGAGTTCTCCGCAGCCCACAGATAAAAGTTAGTTCAGCATTCTGAGTTCTTCGTAGCTCACCGAGGCGGGATTCGCGACAGACTCACCGATGTGGCCATCAATTAGCAACATAACTTCACTTAGAAACAATTCGGCTTTGATAGATCCTCAGAGATTCCATCTTGGATTCTAAATGAGTTCCTGCAGTTAATACCTTGTCCGACATTAAATGTGTCTACAATCATATGTGTAACCAGTGTCCATCGATTAATAAAGTATATTTATTAAAATTCATCTCGCGTAGTCTTGCGCCGGCCAGCTCCTTGCTTATCCCTGTAGAAAGAACCTCAGCTCTACCAATTTCCAACCTGAGCAACCTAAATTCTCATACATGGAGAAATCCTTTCAATACTCCTGGCGCCCAAACTTCCCTTATTAACGTATATACCCAGAATTAACCCTCTCTTAAGTTTTACTTCATCTTCGTGACTCTTGTTATTATTAAATTTATTTATTTATTTGTAAATTTCAACACCAACCATTAGTTTAGCAAAATAGAAGAAACACTAACAATATGGTATATAATACTTTTTGTTTTGTTTTGATTATGGTAACTATGTATTATAAAATTTATAAACAACCATGTCTTGAAAATGATCTCACATAGGAGATTGAAACGTCGACTTAATAAATTTATGTTTTGACTGAGATAACATTTATTTCTTTGTAATTATGATTACTAACAATAATACACAAAGAAAACAACAAACAAAAAAAAAAGTAATATTTAGGATGAGATAGAAATCGTCAAAGAAGCAGAGAATAAAAATGTATTAAATGAAAATATGCCTAGCAACCAAATAAATAAATAAATTCAATAATAACAAGAGTCATGAAGATGAAGTAAAACTTCGAAATGCTTCACAAAGATATAATACATGAAATATTAAAGTTGAGGAAGATGGTGTATAAAAATATAAAAAAAAAGGTATATAAATTTTATAATAAAACATTAATTAATGTCAAATAGAATTGAAGTTAAAGTTAATTCTAAAGTTAGAGTTGGTTTTAAAGTAGTTTTATAAAGTTATTAATTTTTATTTTCGTGTTTAATAATATATGTATATTGTTTTCAGAGCGAGGCCGGGAGAACCATGTGGGATGATGACAATTATTGGTCACATTCTCCAGAAGGAACAAATTTTTGGATTGTGGAAGGGCATGACCCCCGTAAGTTACATTTTAATTTTTTGTTATTGTTGTAATGGTATCTGCTATCAATGTTTCTTTACAGGGTACGCTGTAGCATAGTTTCTTAAGGCAACACACTACAAGCTGGAAGGTCATAGGTTCAATTCTCAAAAGCATTGGAATTTTTAAACTGGCATTACCATGGATTTGGGGTTGACTCAGCCTCTAATTGAAATGAGTACCATATGCATGTTTTGGGATAAAGACAACTGTCATACAGGGCTGACAACTGTTATGACATATTATGATTGCAAATGTGGGGACTTTAACCTCTTAATATTACAAGGGGCATCTAGTGGGATCACTTCACTTTAACATTATGGAATACAAATGTCACCAGGGTCATAATGATGTTCTTAATCATTAGCTCCACTCTATGTTGTTACAATTAATTGAATAACAATGTAAGATATTAATGAGTAGTAGTAGTAATATTCAAATGTTCTGAAGCTCTTGATTTGTCATCATTTGCTTGTGGGCTTCCCAATAATATTCAGCAATTTGGAATGGTGTTCCAACTATTTTCTGAAGATCAGCACAGAACATTAAGTGATCCTTGTTCATTGTCGTATTTGTGTTCTTGCATATTGTGCAGTGTGGAGAGTCTAGTAGCTTAATTTTGTGTAGATGTGCTGCCAAGCAATCATGACCAGTTTCAAGATGAAATTATGCAACTGCAATTGATCAGGGGCTGTTTGGTATTGGAAATTAATGATAAAGTTAGAATTTAACACCTCACCTCATAATTTTAGATTTCTCGAAGACTAGTTTTGATCCTTCTGTATGCCATCTTCAGCTGTACCTAACTGTTGAATTGGTAGTTGGCAATCCTGTAGATTGCTTCCTGCTCCCTTTGGTGATTGACCAATGAACTTCCAAACTAAATCTTTTTCATGGAAAATTTCAAAATTCATGATTTTTATTTTTCTGGATGTGAATATACAGAAGTATCAAAACTAGTCTTTGAGAAATATGCAATTATGAGGTGAGGTGTTAAATTTTAACTTACTTACTCACTGGCACTATCGAACCCGTAGGTTCATGACCACATGGACATAAGCTCTCCATACATCCCTATCCTGAACTAATGCTTTCCAATCATTCCCTGTATAATCTACTTCCCTCAAATCATAGTTAATGTTATTCTCCCACCTCATTCTTGGTCTACCAACTGGGCGTTTTCCCTCTGGCTTTCCTACAAGAAGCTTCCATGCAAGTCTTTCATTCCCCATACGTGCAACATGTCCTGCCCATCGCAGTCTACGAGACTTAACTGTTCTTATTATATCTGACTTCCTATAAAGACCATGTAGTTCATTGTTATTTAGTCTTCTCCATTCACCTGTCTGTTCATCTCTCTTTGGTCCAAAAAATTTCCTAAGTACTTTATTCTCAAATACTTCTAATCACCTTTCCTCCCTTAAAGTAAGAGTCCATGTTTCGCACCCATATAATATAACTGGTAGAATAATAGTTTTATATATTTTCAGTTTTAACTTTTTTGAAAGGAGTTGGGAAGTCAAAAGTCTCTGCAATGCATAATAACACACATTTCCAGAATTGAGCCTATGTTTAATTTTCTTGTGCATCTCATTCCTGTTTGTGATTATTGTTCCTAGGTATTTGAATTCAGCCACTTCCTCAAAATTTCCCTCATTTGTCATTAGCTGTCCATTTCCATTATATAATGAATTTCTACATGTGACCATATATTTAGTTTTTTAACTCTATTATTAATTAAAATAATAAGTTTTATTCTTCCTTAAGTCATTGTACTATTTATAATTGCAGTCCATAACCCGCTGTGTGCCAGGAGTGGGGTTATATTTCTCATCACTACATTGGCTCAAAACAAATGTATCATCAGGTGATCCAGGTCCATTTGAAGCTATTGCTCTGGGAATGGTGGCTCGATCCATGAGTGGAGTGTGTCTGATACCCATCACAGTTATTAAAACTAGATTTGAGGTAAGTTATACTAAATTCTGGAAGCTGTAAAGTCAAGAAAATTAACGAAAATAAATCAAAATAATTTGTATAAATGCTGTAGTTCTACATAGTGCTGAAACCTGGACGATGACGAAAAAAGATAAAATTAGAAATGAACTTATTAGAGATTCAGTGGGAGTACAACAAATTACAAAATAAATAAGGAAAATGAGACTAAAATATTTTTCTCAGACTGGTAGGAAGTAACACTATAATGTATTTAATTAAATATATTTAATTGTTATTGAAAATATATAAAACTATTATTCACCAGTTATATTATATGGGTGCGAAACATGGACTCTTACTTTAAGGGAGGAAAGGAGATTACGAGTATTTGAGAATAAAGTTCTTAGGAAAATTTTTGGACCAAAGAGAGATGAACAGACAGGTGAATGGAGAAGACTACTTAACAATGAACTACATGGTCTTTATAGGAAGCCAGATATAATAAGAACAGTTAAGTCTCGTAGACTGCGATGGGCAGGACATGTTGCGCGTATGGGGAATGAAAGACGTGCATGGAAACTTCTTGTAGGAAAGTCAGAAGTAAAACGCCCAGTTGGTAGACCAAGAATGAGGTGGGAGAATAACATTAACTATGATTTGAGGGAAGTAGATTATACAGGGAATGATTGGAAAGCATTAGCTCAGGATAGGGATGTATGGAGAGCTTATGTCTGCGCGGCCATGAACCTACAGGTTCGATAGTGCCAGTGAGTAAGTAAGTAAGTTATACATCTCATGGCTTTGGTGGTCTAGGGGTTAAGTTACTCATTTCTGGTCTCAAGGGTTGCAGGTTCAAACCTGGCTATGTTAGGTGAATTTTTAGGATGGAAAATGTAAGAGATAACTCTTCCAGGAGGGATTTTAAGCTGTAGGTCCTGAGTTTGAAGATTTTTGAACTCACAAAAGAACCTCATGCCTAAATTAGAGCCTCTAACCAAAATTGAATCACCCTTCCCATTCCAATAATACTTTAGTTGCCTACTAGGTGTCTCTTTGAGGCGATAAACTAAACCATTTGTTACTCACTGACATATATAGCTTAAATTAGCTTAACCAAGCTAATTTAAGTAATTCCTGCAAGCAAGCATCCTTGACCTTCTTGGGAATGTGCGGATATAGATAAGAAGACATAATTATATCATATCTAGTATTTATTCTCTTACCTAAAAAATGTTTCAGAGGTCATTTTCCCCATTTTGAGCCAAAAACTGACTGCTTTGTCGACTGTTGAAAAAGTATTATATACCGTATTTTATGGACTATACGACGCTATGGACTATAAAATGAACCTTAATTTTTAAGCAGTTTTTTAAAAAAATAACATTTTTACTATTTTTATTATTGCAAAGCCAGACTAAAAAAAAATTCTTAGTTTATAAAACTGTTCTGATCTTTAAAATCCTTGAAAATCGCCATCTGAACTTTCTTCTTCATATATAAGATGGTCTTCACTGCCATCGAGAGCGTTACTTACACCGTACTTCTTGAAAGATTTAATAATAATGTCTTCTCTCACTCTAGACCACGACTATTTTATCCATTGACACACTTGTTTGATTGTATGTCGTTTTAAAGCTCCCTTCGGCTTGAATTCATATTGGGTTTCATCCATCATCCATTTGTTTAAGTTCACTGGCATCGTAGACTACTATGACGCATCATAGGCTAAACAGTGTTCTGGGAGGGAGGCATTGTTAGCAAGCTTGTTAATCCCCGCAACTCATATTTGTTGTATCGCTGCACTGCTGCTGCCAGTTGAATCCAATGCTGACAGATAGAGATAATTCCTGCAGCATCGAATACATGGCCATTTTTAAGACTGGCAGGAATTTTAAATCAAACATTGAACATTTTTATATTAATTTTGAGTATAAGATGCACCTGAATTTTGGAGGCAATTTTTCGAAGAAAAAAGTGTGTCTTATAGTCCATAAAATACGGTATTCTCTTTCTCTGTTGTTAGGCAGACAAACCTCATGATAAAATCCTTTTCCCTGGGATTTATGTCCAGAAAAATAGAGAATTTTTTAAGTTCTAACACCAGAGGGAAAAAAATATTCAAGATATCTAATGTTCAACACAACAGTCAGATTTTAAAATTTAAAATTAAATTCTTTTTACCTCACCTCAAATCCTGTCTTCTAGTACTGGTCAACATGATTTTTGTCTCATGAGTACCAATAGTTGTACTTAATGCAGTTTTTATCGTGTTTTCAAATATGTATTTAGAATTTCTCCATCACCCACATTTTTTTTTTATTTCAATTTCAATTAATGGATTTAAATAATTATTTTTTTAATAAACGTTTTTTCGTCCATTTGTCCATTGTAAAATAAAATGCACGGGGAACACTTTCATCAGGAGATTTCAGCTATGGAAAAGAGATATCAAGGCAAATGGAATCCTAATATGCTGGCCGATTATTGTTGAACCATCAAGAGGGATGCTCCACAGGCGAAATATAGCAGAAAATTGTCGTTTCTTACTGTCTAGGTGAGTCTGAATGTTTAGAATATTGTGTAGTTACGATTGTAGAAAATATTAAAGTGTTTGAAATTATAAATGTCTGTCTCTCGGAAACCTTGCGTGATGGAGAAAAACCGATATCATATTTGAATTCAGGAGAAGAAATACTATCAGAATCACATATTTTTCTTTCTGAGACAAAAAAAAAGTTTATTTTTTGTTGCTCAGTGTAATTAGACCACTTTCATAACCTTAGTGGTTACATCTTCAGTAAGTATAGAGTGTGGTGTAACTACTGAAAAAGTAACCACTAAGGTTATGAAACTGTTCTAATTAGAAGACAGGATTTGAGGTGAGGTAAAAAGAATTTTATTTTAAATTTTAAATTAAACCTCCTAGAATAGTTCGAGTCAGATTCTAGTTGATTCACTGAAACATCTCCAAAAAATAAATCAAAATATGAAGTGAGGTGCATATTTGCAATTAATTCTCTTAATAAAAATACCTCATAGTGTTAATTCCTATAAATGTTGATAATTAAAGAGTTATTATGGTTTTGTTTTACAGAGTGGAGTTTACCAGTATGGAGGTGTCACACAGGCATTACGAGTGATTTACCGAACAGAAGGTGTACGTGGTCTGTGTTGTGGACTGGTGCCCACCTTGTTCAGAGATGCACCATTCTCAGGTCTATACTTCATGTTCTACACACAAACCAAGCGAGCATTGCCACAAGGTAACACCCACTGCACAAACATTATTAAAATTGTACACTTATCAATCATCATGTAGCCTATGTGTTCTAATGCCAAACACTGCACTTCATGTGCTTCGGGTTCTGCGCTTCAGCAGATAGATGGTATTATGTACCACTTCAGCAGACCATGTTACTTAGATGATGTATTCTTGTATTGTGTTCAGACAGGAGTGTGGGTTCAGTGTATGTTTATGTCATTAAAAGGAGTCGGAATTTACACCTCACCTCATGTTTTGTTGATTCTTGAGGACCGGTGTTGGAAGTTGAACTCCTTCCGAAATTTCTGAAACTGGTTGTCAAGAATTAACAAAACATGAGGTGAGGTGTGAATTCTGACTCCTTTTAATGATATTAAATAGAGAAGCTAAACTTTTAAAACAAGTAGAGAAACCTTTAGAATTGATAGTTTGGGAAAAAATATACATTCAGAAAAACAAAAATAGATCTATGAATTTTGATATCCCTAACGAAATTACATTGATTTCGAAGTTCATAAATTCAACCATAGATGGCAGCACTGAAGATGGCGACAATAGAATAGTTGACGGCCGAAGAATTTCGTCAGTCGGAGTTATGGCTGACGATGAACATGACTATGTTTGAAATCGCGATATCATGGAAGCATGAATCCTATGAGGTGAGTTGTTTAATCAATATGTTCTCCGATGAATTTTAATAAAACCTCGTAGTGTTCCTCTTAAAAATATCAGTGTGTTTCCACGACAGAACAATGATCATGAAAAATACTGAAGAGGGAATGATTCCTATTCCAAAACCACCTAAAAAGAAGACAAAGTATGAGGTGAGATGAGTTTAGTAGTGGAAGCCAGACACGGGATTTGTGCTGTGTGATAACGAAGGCTTACACGTGCAGGCACGGGACCTGAAATGTGCGCTGACTTAGCAGTTTACGAGTTCACGGCCACAGTCAGATAGTGTACCTTGAGTGGATAAGGTGCTTGATCGCTTTTCCTTGTGAACTGAATGACGTGTGTATAAGTTATTTAAATTTTAAAATTTGTATCTTATAAAACATAAGTGTGAAGTGAATCACATGTGTATGAGTGTAAACTGTATAATGGCTAATATTTTTCTACTGAACAACATGTATTTATTTATGAACAATATTTATTAACTCAGTCTGCCAGCCAAGTACGAAGACATTTTGAAACACGATTCCCGGGTGTAAAAATTCCATCACGTTCAACAGTCCATAATATGTACAACAAATTTTATAAAGAGGTGTCAAAAATGTATGGACAACGAAGGTGAACAGTTCCAATACCTGCTTCAATAAAGTTGATAAGTATGACAATTTGTAAAATAGTTATGAAAATGTGTGTGGTTATATCACCGCGATCCTATGCTGTCCATTCCCCACCGCGAGTGCGTCAACAGTGTATAGTGAAATCCCCGCGTCTGCCTTCCACTACTAAACTGATCTCACTGTATTTAAATAATAAATAAATGTATGTGTTTGCATAGTCTAAAGATGATGTATGAGGGATGATGATGAAGTTAAATCTGGTGCCAGCATGTAGCCTACTCCTATCAAAAAGCAGCAAGGAGGCCACCAGGCTTAATGTCTACAACTTATGGATGAATTATTATCAACATATGTAATTTGGAGGGGTTTGCAATTTAATACAGGAGTCTGGTTCACAATCTAACGATTAAAATTTGTATACTACCACCCCTCCTGGCCCTAAGATGAAAAATTTTGCAATAATATTAATTTAATAAATAATGCTATAGCTGTGTGGAGTCCCTTCATGTCTTCTTCAGGTAGAAGCCATTCATTGTGTATTTGTGAATGATGATTCATTGCAATTGAATGTGGGACCAGTAGAGTAAGGTAAAGGAAGGATTTCTGCTCGGATGGGAATGAAGCCTGAATTAGCTCAGTGGACAGAGCATTAGCATGGAAAGCTAAAGGTTCGGGGTTCGATTCCCGGTTCAGGCAAACATTTTTCTCTTTACCATTGATTTATATTAACTTAATTATTTCATAAAACGTATTATGGGAAATAACATTACAAGGCTTTAAAATTAAGAAATAAATATTTTTTATTTAAATAATTTATATAATTTATTTATTAATTTAATTATTAAAATTTTTAATTCCACCGGGTATCAAACCCGGGCCTGCTAGTCAGGAAGCAGGCATGCTACCACCTGAGCCAGCGTGGCAGACTTTTCAATCATTATTATAAAAAAAATATTATTTTATACTATGTTAGACATAGAGATATTCATTTGATACTAATCACTATTTATAATATTTATATTTGTTTCAGAATGGTTAAATTCAAATTTTGCAGCCCCAGTCAATTTCTCGTGTGGTCTGGTGGCTGGACTGTTTGCATCAATAGTAACACAACCCGCAGACGTTGTGAAAACAAAAATGCAGCTGTACCCTGACAAGTTCAATGGAATTTACAGCGTTCTGGTTTATATAAATAAAGTAAGTTAATCTTTGATGTTTAATATTAAATTTATCACTTCTCACGAATGAAAAATTAAATTTGAAGAGAAAAATATAGGCTTAAATCGAGATTTGAACCCAATGTCTATGTTTATTATTAATGGTATTTGTTTATGTTTTAATAGAAATATGGAATGCAGGGATACTTCAAAAGGACTTGTGCCTAGGATGTTGCGAAGAACTTTAATGGCTGCCATGGCATGGACAGTTTATGAGCAGGTGAGTTATATTTATATAATTAGAGTTAATTTTGACTTAGTGTTTAATGAAAAAAAATTGGTTAGTCTTCAGGTATGAATCCTTATTTTTTTAAACTTATTATGGGTCTTCTTCTTCACTTCACGTGCTAGGCAAAATGCCTGTTCCACCTCACAGTTGTTCTGTCCATCTTTTCACTGGCCTTCCTACATTCCTTGAACCTCTTGGCTTGTAGTTAAATGCTGCTTTTGGCAATCTTGTTACGTTCATTCTTTCTACATGTCTAAACCATTTTTCTCTATATCCTTTGATTTTATCATTTAATGGATATATATATTTAACTCTGTTCTTATATCTTCATTCTTTAACCGATCCATTCTTGTGCAACCTTTTGTTCTTCTAAGGAAGTTCATTTCTACGCTTTGTATTCTACTTTGTAATATTTTGGCCATACCCAAGTTTCACTCCCATAAAGTAATGCAGGAACTGCCAATGTTTTATAAAACTTCAATCTAGTATCTCTTCTTGTTTTGTTCTTTAATGTTTTATGTACAGGGTGGACCGCTCGAATGGACCTAATTTCAATTGCTTGTTACTGGCAAACGGTTGAAGATAGAAACTTAAAACAACGTTCATATTACAGAAAAACTCACCAAGTTTTGATATCCAGATCACCACATCTCTATATGAGCCCCAGCAGTCACTGTGACGATATCAAAGCGATGAACAATTTCTTGCCAAGTACGTTGGAGTATGTCTTCTGGAATGTTCTCAATAGCCTCTATGATGCGCTCACGAAGATCACGAAGGTCTTTGACTGGGGTGGTGTAAACTTTATCTTTGACATAGCCCCAGAGAAAGAAATCCAGTGGTGTTAAATCGGGAGATCTCGGGGGCCACGCGATTGGTCCTCCCCTACCAATCCAACGGCCAGGGAAAATGTTGTCCAAAGTCGTACGAACTTCATTGGACCAGTGGGGAGGAGCACCATCTTGCTGGAAAACGATGTTAGGCTGCAGTTGTTCAATTTGTGGAAAGAAGAACTGCTCCAGCATGTCAAGATATGTGGTACCACGAACAGTTTTCTCGGCGAAGAAAAACGGTCCAATGACCTTATTATGTGACAAACTGCACCAAACATTCATCTTCGGACTATCACGAACATGCTCTTGAATAGCGTGAGGATTCTCCGATCCCCAGATCCGCACATTATGCCGGTTTACCTTGCCTGACAAATGGAAAGTGGCTTCGTCCGAGAAGAAAATCTTGGTCATGAAGTCAGGATCAGCGCCGAGACGGTCCAGCATCGTATTGGCGAATTCCACTCGTTTCGGCATGTCATTCGGCTCCAGACGTTGCACTAACTGCACTTTATATGCGTGCAGTTTGAGGCGTTTGTGGACAATCCGTTGTAATGTCGATTTTGGTATTTGAAGTTCCCGCGAAGCTCTTCTTAATGACTTCCGGGGGCTTCGCTCAAATGCGGCTTGAACATTTGCTACCATTTCATCGGATGCTCTGCGACCACCACCATGCTTCTTCAACACAGATCCTGTAGCTAATAATGTATCACGCCACTTCTTTATGCTTCTAGCAGTTGGAGCATCACGGTTAAACACACGCCGGAACTCCCTTTGAACTCTAATGATTGATTTAAACTCCGCATACCACAAAACAGCTTGCGCTTTCATCTGCGGAGTCGCCATTTTCACAAACAATTAAATCTAAGAACGAGAAACGTATCTTTGTGCCATCTACCGACAGGATTCGAAACTTGGTGAGTTTTTCTGTACTATGAACGTTGTTTTAAGTTTCTATCTTCAACCGTTTGCCAGTAACAAGCAATTGAAATTAGGTCCATTCGAGCGGTCCACCCTGTATAGTTCCACATATCATTTGAAATCTTGACAGTTTCACATTTATGTCTCTTTCAGTTTTTGTGTTTATAGTAAAATTACAACCCAAATAATTAAAATTTGTTACTTGTTCCAGAGGTTTGTTGTCTATTATGATTTTTGATCTTATATGTTCACTTCCCCAAAATGCCATTATTTTCGTTTTTTCCTTTGATATTTTAAAATTATATTATTGGCATAACTGATTTAATTGATGTAAAGAGTACTGCAAATTATTTTCATTTTCTTGAATAATAACCACATCGTCAGCATACATTAAAACATTTAATATTTTAAAACGGTCCATTCTTATACCTACATTAACATTACTTTTCCAATTTTGGATGATGTCATTAATATATAAATTGAAAAGTGTAGGTGATAAACTATACCCTTGTCTTATAGCTCTATTTATTAAAATTGGTTGGGTCTTTGATGTGCCTATATTTATTATAATTTGAGATTTTTCATATAAACTTTGTATCACATAAATTTTGGGTCAAAGGATGATATATACATTTCTTAAAATTTCTTTTTTTTTTTTCTTTCTTTCTTTTTCAGTTTGAAGAGTACTTTCTTTGATTAAATTTTGTTTTCTGATACTGTGTGTCATGTTTTCTTCAAAGCCGTTTCTCCATTGCTAAATTTATTATGTGTTATTTTTTAATTGAAATTTTCTCAGTTCATGGGAACGTTTACCAGTCTGTGTGTTAAACTATTCGAGACTGCTTGTTGATGTGCAATATCTGAAGTTTTAATATAATTATCAGTTCCATCACTGTGTTCTCAAGGTAACATGCTGCTTTGTCATGCAGTTGGCCCGGGTTCGATCCCCAGTCGGTTCAAGTTTCTTGGATGAGGTTTTTGCAGAGTTTTTCCTCATCTGTAAGTCAAATATCAGGAAACTTGAAGGCCCAAATGGTCCCTGAACATTATCTGCCCATCATTATTATATTCATCTCATTAGATGAAGTTTAGGATTAAGGCATCTCCTGGCGCATCATTACCATTGTCATAACCCATCATATTATTGGAGTAGTGTAACTCTGCTTTCCAGGTGCCCCAACCTCAGAAGTGGGTTACAATATGCCAATGCTAGGAGAGAATACCAGAAATGTTGAAATGACAAACTGATGGCATTGAATAAAAAAAACAATTATCAGTGTGTGTCTTTTTTCTTGCAAATCCCAAATTATATTTTTCTTTTCTTTTCCCCATAGTTATTACATGTTACTTTATTATGAAAATACAACAGGAAGTAAAATTATAAGGTTCTTCTCTTCTTTGGCTTTCCCCCACAGTTTGCCATCTTCAGTTTCCATTTATTTCTATAATTCCAATCTTCTTCCTCCAAATTCCTATCATCCATTATAGTTCTGACATAAGTTTTCCATTTCCATCTTGGTCTGTTGTGTTTATTTCTTCCAGGGGGTGACCATTTTTTGGCCATCTTTAATATTCCAATGACCATACCATTTAATAGTTTGATTTTCAATTCTCTTAACAGATGTGGTGACATTCATTTCTCTCCACAGGAATTCATTTCTTATTTTATCCTGTCTTGTGTTTTTGAAGGTTTCTTCTGAGATAATCAAATTCAACTGTTCTAATTTTATTCTTTTGTAATTCCGTCAAAGACCAAGTTTCACTTCCATATGACAAAATATTCAGTATTATGCTCTTATACATTTTCATTTTAGTTTCCTTTGTAATATTTTTATTCCAAATTATTCCATGTAATGTCTTAGTTTCATTTTTTGCCATTGCAATTTTAGTTTGTACATCTCTTTCACAGGTACCTACACTTGTAATTATTGACCCAAGATATTTAAAAATTTCACATTTTTTTTATATTCCCAGTTTCGAGTATGAGGTCATCCACATCCTTTCCCAAACACACATATTCTGTTTTCTGTAAATTTATATTCAGTCCCCATTTTTTTATTCTTCTATTAATTCATCTAATATAAGGCACCACAAGATATGCAACTCCAAGTGTTTCCACGATCCCGGGAATAACTGTGTGTGTGAACTGTGCGAGCAACCATGCGACCATTACCATGTAACCACCTGCAAAAAACGAGGGAAATCCCTGGTAAAATTCTGCAAATAACAAGCTATGTGAATCAAATTAATGAGAAAACTTATGTAACATATATTTTCTGGTACAACTTGGCGCATTTATTCTATTATTATTATTACTTAATAAATAAGTTGGGTCTGCCTTCATCTTACTTCATATTTCATTGTTCCCTGTAGACATGTTTCATAGCATCTTTGCTTCATCTCCAGTTGGTACAGACTCAACTGAAGATGAAGCAAAGATACTTTTGAAGAAGTATTTTGCTGTCCCAAGTTGTGGTGACATCTTGAAGCAGTAATTCTCTTCATGCCCGATGTTGTAGTAACATTTTGAAGAAGGATTGGTGTCCCAAAAAAGAATTACTGGTTCAGGTTGGGTTTGATTTTCGGTAGAGCTGGATTCTCTTCTCAAGGTCGGAAATTGGTACACTGGATAGGAAAACACTTTAAAATCACTGAAAACTGTTTCTTGTAGAAATAATTTCACATTTATTCACTTTGTAAAGTTCCCAGCAGATTAAGTAAATGTAGGTGGTATTATTCTTCACCGTCAATTAAAATTAAATTATTTTCTTTTCTTGAATCAACTATTATTCTTGTATTACAATATCACATTTTATCTTGAGAACTCTTATTGCTTCTATCTTTGTTAAAAGTTATATGCAGAATGACTAGTGTAATTCTTTTATAATTTTAAAGAACATTATTACATCACATGATGGTAATTTTAAATTCTATTGGTTTTTTTTTTTATAGTCCATTAAATATAAGTTTAAATTTGATTTGTTAAATCAAAAAGTTAATTGTTTTAACATCCAATCAGAGTTTAGTTTACTTTCATTTAAAAATATGAAGTTAAGCAGGTGTTCTTATTACAGTTATAACAGAAAGCTTTATAATTCTGACAACAATGACTTAAAACAATTTTAAAAGCATTATTTAGAAAGACTGTTATGTAATACAATTTCTTTAATTGTTACTGAGACATTTTTATTCAACAATGAACAACAATGAATTATTTAGATGTTTTTCTTTATTTAAGTTATATTTAAATATTAAAAGAATTTTAAAATACAAAATTATTAACTTTAACTTTCATATTTATTATGATATTAAAATCCTGCTTTACTTTGAAACATGTCTACAAGAAACAACAGAATAAGAAGTAAGATGAAGGCAGACCCAACTTAATTACTCGTTACTTTGCTTGTGTGAAGGGATTGTAAAGTGGAATTGTGTTTGCTTTCAGATCACAAGGAGTATTGGTTTGAAATGACAGTTTTGCTAGTTTTAAATGCAGTAGGTATAACTTCTTGTTGATAAGTAAGATCAGATCAAGTCTTCACAACATAGGTTATGTCAATAATATATTTATTTTATTTTATTTAATAAAGTTATATCTTTCTCTCACCAGGCTCTGCATGGTGAACTTTACGATCTTATCTTATTTATCAACAATTCTATTTTGTGATATTTATATACATTAACCCTTTGACTGAAACCTCGTTATGTTAAATCTTATCATTTGCCAGGGTGTAGAAGCACCCAATTTTCTGCACATAAAAAAAAACACTTTATAACTTGTGGAACTACATATCTGTGAAGTCCTACAAAAAGTTTGTAGTGTTGTCACTAGATGGAATCTTGTAGTTGTGAAATCAATATGACCAACCTTCACAATAAATTCTCAAATGTTTATTAGAAATGGATGTACACTAACATGCCCCTTCCTAACCTAACAAAATAAATTACATGCATATTATTTAATGAAGTGTATACCAATCTGATATACACTAATTAACACTAAACCTAACAAAATTAAGTTAATTTCTTGAAATATGGTGTGGAATTAATTGTGAATGTTAGTAATATTGATATAGTATGGAAAATCAAGTGAAATTAATCTAAAGTTGAGCCGAAATGTTACCTAAATTGCTAGTGTTCAATTTATGTATGAATTCATGAATGAATGAGTCAATTTTTTATATCTTACTACATAGTTTATGTTTTCTTAAACAATAAGAGACTGCAATCAAGTATACATAGGAAAAACAAAAAAAAGAATTTGGACACTCGCACAAAAGAACATTAGAAATATTAAAAAATGGTGAAATTGAAAAAATCAACTATTGCAGCACATAGTTTGTTGGAGAGTCATAAAATTTAAAAAGAGGCCAAACTTCTAAAATGTTAAATTAATAATAAAAACATCAATAGAAGCCCTACTGGCTTTTAAAAGTAATGTTTAAATTCCCGATAAAAGTCTTCTTAACCAAGAAGCCACCATTTGCAAAGATAGAAGCAAAGGCTTCAAGCATTTGGTGCACGGAAATTACAATGTATATAAGAGAAAAATTTGCATCTAGATTGGAACTTGCCCCAGTAGCTCAGTTGGTAGAGCATTAGTACGATAAACCAAAGGTCCAGAGTTCGGGTCCAGGTCTGGGCAAACATTTTTCTCTTTAAATTTAATTTGGAAAAACCTTTAGAATTGACAGTTTGGGAGAAGAGATATATTCTGAACAAATTTAGATCCATGAATTTTGAAATTCCTGATAAACGGGACCTGATCTCGAGGTGCATCAAATCAACACCAGATGGCAATGTAATAGGAGATTTCAACGAAAATCCAGTAGTCATAATGTCGGTTGAAAATGGGAGGGATGCTTCCTCATGAAAACTACAGTTCCCGTGTTTAAGAAAACATAAACTATGAGGTAAGATATAAAAAATGACTCATTCATTCATGAATTAAGAACCTCATAATGTTATTTCACATATTTAACTATGAATTATGTATGTATATTTATAACGGAATTGTTCCTATTGAACCATTTAGCATGAACCAATAAACAAAGGAACGGTTCAACAATGTGTTAAGATAATGACCATACAATCAAATGATACTTCCATCTAGGTTTGTTTAGTATTTATTACAAAGTAAATTCTGTGTTGTTATAAGTAGAGATCCGTGAAAGTGGTTTTATTTTTAGGGAAAATTTGTTTTAAAATTTCAAGATTTCAATGTTATTGG
The DNA here is from genome assembly GCA_030220185.1 of Diploptera punctata. Lineage (NCBI taxonomy): Eukaryota > Metazoa > Arthropoda > Insecta > Blattodea > Blaberidae > Diploptera > Diploptera punctata. The sequence continues at coordinate 248,708 of JASPKZ010007995.1, read as the reverse complement.
GAATTTAGCGGTATTATCCTTAAAAAAAGAAGTAAATTTGAGTCTTTTTATTCCTAGTTTAAAATATTAGACCGAATAAGAATGGTATATCCAGTAGTTGAAGGGATATAAAATTGATAATTATATAAATCCTAGTTTTTATTATTGATTTCGTACATCTCAATGATGGATAAATCATATTTGAAGAGAAAAATTATACGCTCAGACCGGGACTTGAACCCGGGACCCTTGGTTCTCTAGACCAAGTGCTCTACCAACTGAGCTACCTGAGCAAGTACCGATCTAAACGCAAATCTTTCTCTATATACATTGTAATTCCCATCCACCAAATCCAGCATTTGGTGGATGGGAATTACAATGTATATAGAGAAAGATTTGCGTTTAGATCGGTACTTGCTCAGGTAGCTCAGTTGGTAGAGCACTTGGTCTAGAGAACCAAGGGTCCCGGGTTCAAGTCCCGGTCTGAGCGTATAATTTTTCTCTTCAAATATATAAATCCTATATACATAACTTAATTGATAATTATGTCTGCAAAAATTTAGGGGAAAAAAACTTACCTTACACGTTAACTTAATATAATTAGAATTTCTGGGAATTCATATTGGTCATGCAACTTAAAATCTACGGAACGGCCATATTTGAGCATGAGAAGGACAGAAAATATTACTTTTATGTTGTGAACTATGTTGCAACCATTTCCCTTAGCAAGAGTGCATGGAGGAAGCAGATATGGTGCCATTAGATAAGGCAGTTAAAAAGAAGATGGGGGAAACCATGTTTACTAATGCATTATGAAAATTTTACGAATAGAACAAAAAATCTCCTGAATTCATTGAAAATTTTTAATTTCAGTGTTATTTCACGTTATTGTAGGATTTTGCATTATTTTGCGATTCATAAATTCTTTTTTTGAGGTTATGGGAAGTAGAGTTAAGAAATGGTACAAGAAAATGACAAAGTTAGAGAATTTCGCATTATTGTGACTCGCAAATTTTACAGATCTCTAGTTATAAGAAATTTTAGTACAAACAATGAAATGCTCAAATTGTTAAGTATGATAAGTTATTAAAATAAACAAAGGGGTTGTGACATGTTCTTAATCTTAGTATTTTATTTAACAACTCAGGTCATTAGCATCGCATTTTCAATATGGATATCAAAGGGCTAACAAATTTTGCTCAGAGGCCTCTTATTTAGGGTTGAGGTTCTTTTACATGCCATAAATCTATGATGCAGGATCCAAGGCTTTACTACCCTTCTAGAGGATGCTATGCTCAGGAATTTTATGCCCTTAAAAATCTATTGATGCGAGACAGATTTATACCCAGGACCATGAAACCAGATGCTAGCATGGTAACCAGAATACTATTTCCGAGCTAGGTTCCAGTTGTACTGTAAATAAACTTGCATAAGATATTACTTCAGAACTCTGTTTATTGGGGGAACTGTTGTATTACTTTTACCGCCATATGACTGAATTTTGTTTGGAACTATCATCGATAGGAATATTGTTCTTAGGCAACATCATATTTTACAGGAAATAAGACTGAATATAAGATAAGATGGTTCCAAATATTAGGAACTTGCTTCATTTCTTATTTATTTATGATGAAAATTATATATGGGCCTACCTAATGAGACGTTTACACTTTTTCTTTGATGTCGATAGATATCCTTTATTTGCAATCTCATTATGAACAGAACATATGACCTATGTTGACTCACCTGTAAATTCTGCTGTTATATTCACCATATCCTCAATGGTTAATATAGGAAATGGGACTTACATGTTTTTTTTAAAGAAGGTAATGATATTCCAGTAAAAAGAATTAATTACAGCATCTTCCCTCATTTTAAATTATATATTTCAATGTAGTAATACATTTTTTTGACATTTAGCAATAAAGGCAAATGTGACCTGAAAAGAAAAATAAATGCCTGAGCTGGAATTTATATATATATATATATATATATATATTGAATATAAACAATTTTAACAACTGATAATTCAGATTTTTTTTTCTGAGAACTTAGGTTCTTTATCTCATGTTGATTGTCTATAATATTTCTCTATAACTAAACAAATTTCTTCAATTGTATTCCGAGACACTCTATATGAATTACAGGCCTATTATTTATAAGAGTATGTGGTTGAAGTAATGGTTGTAGCAATTAAGGATGAATATTTACCTTGTATCCAAACATCATGAAACAAGATACAGTTAAAGGGTTAATGGAAATGATAACTGTTAATAACTATTTTATACTAGATGTTTAAATTATTGTAACAGTATTTTTATAATAGTAATTATAAGTGGAGAGAGAGTGAGAAGAGACTTACAAATGGACAATGTTATGCATCAATCGGCTAAGTGCCATTTTTAAAAAATGAAATTTTGATGCCATCTGTTGCATTGGATCATGAAGTAAGTGTACACACACTTTTAGTGTCAAATCTTTAAATATAGCTTTATTAATAAAGAAAAATGTAAACAACCATCAGACCTATCAGAGAGTCTATGTTTTGCAACAAACGGCTATGAAACCAGATCTTCATAAATACTAATCTAAATTTTGCATCATGCAGTTAAGCACCAAATCTTAGATTATTGATGCATAACTGTCAAACAAGAAAAATAACTGCAATAGCCAGTATTGTTAGTTTGGCACTACAATAAATAGTGAAGATTGACTTAAACTTTAAATGTATTAAGTTATGTAGGTAGGAAATAACACTATGAGGTTTATTTTAATTTTGTTGAGTTGTTTCTTGACTCACCTCATACTTCTTAACTCCCTTGCAGATTCGGATTTCTTCGCTGTATTTGTGACATTTGCAATGCTGTATCATGTTCACAACTGACGTCCAATGGCCTCCTCTCCTGCAGACTGACCTCCATGCCATCTGATGGCTGACTGGTAAACTTCCAAATCAATCCTTTCTCCTTATGACCAGGTATTTCAAAATTCATAGTTATGTTTTTATTCTTGCATATGTACTTTTTTTTTTAATTTACATATGCAAGAATAAAAACATAACTATGAATTTTGAAATACCCGGTGATAAGGAGAGGGGATTGATTTGGAAGTTTGCCAGTCAGCCATCAGATGGTGCAGAGGTCAGTCTGCAGGAGAGGAGACCATTGGACGTCAGTTGTGAACGTGATACAGCATTGAGAATGTCACAAATACAGTGAAGAAATCTGGATCTGCAAGGGAGTTAAGAAGTATGAGGTGAGTCAAGAAATAACTCAACAAAATTTAAATGTATTTTTCTTGAAACTTACATAATGGTGCATGGCTGGCTGATGCATAATGCTGTCCAAATAATAGAAGTGAGCAAATACATTTTCTACTTAATTAATATCTTCTTCTTCTTCCTTCCAAGTATTAGGCCAAGGCCTGTTACGATCCTATAGAAAATTTTCCCTCCAGCGTTTCATAGGACGGCCCAGTGATCTTCGTCCTCTTGGTATATAATTATAAACAGCTTTGGGGATCCGATTTGAACTCATTCTTTCAAGATGGTGTTTCCAATTTAGTTGGTACTTAATTAATATTAAAAACCTAAAGCTATTATTATGATTGAAATAAGTAAATTAATGCGCACAACTAAACTGTTGTAATAAATTTTTCTCTTTAACATGGATTACAATCCTTTAATTGTGCACATTTTCTATAATTTTTCATAATAAAAAAAAGAAAAGAATATTATTGGAGATTGCATATCTATGTTTATTTCATGATAACATTAATAAAATATGTCAAATTATTTATTCAGAAGCATTCGATTAAATAACCCATCATATAGATGACCAATAATATATTACATATTTGATTTTACCATAAAATAAACCTCATAGTCATTAATTCCTGTAAAGTTAAACATATTTGTTACTATGTTTATATTATTTGTTTTTAAACATCTTAATGATGGACAAATTATATTTGAAAAGAAAAATTTACGCCTAGACTGGGGTTTGAACCCAGGACTCTCTATGTCAATGCTCTATCCAAGTGAGCTACCTAGGCCTCCAATCTAAATGCTTATTTTTCTCTTAGACATAGTTAATTCCCTAACCCCAAATGCTATGAGTCGTTGCTACGATTTTTGCAAATGGTGGCTTCTTTATTAAGAGGACTTTTTATTGGGAATTTAAACGTTATTTATAAAGCCATCATTAAGATGTTTAAAAACGAATAATATAAACATTGAAAGAAGCACTACTGGCTTTATAAGTAATGTTTAAATTCCCAATAAAAAATCTTCTTAATAAAGAAAAAATCGTAGCAACGGCTCATAGCATTTGGGGTTAGGGAATTAACTATGTATAAGAGAAAAATAAGAGTTTAGATTGGAGGCCTAGATAGTTCACTTGGATAGAGCATTGACATAGAGAGTCAAAGGTCCTGGATTCAAATCCTAGTCTAGGTGTATATTTTTCTTTAAAATTCATCGGAGAACATATTGTTTAAACAACTCACCTCATAGGATTCATGCTTCCATGATATCGCGATTTCAAACATAGTCATGTTCATCTTCAGCCATAACTCCGACTGATGAAATTCTTCGGTCGTCAACTATTCTATTGTCGCCATCTTCAGTGCTGCCATCTATGGTTGAATTTATGAACTTCGAAATCAATGTAATTTCGTTAGGGATATCAAAATTCATTGATCTATTTTTCTTTTCAAATATATTTGTTACTAGATAATCTATCATAAAATAAACTTGTCACTGGAAAACTTTGTAAACTTAGGTTAAATAAAATTAAGCATAGATTAAATTACATGAGATTTGATTAAATTATATTAAGATTAGGTTAGAATTCATTAAATTACATAAAGTTTAGATTATATATGGTGAGATGAGCCAAAATGTATAAATTAAATTTCATTAGATGAGAGTGAATTTAGATTGTGGTTGTTTTGATGTTAAATTAGAGTTAAGTTTAATTATGTGATGTCTTTATATATAAAAATTCAGCCTGCATATGTTTGTGCTTGCAAAACTCAGAAAGTTCTTAAACAATCATCATGAAAATTTATACATACAGGTTTTCTGATATGTCGAGTGTTTAGCTGCTATCTGTTATTCTGTAAAACCCTTATGTGTAGAATTTTACCTGAAACAAAAACTTTAAATTGCTTTAGGGGTCCCAATTTTTTATGTTTGACAACAAAACTCAGTATATACTATTCAGATAAAATGAGGTAGGTTTTATAAAAAAATTGGTAAAATTCGACCATTAGAAGTGGAGGTTTACCTGAAATCCAAATTTAAAAATTTACTCTAGCAGCTGCCATATTTGATCTATTTCATTTTCAGATGCACGGGGTATCAAAAAAAGAATTAGGCCTACGATGTAAATTTATAACCATTTTTCTTTTTAAGATAAATTAAAATCCTTCGAAATTCCCGTGGATTCTGACCTGATCCGGAGGTTTATCAGTCCACCAACAGAGGGAAGAAGTGGTTCTTTTGATTGACATAACATCTGTCAGCAAGAGTGTACTGAGGATGGGGTCGCCAAGACTCTGAAATCGCGATCCACTTAGAAAATTGATTATGAGGAGAGGTATGAAACATTTTAATTTATCTTAAATTAAACCTCATGGTGATTTATTCCTAGTTATAGTAATAGTAGTATTCAAATGTTCTGAAGCTCTTGATTTGACATCATTCGCTTGATTTATTCCTATAAAAGTTCAATTTTTCTTTTTACTTATTTAACTAAAAATAAAAACACATTTAATTTATTTAGGTGTAGCAGCAATTTCCACGTATTAGCTATTTTTAATTTAATGAAGGGAACTACTTTTTTGCGTACTTATTACTTATACATCGTACGTCGGTGTGCATAACCAATGAAAAGCGAGGTGGTCATATGGTTTTGTTTCGATGAGGATCACTTTAAGGGCCTATAGTGTTGCTGCTGCCAGGTGTTTTTCTTGATCCATCTGGAATGTTGTAGAGTGCAGGTATGCAGTCATGTAGAAAACATAATTTGCTCACTTCTACAGTGCAAGGCACCACTAGTTTTAAAAATAAGGTCTCATTCAGGCATCTTAGTTCAAACAAAGTGTACCATTCTGCTGTATGAAGTTAATGATTGCTTGATAAAGAAAATATTAAAAATGTAACTAGAATTTGGATGCATATGAGGTGAGCTGTACATTTCCAATTCAATCACTTAATATTTTATTTTTAATTTTCTGCAGTTAAAACTGAACTTTGATGCTCTTTTTAATAATTAATTTGAGTCCTAAACATCTTATGCCTCTGGTTCCAAGGGTCGCTGATTCAAACCCAGCTGCGGTCAATGGATTTTTTTAGGATGGAAAAATCCAAAGAGTAAGTCCTCCGGGAGGGACTTTAAGCCGTGGGTCCCGCGTCTGAAGATGTCCAGGCTCATAAAAGATACTTAAGCCTGTACAAAGAGGCCTCTAAGCAAAATTTACCAACCGATATCAAACGTCCTAGTAATACCTTAGTTGCCTGCTAGATGTCTCATTGAGTCAGTGTGTTGACCGCATGACTCTCATGACATCTTTGGACAAATAAGATATTAAAAATGAACTTTGTCTATATACTCCTGATAAAGGAGAGGCTATGCCATTAATCAAACATCTTAACTGAAACCAGCCTCATGGGCTAGTGGTCAGCATTTCTGACTACAGTTCATGAGGTCCCAGGTTTGATTTCCGGTCAGACCATAGGAATTTTTCCTTAAAGGGAATTGTTCCTATGGTTGCCCATGGTCTGGAATTTAGGTTAAGGACTCTCCTGGCTTTTCATTATCATTTATCACCCATCATATCATCGGGGTAACGTAACTCTGTCTTCCATGTGCCCCAACCTAAAAAATGGATTACAATCTGCCAGTATTAGGGGAGAAAGCCAGAAATGTAATAAAAGACAATCTGGTGGCATTGGACAAAAAAAAAATCTTACCTCATAATTTGTTGTGTTCTTAAAAACATGTTTCAATATGCCTGCATATCATCACTTCGTTTAGACTTGAATTTTTGGTTGTTCGTCCTGGATGTTGACTCCCTTTCCATCTTTTGGTTGACTGAATAACTTACAAATCAAATTCTTTTCCCCGGAATTTCAAAATTTGTGATCCAATCTCTGTTTTTCTGGATGTAGATCTTTTCCCAAGCAGTCAGTTGTTTTCTGTTTCAATAATTTTTGTGTTCACTTTGATTTTATGTTTTTCTGACCAAATGTGAGCAGCTACTGATTTGTAAGTTCTTTGGTCAACCATAGATGGAGGTAGAGTTGATATCCAGGACCAGCAACCAAATTATTCAACAGTCTGAACGATCTGACAATAATATGCAAGCATAATAAATAATGTGATTCTGGTACATCTTACCCTATAAATATTTGTGAGGTAAAATTAACTAGGTAGAATTTTTATCACTCACCTCAAGAGCTCTTCAAGAAGACAGAACAACGGTCGTGACGATACTGAGGATGGAACAGAAACTGTGTTCCAAAACTAGTTTATAGTCAAATAAGAAGAACAATATGAGGTGAGTGATAAAAATTCTACCTTAATGAATATACCTCATAGTGAGAATTCCTAAAATAAGTAAAATTAACTAGTATCATATTTAAAGAGAAAAATTATACGCTCAGACCGGGACTTGAACCCGGGACCCTTGGTTTTCTAGTCCAAGTGCTCTACCATTTGAGCTACCTGAGCAAGGTAGCTCAAATGGTAGAGCACTTGGACTAGAAAACCAAGGGTCCCGGGTTCAAGTCCCAGTCTGAGCGTATAATTTTTCTCTTTAAATATGATTTATCCATCATTGAGATGTATGAAATTAATAATAAAAAACATCGAAAATTAACTAGATTCATATTAATGAATCAATTCTTATTTTACCTCATACTTAATGTTTTTTTTAACATGGGAACTGCAGTTTTCAAGAGGTGTTCCTCTCATCTTCAGCCAAAACCTTGACTACCGGATTTTCATTGGAATCTTCATTTATAATGTTGCCATCTGGTGTTGATTTGATGAACCTAATCAAATCAACATCAGATGGCAGCATTATAGATGAAGATTCCAATGAAAATCCGGTAGTCAAGGTTTTGGCTGAAGATGAGAGGAACACCTCTTGAAAACTGCAGTTCCCATGTTAAAAAAACATGAAGCATGAGGTAAGATAAGAATTGATTCATTAATTGAAGAACATCATATTATTATTTCCCATAATTAACTTATGAATCAATTTACCTTGTTTATTAAGAACCTTATAATGTTATTTCCTTTTGTAATTTAATAATATGCAGGCATATTGAAACATTAAGTTATGTAGATAGGAAATAACACTATGAGGTTTTTTAATATTGTTTATTTTTTATTATTTCACTCACCTCATACTTCATAATTCATAGCAGACCCTGGGTTTTTTTGTGACATTCTCAATGCTGCATCACGTTCACAACTGTTTGAACGTGACGCAGCATTGAGAATGTCACAAAAGATGTGAAGAAACCCAGGGTCTGCTATGAATTATGAAGTATGAGGTGAGTGAAATAATAAAAAATAAACAATATTGAAACATGTTCTCAAGAACATAATTTATGAGGTAAGATGTTTCGGACTCAAATTAATTATTGAAAAGAACCTCATAATGTTACTTCCTATTGTAATATTAAGAGATTCCGGGCTATGTGGCCATGGTCCATGACTGGCGTTTTCTTCCAGATGTTTCTCCCTCAACTGTGGAGGGTATCTTCAGTGGCAAGTTCTTCTAGGTAGTGTTCCCTGATCAGAGGCTCAACTGTGAGGAAACACTACCTAGAAGTACTCGCCACTGAAGATGTCCTCAGCAGTCGAGGGAGAAACATCTGGAAGAAACACCAGTCATGGACCACAGTCACATAGCCCAGAATTTCTTAATATTATGATTCCCAGCCATAAAAGCCTGCATTCAACTACTTCCTAATGTAATTTATTAATTTAAAGCTCTATTTTTTTATTTAATATATGTAGGGAATAACACTGTAAGGTTTGTATTCACGTAGACTTTCATGGCCGGAGTTGCTATGATGATCTTGATGAAAATTTTCGGGCCGTAGGCCGTGGTCGTGAGGCTTGTAGTTCCCCGATGTTTTGCCCTTGAGGATGCCAGATGCAGTCTCTGGCAAAACATCGGGGAATACAAGCCTCACGACCACGGCCTACAGCCCGAAAATCTTCATCAAGATCATCATACTATAAGGTTTGTTTTAATTATTATTAAGATTGATCTTTTGACTCACCTTCTTGATTTTTATACAGACTGGTTTTGTCACTTCAACGTGACATTCTCGATGCCTTCCAACTCCCAGTTTCATCACTTCTACGCAATATTCTCGATGCCTTCCAACTCAGTTGTTGCATAGAAGCGACGAAACTGGTCTGCATAAAAATTGAGAAATATGAGGTGAATCAAAATATCCAACTCAATAATAATTTAAGCTCTATGTTTGATGATATTCCCTTCTTTCAGCTACCAATTGAGCATGTTCTTTCTCTTATCCCTTCATATGTTGAAAAGTTTCTTTGATTTTTTTTAATGACTACATATTTAAAAAGTTGTGAATGGGACTTTGAGTGTGAATGTACTCTGTGATCAGAGAGAATGTTGATTTAGTTTGAATACAATTATAACAAAAATAAATCTAAATCTCCTAAAGGCAGCAGGACTGTATAAAATTATATTTGTAAATAATAATGTAAGTACAGTTTGTTATTTATATTGTACAGAAATTGCTACAATATATTTGTTATATTTGAAAAAATGTGAAAATTGTTTAGACTTTATTTTTAAAATAAATCCTTTTATCACCTCACCTCATAATCTATCTTCTACTTAGACCAATTTTGGAACAAACTTTGTTCCATCTTCAGAATTTACATGACACTTGTTCTGTCATAATAAAGTAAAAAGGTAAAGTAGTCCCACTATAGGTCTTGGAGGTTTAGGCTCCCACTTTTTCTAGACAATCGGCACTTGATGTCAGCCAGGTTGTCAACCCTGGATGACGGCCGCCTTTATCCCCAGAACATGCATCTGGTACTCATTTTAATTAGAGGCTGAGTTGACCCCAGGGCATTAGTGCTGCCAGAAGGTTTTGGGTCAGTTTAAAAATCCTGACCCTACAGGGACTTGAACCCTTGACCTTCCGGCTTGTAGCATATTACCTCAACCATTATGCGTCCCTGTCATAATGAAGTACTGCTTAAAAAAAATTAAATTCAAGAATTTATACATCATCCATTTTCAGCAGCGGTGGACTAGTGGTTATGTTCCTTGCATCTGGTCCCGAAAACTTTGGGTTCAAACCCAGCCAGAATCGATGGTTCTTTTTTAGGATGAAAAAATCCAAGAAGCAAGTCCTCTGGGAGGGACATTAAGTCATGAGTCCCGAGTCTCAAAATTTTCTCCTAACAAAGGAGAGATAAGGCCCAACATTGGGCTGTTATGCCATTGTAGATGCAGATATATCAATCATTGAAGTACCACAAGTTTCAAAAAAATGTTTAAAAAGAGCTCACAGTTTGCAAACAGATCCGCATAAAAAAAAAAGATTGTTTCTGGTTCCAAGGGTTTGGGTTCAAACCTAGCTGGTGTTGATTAATTTTTCAGGGCATAAAAATCCTGTGTATGGGTTCCTTGGGAAGGAAACTAAGCCATGGTGTCTTATGCTAAGTATGTATACAGCATGTAAAACAATCTGAATCCTAAAAAAAGAATCCTCCAAGCAAGCTTTCCTCAGATTTGAATTGTGATAATTTCCTTAGCTGCTAGGAAGAACCGTTTAATAATTAATTATTATTTTATCCAGTTTTCCATAAAGTTCATGGAGTTCACTACAGTTTTCTCCTTTCACCTCTGTTTCTCTCTCCAAAAAAATTGCTAAGCACTTTATTCTCCTCTATTAAAGTAAGAGACCAAGTTTTTCACCAATATAACTGGAAGAATTGCTGTTTTTATATATTTTAAGATTTTTTTTAGAGAATTGTAGATGACAAGAAACCCTGTAAAGTATAATAGCATGCATTTCCAGAGTTGAGCCTATGTTTAATTTCTTTATGCACTTCATCCTGGTTTGTTATTGTTATTATTGTTCAAAGAAACTTAAAATCGTAAGTTAATTATGGGAAATAACATTATGAGGTTCTTCAATTAATGAATGAGTAGTTTATCTTACCTCATACTTCATGTTTTTTTAACACCGATAAATAAATTTAGCCTTGGTTAATCTATTAATAACCAAATAAGAAAGTGAACACCCCAGATAGTAAAAAATCTGGAATTTATCAAATTAGTTGTAAAGACTGCAATAAAGTATACATAGGAAAAATGAAAAGGAATTTGGATACTCACACAAAGGAACACATTACAAATAATAAAAATGCTGAAATTGAAAAATCAATTATTGCAGCTCATAGTTTGCTGGAGAGTTGTAAAATTGAAAAAGAGGCTAAACTTTTAAAACATTTGGAAAAACCTTTGGAATTGACAGTTGGGGAATATATATATTTTCAGAAGAACAAATTCAGATCCATGAATTTTTAAATTCCCAGTGAACAGGACTTGATCTCAAGGTTCATCAAATCAACACCAGATGGCAACTTTGTAGATAGAGATTCCAATGAAAATCCGGTAGTCATAATGTCGGTTGAAAATGAGAGAGATGTTTCTCTTGAAAACTGAAGTTCCCATGTTTAAGAAAACATAAACTATGAGGTAAGATGTAAAAAATGACTCATTCATTCATGAATTAACACATTGGTGATGGGCCACGGAGATCTCCGTGTTTAAATGTCCAGCGCTAGACGACCGGTCATGGAGATTTCCGTTTTTATGTTTTGTATGGTTTCCCTGCCTCTTCGCTTTTGATGGAGGCATGTAATTTTGTTTTTTCTCATTGTGAAATAAATTTTAGTTATTTTTGTACCCCTGTCTTCTCTTTTATGACATTTCCACATTTACAGAAAGAGTTGTTTACAGTTTTAAGACAGACGGCTGGTGAAATATGGAATTTTAGTGCCGGGTGTTAGGCAATTACGGGATACGTATATAACCTGTAAATATATGTTGCAGTGGGGAAAAATTAGAAGAAACACTATTTTGCGTTCTGGAAGCCGAATTTATATCTGTGGCATCATGTCTACCAGGATAATTATTATAATAGTGTGGCTACAGCTGAAAATTTGCTTGAAAGAAAGACGAACGTTTGTGGAACAATAAGGATTAACAGGGGGCTTCAAAAATAATTTGTGGAAATAAACTCAAACCAGGAGAAAGTAAGGGAGGAGTTTTGCTTCAAACATGGAAAGATAAGAGAGACGTAAGAATGGTTAGCACATTGCATCAGACAACAAGAGAGTGGGAGGGGTAAAGTTGTTAAAATGCCCTATTGAATACTCCAATATAACAAGTATGTGAAGGGCGTAGACAGGGCTGACCAGTACCTAACATATTACACTATCCTTAGAAAAACAGTGAAAGAAGTTGTATTGTGACTTCTGAATTGTGCACTCTTTATTGCTTTCAGGGTCTATACATTTCAAAACCCTAACAACAAAATGTCAAACAGAAGTTTTTTTTTTGAAGAGAAAAATTATACGCTCAGACCGGGACTTGAACCCGGGACCCTTGGTTCTCTAGACCAAGTGCTCTACCAACTGAGCTACCTGAGCAAGTACCGATCTAAACGCAAATTTTTCTCTATATACATTGTAATTCCCATCCACCAAATGCTGTGAAGCCATGCTTCTATCTTGCAAATGGCGGCTCCTTTATTAAGAAGACATATTTGGGAATTATACATTACAGCCAGTACGGCTTTTTCCAAGTTTTTATTATTGATTTCGTACATCTCAATGATGGATAAATCATATTTGAAGAGAAAAATTATACAATTGTATATTACAATGTATATAGAGAAAAATTTGCATTTAGATCGGTACTTGCTCAGGTAGCTCAGTTGGTAGAGCACTTGGTCTAGAGAACCAAGGGTCCCGGGTTCAAGTCCCGGTCTGAGCATATAATTTTTCTCTTCAAATATGATTTATCCATCATTGAGATGTACGAAATCAATAATAAAAACTTGGAAAAAGCCGTACTGGCTGTAATGTATAATTCCCAAATATGTCTTCTTAATAAAGGAGCCGCCATTTGCAAGATAGAAGCATGGCTTCACAGCATTTGGTGGATGGGAATTACAATGTATATAGAGAAAAATTTGCATTTAGATCGGTACTTGCTCAGGTAGCTCAGTTGGTAGAGCACTTGGTCTAGAGAACCAAGGGTCCCGGGTTCAAGTCCCGGTCTGAGCGTATAATTTTTCTCTTCAAATATGATTTATCCATCATTGAGATGTACGAAATCAATAATAAAAAAAAGAAGTTTTTTGCTTGAAACAGCCTCTTGTTTAGCAGTCATGAAATTAGGAACAGATGACAGAGAGAAAAGGAAACCACTTCTAGGACACCAGGTCAAGACCCACCAGATAGGCTGTCAAGAGACATAAAGAAACATAAATTAACACCATTTGTGACTGGAAAGAAAAAATAACCCTCCAAAACTTGCCGTTTTTGCAGTGAACACAAGAAAAGAAACTCGCTACATATGATCCTTTTGCACTGTGCCTTTACATAAAGGAGAATATTTCCAACTCTCAATTTCTACTAGAAGGTCTGGTGAGAACACTAATAAAGAATTACTTATGTATTATTGTAATTGACTGTAAATATATTGATGTAAAAACCACACTGTGCTAGCGCCGTTTAAAATTTAAAAGTCCACCTCACTGACAGAAATGTCCGGTCTAGCAGCGGTGGGTGGAACGCACAGCTGTCGGTCACCAATGTGTTAAGAACCTCATAATGTTATTTCCCATTTAACTATGAAAAAATCCGGTAGTCATGATATCGGATGAGGATGAGCGGGATGTCTTTTGAAAACTGCAGTTCCCATGTTAAGAAACATGAAGTATGAGGTAAGATAAGAATTGACTCATTCATTAAATTTAAATCATATTAAAATAAACAAACACAATTATAAATATAATGCCTTTATTTTATTATTTAAATGCAAAGCTGATTATGAACAAATTACATATGAAACATGTTAACATAATAAGATGAAGTGACTCATTCATTCAATGACATAAGATGAACTTACACTCCATAATAACTATTGTTCTGTGAGGGCCTTGAGTTGTCTTCCTAATGATGGAGACGCTAAGTCCAATGGAGTTTTCTGTTCTTTATTTTTTATATCTAGTTTCGCTTCCTTGCATAACAAGTAGTTTGGATTCTTCTACACGATTCTCCTCACAGGATAAATGCCTGAAAATACAATTTTTTACTACATATATCTTCAGTGTAATAGATCTTATATCTAAATATTGGAAACAAGAAGGAAGGTAACATCACTGTTAAATTCTAAATAATATACATGCATATTTAAATTAATATTGGGAAGTAAACATTATGAGGTTATATCATTAATAGCCATGACTGAAGAAGGACATGATATTGTCTGAAACCGTCAGTATCAAAGAAGTTTGAAAACGTATGAGGTGAGTCGATTAAAATATGTTCTCCACTCACTATTAAAAATATACATGCACTTTATTTATCTACATTAGGGTGTCCATTCGTCCCATTTTTCCCAAGACAGTCCCCTGTTTTTTTTTGGAAAATGTCCTGCTGTCCCGAAAGTTTTCTTTGGAATGCTCAAATGTCCCACTTTTGGGATGATGCTTTGTCTATAGATTAAAGGAATATAATAAATGTAATAATCTCTGGCTTTGTCAATGTATTTATGAATGGCAACTTTTGTTTTGTCCTTTACTATGTAATTATAAATGTGAATGTTAGAAAACGTCAGTTGTATGACCACGATGCACTGTTTGGTCTATAAAATTTGTTTTTTTACTCTCATATATTGGTAACTGGTACATTTTTCAAATTGTCAATCCATGGTCAGTGTGGCCAATGTCGGAGATTTCCTGCTGATTCTGGCACTTTGGCGGTGGAAAAATACAATTTTAATTTAGATGAAAGAGATTTAGTTGTGGATTTTATACCCCTTGCAGCAATAAATAAATATTTTTAAACGTAATAAACAATGACTTTAGTGGTTTTTTATTTGTGAATAGTCGATTCTTATAAATTTGTATTGGCAACAGTCTCGTGGTAAAAACAAAATAACTGTTTTTTTTATATTTTGTTAATGTCCCACCTTTTTTTAAAAGTCCCAGGTTTTTGTTTTAATTTTTTGTACATGTCCCCTTTTACATTGAAAATATTATGAACACCCTAATCTATATGGTAAAATTTAAAATAAAATTATTTCCACCTCGCGTCATATCCTGTCCTCTAATTAGACCAGTTTCATTACCTTAGTGGTTACATATTCACAGTTACACGGTCGATGTTCTGTCATCCAAGAGCACTTCTTCTAACTCTTAACTGTTGGTGGACCAATGAACCCCCCAATTAAATAACTTTCCCAAGAATTTGAAAATTCATTAATTTTTCTTCCTTAGTTTTTTGAATTTCCCAAATTATTGGGAAAAAAATCCACATTCAAAAACTAAGAAAGAAAAATTAATGAATTTTGAAATTCCCAGGAAGTTGATTTGATTGGGAGGTTCTTGGTCCACCAACAGATGGAGTAAGAAGCAGTGTTCCTGCACAACAGAACATTAATTTATTGTGTAACTACTGAAGATGTAACCACTAAGGTAGGTTATTAAACCAATCTAATTAGAAGATAGGATATGAGGTGATGTGGAAAGAATTTTATTTTAAATTTTAAATTAAAACACACAGTAACATTTCCTATAATAGTTCAATATCTACATGGTGTTCCAACATTTATATGATACTCTTTTGGTAAAACAGTGGGTTCTGTACTTGGGTCTGGCATAATGCCAGGTTGAGGAATGGAATAATTTGAAAGTTCCTATAATTGAAGGTCTGTGATAAACATGGAAGCTGCCTGACCAGGTCTGTCACACAATCATAGGAGTAAATAAAATAAAACAAATGATGAGATGAGTATGCAGAAATGCATAATTAAGTTTTTGGCAGGGAAAAACACCGAGGAAAACAGGCTCTGGTATCAATTTATTCACTATGAACCCCACATGCACTGACCAAGATGTGAACTCAAGACTCCGAGATGGATGGCAAGTGTCTAATAATCACTTGTACCACAGAGTTGCCTAACAACAATAATAATAATGATGGTGATGATAATAATAATAATAATAATAGATGTTTTTATTATTAATTTAACACTTCTCACTAAAAGGACAAATTATATTTGAAGAGACAATTTTTATCCAGACCGAGACTCAAACCTGGGACCTTTGGCTTTCTAGGCCAATGCTCTACCATCTGAGCTACCGGGGCAAGTTCCGATCTAGACGCAAATTCTTCTCTTATATACGTTGCAATTCCCAGCACCAAATGCTATGAAGTCTTTGCTTTTATCTTTGCAAATGGCAGTTTCTTAGTTAAGAAGACATTTATCAGGAATTTAAACACTACTTTATAAAGCCAAAGGTCCCGAGTTCGAGTCTCGGTCTGGGCGAAAATTTTTCTCTTAAAAAATAATAATGATATTTTAATTACTGTATTACATTAAAAATTGCAGTTCCTATGACTTGAACCCTACTTGTCTTAATGATAGCCCAGCATTTAACCAAATGAACTACACTGACAAACTTATAAAGTGCTTCTTTGAAAGGCAGTTTATGGCAGTATGTCCAAAAAGCCAATATTTTGAAAAAATAGGTCCACTAAATCAAGTATGATTTTAAATGTAAGGTCATGTACTTTTAACTCTGAAAATTTCATTATTTTAATTTGCACATTGGCTTCTCCTCCTTATCAGTCAGAGACAAAAAATCAAATTAGATTCTGATCCCCTTCCCCCTATTCTAATAACATATATATTTTTAACTCTATTTTAATGGTAGGACAATGAAATAAGTTCTTACAAAGGTGTGTTTCCATAAAGATCCCTAGTATTGACGTTGAGTAGACTGCCATGTTCCAGCAGCAGTTTTAACACAGCTGTGTTGCCTTTAGATGCAGCTCTGTGTAGCGGGGTGGCTCCTCGCTGATCTGCAATGTTAATCTCTGCATGGTTCACCAATAACATCTCCACTATCTGAAACAATTTTGGTATAGAGATGAGATATATTGGACTTAAAGAAAGCAAATAATTAAAAATAAAATTCTTTACACCTCACCTCATATCCTGTCTTCTTTTTTTAGATTCGTTTCGTAACCCAAGCATTTATATCTTCAGTATGTTTTTATTATTAATTTCATATTTCTCGTTGAAGGACAAATTATATTTGAAGAGAAAAATCATATGCTCAGACCGGGGTTTGAACCCAGGACTTTGGCTTTCTAGGCCAATGCTCTTATGCTGAGCTATCTGGGCACTTCAATCTAAGTGCAAAATTTTCTTCACAGTTAAATGAATTAGATGAAAAAAATGAGTTAAATGAATTAGAAATGAGTTAGATTCATGAATTTTGAAATTCCCTATGAAACCCTCAGGGCTCCCCATCTAGGGGATATGTGGATGACGACCACAAGGTGCCCAAGCTGAGCAAAACATTGCTTCCACTTACTTGTGTTTTGCTCCTTACTTTATCTTTAACCAATCTGGTATTTCTTCCTTTTCTTGTACCAGATCCCTCTTTTTTTACTTTCCTGTCCAGTCTCCCTTGCCTGACCTCTTGTTTTCTTCGACCCCGATGGTATTAGAGTATTCGAGGACAAAGGGTTAATTTCTGTCTTTTCTATATCTCTTTCTTTTAACCTCGTGGACACTCACCTTGAATGCCCACATAAGGTGCCCTTGGCCTACCAGCCGGATACTGTCCTCACATCCACATGTGTTAATCACAGAGGTAGACGATCATAAGCCAGTGTAGGGGTGACATGTGGTCAGCATGTTGGGTCTCCCAGCCGTTATAGCTGGTCTTCTCAACCTGGAATCGCTACTTATTGTAGCTACCCAGATGCCTCACGATGCTGGGTGGGCACGAGTCCCATACTGGCCGAAAAAATGAAAATTTCTTCCTCCATGGGACCCGAACCAGCGCAAGTCCCGTAGCTCTGATCCAAGACTTCTTGCCTTAACCACTTGGTTATGGCGTGGGACTTGTAGTCATAATATTGGTTGAAAATGGGAGGTGTTCCTCTTGAAAACTGCAGTTCCCATGTTAAGAAAATGTAAACTATGAGGTAAGATAATAAATTACTTTCATTCAGCAAATTTTTTTCTTATACATTATTAATTCCCAATTGCCATATGCAACGAGCCATTGCTCTATGTTGCAAATAACAGCTTATTTTTAAAGAAGAGATTTACTGGGAATTTAAACACTACTATTTTCAGTAGTTACACAACCGATGTTCTGTCGTCCATAAGCACTGCTTCTAGTAGTTACATGACTGATGTTCTGTCATGTAACTACTGAAGATGTAACCGGTTAGGTTATGAAACTGGTCTGAATCGAAGGCAGGATATGAGATGAAATGTAAAGAATTTTATTTTAAATTAAACCTCATAGTGAATTTCATATAATAGTTCATAGAAAATAATATTATCAGTGACTTTACCAGCCCTCTTTTGACCTTAGAAGCATTTTACATTTTTTTCCCAGCTGCCAAACTACTTTCATGAGAAATATTTAATTTTAGGAAATGATATTTTGAGGTTATTTTAATTAAATTATTTTCAGTCTGATCATCTTACCTCAATATTAATGTTGATTTGTTCTTGGACATGTTTCAAAACAATTCTGGACAAGCTGACAATAAAACAGAATTGTTTTGAAACATGTCCAAGAACAAATTAACATTAATATTGAGGTAAGATGATCAGACTGAAAATAATTTAATTTAATTTAATTTAATCTTTCATGCGGCCAAATTTAACTCTTATCATTTTAGTTCTCTGAATAGCTGGAACATTTAATATCAGATATCGCTTTATCATTTTCTATAATGCTACAGCCAAAATCAGGCCTTAGCTTCTCTCACACATTGCCTCCAGTCTTCTCTATTTGTAGTGTTCCTTTCCAAGTAAGGCATCAGAATAATAAAGTATGAGATAAGATTAAATAGAGGAGAATTATTGGGGTTGTCTTAGCCTAAGAAGATTGTCTCTGAATCCAAGCTCCATAGGTTTAAACCTGTCACAGTTTTTTGGAAACTTACAAGGTAAAAAAAATCTTTAATATGACTTCCTTCAAGAGGAAAGTATGTCCATCGGTCCTGTAATGTAAATTTATGACATCTAAGAAAATTGCAAGCATGAAATAAAAGTCCTCTGAATAAAAAAGTATTGGTTTTTTCATGACTAGCTTTTAATTATTATACCACTGTCTTTTTTTGTCCAATGCCACCAAGGTTGTCTTTTATGATATTTCTGGCTTTTTCCTTGGCATTGGCAGAATTGTAATCCATTTCTTAGATTGGGGCATGTGGAAGGTAGAGTTACATTACCCCGATGATATGATGGGTGATAAATGATAAGGAAGCGCCAGAAGATACCTTAATCTAAACTTAACCTAAATTCTAGACCATGGGCAACTACAGAAATAATTCCCTTCAGGAAAAATTCCTATGGTCTGGCCAGGAAACGAACCCAGGACCTCATGAACTGTAGTCAGAAATGCTGACCACTAGCCCATGAGGCTGGTCTGATTTTAAATGTTAAAAATAACTATTTAATTAAAATAATATCCATGATGAATTTTACAATGTTGAAAATTATTTTTCTGGAGTTGCGAGTCGTTATTTGGCTTGAGTTATTTTTATATTTCTGCTCTTGCAGCCAATTGTAAAAAGAAAAGGCCTTAGATCGTCCATGTGGTAGTAGGAAGTTAAGACTCTCACATTTGCAAAATTTGGCAGTGTTTTCAGCCCTGTGTGACAGCCACCTTTACTCCAAGAGCATGCATTTTGTACTCATTTCTTTAGATGCTGAGTTGGCCACAGGGGCATGATACTACTAGATGGTTTTGGTAGTTTAAAAATCCTGACTGTACCGGTAATTGAATCTATGAACTTCTAGGTTATAGTGTACTGCCTTAACTTACAACATGACTAGCGACAGCCAAATTTAAGAAAAAAGATCTTAGCAACATCAAGAAAATACAAAAATTAAAAAATAGACAATTCAAATCTGTTTGTCAAGTAATTTTATGTTATACCTCTGTCCATCCTTTAGAAGCAGCATACTGCAAGGCAGAGTGACCTCCTTCATTCTTTGCATTGATATGAGCCCCTTTTGAAATTAGTAAGCGAACAGCTTTCTCCCTTCCACCCGATGCTGCCAATATCAATGGAGTCATGTTCATCTATAAAAAGTACACTTCATTAACAAAAAAAAAAACTAACATATAAAAAACTCCAAGCACGATATGCTACCAGCTGGCTGCTGACCTCATGTCCACATGTGTTAATCATAGAGGTAGATGATCATAAGCCAGTGTAGGGATGACATGTGGTCAGCATGTCGGGTCCCTCAGCCATTATAGTTGGTCTTCTCAACCTGGAGTCGCTACTTGTTGTAGCTACCCAAATGCCTGACAACACTGGGTGGGCACCGGTCCCATACTGGTCGAAATTGCATGAGAAAATTTCATCCCCCATGGAGACTCAAACCAGCACAAGTCCCGTAGCTCTGCGCCAAGGCATCTTGCCTTAACCACTAGGCTATGGCACAAGACAAAACTGACATATAGGGTCAGAGAAATTTTATACAATCATTCGCTTGCTGCACTTAAAACATTTTTTGATTTAATAATGTTCCTTTATTTTTAAATCTTTTTCCTTTTGAAACTGGTCCTGAGTTAATATAGAATGTATGAGGAGAAGTGTACAATCTGATTTTTTAATAATTATTAAATAAAACTTCATAATGTTGCTTCCTAAATATATTAATAGGCATATTCCTTTTATGTCTTAGTCCTGATAAGACTATTACGGTCTACAACATTTTTTCAACCATCTTTTCCTAGGCTCCCAATGATCTTCTACTCAACCATTTGGTTGGTACTTTAAAATTGCCTTATACCCCAGCCACCATATCTCCGGCTCTGAAGTTTAGTTATACTAGGGGTAAAGGGAGAATTTGCCCTCTACTGCCAATAAGGATATGGTTGTAGTGGGAGTAGATGTATGATACAGCCAATCGCTGCTCTTGATGCAGCTATAGTGTGCTAGTAAGGTTTGAAATTGCTGAAATGTTGTCAGCTGTATGTCTGCTAACCACATACATAAAGCGGCCACTCCCACTGAATATCCATATCGGCAACACTGTCGTGAAAACATCAAGGCCGGAGAATCAGTGGCTGCAGTATAGGAATCCTGGATCTAGGCATAAGTTTAAAACAAGTAAGTTCTGCAAGATATGGCATAAATACTGGAAATGAATAATTGTACAAAGTTACCACCAAGTAACAAGATCCAGGGATAGGAAGTAAAGTAATACACACCAATTTAAGGAATCTGTCACTGAGTTATTTACTTCATAGATCATTTTAGTGAACAATTGATATTTAACACTAATGCCTAACTCTATCTTATAGATCCAAGGCCAAAGAAAGTAGAGATTTTTTAGTTTATTTTTAAATTAAATATGGTTATAAAATTGGTTCCTGCAGAACCTAAAAAAAAAAAAAAAAAATCATTCATACATCATCTGTAGGATCAACTGGTGAACTGTTGTCAAGCAAATATGAGACAATTTCTTCATGCCCTCCAAGAGCTGCCCAATGGATCAGCATGCGTTGATTCTAAAAAACAATACAATAGTCAGGATAGCCCAATAGTCACATGAATTGGCACTTTTAAAACAAACTTCATATAATTATTTTGCTTTTAATAATAGCATCCTATAAATACTTACGTCATCAAGTTGTTTTATTATGCTATTATCTTGAATTATCTTTAGCTTTAACCCTTCAAAATCCCCATTATACGCTAAAGAAAAAGCAGAATCAGTACTATTAATTGCCATTTTAAATTACTATTCCGCCATTGGACATGTAAATTGCCAACGCAATTTTTTTCTCAAAGTTTCTTGTCATTTAGATACATTTTTAATGTTGAGGTTGGTTATTTTCTTACTCAGAGTAGCCAAGTTAAAATAAAAAAATGTCGTATTTGTTAATATGTTCCAAAAATTCACAATTTGTCATTTAGTGGTCAGTATAACAGTGTTTTATATATTTAATCACGAATATAAAAGTATCAAATATTCAATTTATAGGCAATGGATATTATTTAATTCTTATAATATTAAAATATTAGTGATTTATTTTTTCTATTGGTATTTCTCTTCTCTACCAATATGGCACCTGTCTTATTTTCTTGTGATGATAATTAACCTAAAAATAAGTGTACTTTTTCAAAAAACTCATAATTCTGAATAATTTCTTTCAAAGAAAATATGTAACGATAGTATAGTAGTATAGTACATATTTCTTTTTAATATTACTAGTTGACAAGTTATATTATTTCTGCAATAAATTAAAATTCTAACATGTACAGGAATTGTATTTTGTACTCAATGTTAAACTATTTAAAGTTATCAAAATATTTTGTGCACTGGCATGCAGCATGTTCATTTCCAATTAGCATAGGAAGTGTTTTAGTCGTTAAACAGAACAGAAATGTTCAATATATCCACAAAGAATTAATACATACTTATAGGTCACTAAATTCTGAGAAAAAATCAATTGTAACACAAGACTTTTTTGATAATATTGAAGACAAAAGTAAGAACACATTTTTAGATATGATTCGAATATATGAATCAAGAGAAACTTTAAGACGTGGTCATGTTGAATTCATCTATTCAGCTTTAAAACACATGGAAGAATTTGGTGTTCAGAAGGATTTAGAAGTGTACAAATCATTGATTGATATTTTACCTAAAGGGAAATTCATACCAACAAATATTTTTCAAGCTGAATTTTTTCATTATCCAAAACAGCAACAATGTATAATAGATCTGTTGGAGCAAATGGAAGACAATGGTGAGTACATTAGTACAGGAATTTATTATAAAATTGTCTGGTTTTATATTTGGAATATTGTCACTATACCCCAGCCACTGATTCTCCAGCCCTGACGTTTTCACGACAGTGTTGCCGATATTAATATTCAGTGGGAGGAGCCGCTTTATGTATGCGGTTAGCAGACATACAGCTGACAACATCTTAGCAATTTCAAACCTTACTAGCATGCTATAGCTGCGTCATGAGCAGTGATTGGTTGTGGCAGACATCTCCCAATCAACTATTTCCTTATTGGCAGTAGAGGGCGAGTTTCTTCCTTTACCCGTCATATAACCTAAACTTCAGAGCCGGAGATCTGGCGGCTGTAGTGTAACCACCATTATAAGAGGTAGATGTCTAAAGGTAATTGTTGAAAGAATGAATGAATGTGCTGTTACTTTTTGCTCGTTTGGTTAACTTAAATTCCAAACCATGGGTGACCACAGAAATAATTTCCTTTAGAAAAAATTTCTATGGTTTGACTGGGAATCACACTAGGACCTCATGAAATGTAGTCAAAAGTTCTTACCACGAGATCATTAGGCTGGTTGACTTCCAATGTTACATGTTATTAATATTGTGTATTTTAAGTTATTTCTATCTTAAATAAAGTTTCCAGGTATTTTCCACACTTTCTTCAGAAGAAAAAAACAACACATCACATACACAAATGTGTGTATGCATATATGTGCGTATATATATATATATATACATACATACATCATTAGTAATTCTGCCCGAAGGCAGGTCCTTCACTGCATTCATAGCATTTTCATGCTATGCTTGCAGCTTTACTAGGGAATTGTAGGTGTGGTAGCTTCCTGTTGCTTTCCACACTGGTGAAGGATGATGATGATGATGATAATGATATTGATAAGGATGATGATGATGGTCATATGATTTCGGGAACCATTTGGGCCTTAAAGTTTTTCTGACATTTGTCTTACAGGTGAGGAAAAACCCTGATAATAATCTCACCCAGAAAAACTGCCCCGACCGGGGATTGAACCCGGGCCTGCTGTGTGACAAGGCAGCATGCTACCTTGAGACCACAGCGGTGGACTTATATATATATATATATATATATATATATATATATATATATATCTTGAATAATTATTTCCATTTCTCTCTACAAAGACATACCCCAATGTGGAGCCTTAGCCTCTCATTTGTTAGGAGTTACTAGACGGTTCATTTAGTTACGCTTATTTGCCCATGGATGTCATGAATGGTATGTGGTCAACATACCGACCCATTGAGACATCTAGCAGATAACTAAGGTATTATTAGGATGATGAGGTTGGTAAATTTTGCTTAGATGCCTTTTTATTCAGGCTTAAGGATCTTTTACGGGCCTAAAAATCTTCAGACTGGGGACTCACTGCTTAAAGTCCCTCCTGGAGGACTTCCATCCATCCATAGTAATTCTGCCTGAGGGCAGGTCTTTCACTGCAGTCATAGCATTTTCATGCTATGCTTTGCAGCTTTATTAGGGAATTATAGGTGTGGTAGCTTCCCGTTGCTTTCCACACTGGTGAAGGATGATGATGATAATGATAAGGATGATGATGATGATGGCCAGATGATTTTCGGGGACCGTTGGGCCCTAAGCTTCCTGATATTTGGCTTACAGGCGAGGAAAAACCCCAAAAAAAACCTCACCCAGGAGCCTATCCTGACCAGGAATCGAACTCGGGCCCTCTGTGTGACAAGGCAGCACGCTACCTCGAGATCACAGCGGTGGACTTGGAGGACTTGCTCTTTGGATTTTTCCATCCTAAAAAAAATCTATTGACTCTGGTCAGGTTTGAACCTGCAACCCTTGGGACCAGAGGTAAGGAGTACAACCTTTCAGTTTCCTGAGCTTGACTGTTATAAAATTTGTTTAACTTCTCATTAAAAAGTCTTCTTGAGTTAGAAGCTGCTAGATGCTATGGTAGCGACAGCTTTCTGCTTCTGATGATAAAGAATTTTTATATGAGGAAGAAGAATTAATGTTCACATTGGAAACCTGAAATAGTGTAAAGATTTGCACACATGCGCACAGACCCGATTCAGGCATTAATTTTTCTTTTCAAAGTAATAAGAGGAATTTTGTTATAAATGTGATAATTATTTACAGGAGTGGTACCTGATCCAGAAACAGAGACACTGCTGATCAACATATTTGGAAGGAGAGGCCATCCTGTGCGTAAATACTGGCGTATGATGTATTGGATGCCTAAATTCAAGCACCTGTCGCCATGGCCATTACCGAATCCTATCCCAAACGACAGCTTGGAGCTTGCAAAATTAGCTTTGAGTCGTATGAGCAGCGTTGATTTACAAAGCAAAGTCACTGTGTATGAGGTATGTGAACTTAGTATGTACCTGAATGTAAACAAGCGATTGTTGTATTTGAAGAGAAAAATATACGCTCAGACTGGGGTTTGAACCCAGGATCTTTCACACTCTAGGCGAATGCTGTATCAACTAAGCTAAATGAGAAACTCCAATCTAAATTCAAATCTTTCTTTTGTATACGCTGTTAATTCCTGCGTATATAAGAGAAAGATTTGCATTTAGATTGGAGTTTCTCAGGTAGCTCAATTGATAGAGCATTTTCCTAGAGTGCAAAAGGTCCTGAGTTCAAATCCCAGTCTGAGCGTATACTTTTCTTTTCAAATATAATTTATCTATCATTGTATTGTAAGCCTATGTTTTGCCTTTACAGAGATTTAGGCGCTCTCCCCTACAGGGAAGAATTTGAACCATACTAATTTAGTTACACTCGTTTTCTTATAGATGTCATTTTGAGTGGTCCGTGGTCAGCGTTCCGCCTCATACTGACATCTAGGAAACCAAGGTAGTACTAGGACGGGAAAATTCAGTAAATTTTGCTTAGAGGCCTTTTCATTCAGGCTTAAGGATCTTTTACGAGCCTGAAAATCTTCAGACTCGGGACCCACGGCTTAAAGTCCCTCCTGGAGGACGCTCCTTGGATTTTTCCGTCCTAAAAAATCCATTGACCCCGGCCGGGTTTGAACCCGTGACCCTCGGGACCAGAGGCAAGGAGCATAACCACTAGTCCACCGTGGCCGACATTGAGATGTATGAAATGAATAATAAAAAAATTGACTAATGTGCTAAACTCTGAGTCTCAGGGTTTAACCAGTCGGAGTAGATGAATTTTTAAGGCCATAACAATCTTTAAAATGGTTTTCTTCAAAATGAAGTAACGCCATGGATTCTTTGTTATAGATTTATGGCATGTAAAATAATCTCAAATCAGCCTTGGTGGTCTAGGGTTAAGTTCCTTGTTTCTGGTCTTGAGGATTGTAGGTTCATACTCAGGTAGAATCAATAGGATTTTTGTAGAATGGAAAAACCCAATGGATTAGTTCTTTTGGAGGGATTTTATGCTGTGGGTTCCAAGTCTAAAGATTTTCAGGCTCGTAAAAGAATCTCATGCTTAAACTAAAGCAACTAATTTAACCCATAAGGGTGTAACTTTGCCCCATATGGGGATATCTATCTATCTATAATGGTGTAGCCCATTGTTGAGCCATAGCCTCTCCCTTTGTAAGGAGTTACTAGACCAAGTTAATTTTCAGTTACCTTATTTGCTTATAGATGTCATGAATGGCATGTGGTCAACACGCCAAGCATGTGGGGATATATAGGTATGGTAAAAAAACCCAAATAATTGATATTTTTAGAAGCAGATATGAAATTTATGAGACATACTGCAGGTTACTCAAGAGCAGACCATAAAAGGAATTCTGAGATTATCAAAGAATTACAAACAGAATCAGTCATGGAATATGTACAAAAATACAGAAACAACTGGAAATCTCATGTAAGAAGAATGAGCAGAACAAGAATACCACGTCAAATCTTAAATTACCAACCACCAGGCAAGAGATCTTTGGGCAGACCCTTCAAATGTTGGATTGAGACCATAACACACCACCAGGTCTATCACATGAAAGGAAGAAGAAGAAGGAAGTAACACAATGAGGTTTTTATTTAACAAACATTAAATTAATCAGATTTTACTCCTCACCTCATATTTTGTATCATTTCAAGGACTAGTTTCAAGGAAATTCTCCCTTATTAATTAATTCATTTTTTGTCTGATGCCTCCAGATTGTTTTATGACATTTCTGATGTGCTCTCCTAGCATTGGTGAAATTGTAATCTGCTTTTGTGGTTGGGACACTTGGAAGGTGAAGTTATGTTACTCCAGTAATATAACAGCCAAAATTATATGAGAAAATTTCTTTCCCCAACCATCATGTCTCCCATAGTTCTATGCCCAGACCTGAACTTTAGACCACTCGGCTACACTGGATGACTCAAGTTCTTCACTATGGGCAAATTGTCTGAGGTAGTAGTTCCTAATCTGCATGGTGTTGTTACTAGGAGTGCCACCAAATTTTGATTAGAGAAAATTGTTGTATGCTTGTTGAGTGGTTAAAAATGACTATTTAACTCATGCCCCAAAATGGGAGTCAATGACCAATCACATTTCAATGATTTTTTATTTACAACCAATCACAGTTGTTTTTTGCCTCAATTTTTCAGTTTAATTTTATCACTGTAAAATCAATCTCCTCCTTTTAATATTCTGAATAGGTCATAGCATTATTTTGCAGTGACTCCATGTGGCTACCACATTGTATATATATATATATATAGTGCATGAATGTAACCTTATTGTGGTTGCGGGAGATAATATAAAAACATTTGTAGCAATTGATTATACCACAAAAAAAAAAAGAAACCACTGTTTGCACTTTCTTAAACATATTTTTTCCAGGTAATAAAGTTCCAGAAAAATATAATTGACATATTTACATCATAGGACATCAGAAATTAATTAATATGCAGTTTGATGTGTTTAATTTTTTCTCCACTAGGGTGCATTCTTACAATATTGCGATCCTTTGGCAATAAATAATATGATCTGGTTGCAGTGATAAACAAGTGAAACATAACTTTCTCATTTGTTTTCAAACATCGCCGTTTACATTAAATATATAAATATTTTAAAATAACTATATTTAAATAATGATTTGTGAGTAAACAGCTTAATTTTATTCGTTAAATAGTTCTAACAAATGCCATTCTTGATTTCCAAATTCTCTAGACAAATTTACGACTCACTTCATGAGTCGTAATTTATCGATAATTTGGAAATCACTCATGGCATTACTTATGATAAAATGGCAAGCATATATTTAATAATTTTATGATTTATGATATGAGAAAGCAAATTAATAAACTATGTAAAATAATTCATCGGAGAACATATTGTTTAAACAACTCACCTCATAGGATTCATGCTTCCATGATATCGCGATTTCAAACATAGTCATGTTCATCATCAGCCATAACTCCGACTGACGAAATTCTTCGGCCGTCAACTATTCTATTGTCGCCATCTTCAGTGCTGCCATCTATGGTTGAATTTATGAACTTCGAAATCAATGTAATTTCGTTAGGGATATCAAAATTCATTGATCTATTTTTGTTTTTCTGAATGTATATTTTTTCCCAAACTGTCAATTCCAAAGGTTTCTCTACTTGTTTTAAAAGTTTAACTTCTCTTCCAATTTTATGATGTTCTAATAAACTATGTGCAGCAATTGCAGATTTTTCAATTTCACAATTTTTAATATTTCTGAAATGTTCTTTTGTCCGAATTTCCAAATATGTAAAATAAGTTATTTTAGTGTAGATAAAATTGAGAGAGTTGAAACATTTGCAAAAAGGGCTCTAAAATTCCTATCAAGTAAATTATTGGACATAGAACTAATAAAAATTATAAAGTTAAATTACTGAAGGAAAGGGAAGGATCCAATTGGAAAAATTTGTTGAAACATTTCTGATTCTTTTATTGAATAA
Organism: Diploptera punctata; assembly: GCA_030220185.1. Lineage (NCBI taxonomy): Eukaryota > Metazoa > Arthropoda > Insecta > Blattodea > Blaberidae > Diploptera > Diploptera punctata. Next base: position 219,691 of record JASPKZ010007995.1, on the reverse strand, counting down.
TTATTTTTGGACTAATGTTCGGTTTTATTTTCTCTCGATGTTTGAATGTTGAAATTTGTTAAACTCTCTCTCTCTCTCTCTCTCTCTATATATATATATATATATATATATATATATATATATATATATATATATATACACTGTAATATATTAAACATAGGCTCAATTCTGGAAATGCATGCTATTATGCATTGCAGAGACTTTTGATGTCCCAACTCCTTTCAAAAAACGTTAAGCTGAAAATATATAAAACTATTATTCTACCAGTTATATTATATGGGTGCGAAACATGGACTCTTACTTTAAAGGAGGAAAGGAGATTACGAGTATTTGAGAATAAAGTTCTTAGGAAAATTTTTGGACCAAAGAGAGATGAACAGACAGGTGAATGGAGAAGACTACATAACAATGAACTACATGGTCTTTATAGGAAGCCAGATATAATAAGAAAAGTTAAGTCCCGTAGACTGCGATGGGCAGGACATGTTGCGCGTATGGGGAATGAAAGACGTGCATGGAAACTTCTTGTAGGAAAGCCAGAAGGAAAACGCCCAGTTGGTAGACCAAGAATGAGGTGGGAGAACAACATTAACTATGATTTGAGGGAAGTAGATTATACAGGGAATGATTGGAAAGCATTAGCTCAGGATAGGAATGTATGGAGAGCTTATGTCCGTGCGGCCATGAACCTACGGGTTCGATAGTGCCAGTAAGTAGGTAAGTAATATATAAATATATATAGTTGGCCATGGCGGATTAGTGGATATGCTCCTTGCCTCTGGTTCAAACCCGGCCGCAGTCGATGGATGTTTTTTCAGGATGGAAAAATTTAAGGAGCACGTCCTCCGGGAAGGACTTTAAGCCATGGGTCCCGAGTCTGAAGATTTTCAGGCTCGTAAAAGATCCTTAAGCTTGAATAAAGAGGCCTCTAAGCAAAATTTACCGACTGATCTCAAAATCCTCGTAATACCTTAGTTAATATAGTAAATTTGGGAATACCTTAGTTGCCTGCTAGATATCTCATTGAGTCGGTGTATTCACTGTATGTCATTTATGCCATCTTTGGCCAAATAAGGTAACTAAAAATGAACTTTGTCTATAAACTCCTGATAAAAGAAAGGCTATGGCTCAACAATGAAGTAATTCAAAAAGTAGTTCAATATATGAAAACTTCATGGTGTGTTAAGTCTATCAGCCTACCAGCTGGCTGCTGGCCTTACATTCACTTGTGTTTATCACTGAAAATCATTCAGCCAGTACAAAGGTGACATGTGGTCATGTCAGGTCCTCTCAGCCATTATAACTGGTTTTCTCAACCTGGAGCCGCTACTTATTGTAGCTATTCAAATTTCTTTTAATACTGGGTGTGCTCCAGTTCCATATACTGATTGAAATTTCTTGAGAAAATTTCTTTTCCCATGAGGAATAAAACCAGAACATGTCCCATTGCTCTGTACCAAGGCATGATCTTAGATCGATTGAATTCTGCATGAAAAATAAATATATATATGATATTGATAACAAATATACTTGCAGGCTTCTAAGTTAGTTGATTCTGTGGATGATACATGGATTGTGAGTGCACAGTCACCAGTACAGAGGGAGCTACTAGACACGCATCCTCACAATGTTACAGTATTCGTAGAGGGAGCTTTCAGATTATGGCTGCGTAATGCTTCAGTCAACTACTTCATACTGAGGGCAGAACCCAGACCTAAACCAAATGTGACTCTTCAAGACATAGACGGTAAGTTGATCACCAAATTCAAATCAGAAATGTATATTGCACCTTGCCTTTAAACCACAGAATATTAACAGGAAACAAAGCATATTTTGTGAATCTCAGTTTAATAAAATCAAAACTGTTAACTAGAACAACTAAATTAAAATTATATAATACCTTGATTGACCCGTGGTAACATACTCTGCTGAAACATGGGTGTAAAATATATATTCGAAAGAAAGATAAAAGATGAATATATGAACCAGTATTGGAAAACAATACATGGAGAATCAGATCATATTCTGAAATTGATCATATACTCATTGGAGAGGATCTTGTAAGATACATCAAGTCATTGAGATTGAGATGGGTGGGACATGTTGAAAGAATGGAAAATGGAAGAATACCAAAACAATTATTACATGACGACATAATAGGAGTAAGAAGGAGAGGAAGACCGAGAAAGAGATAGCTGCAGGATGTGGAACAAGATTTGAAAGCGATGGGAATAAGAGGATGGAAAGAGAAAGTACAGGATCAAGATGAATGGAGGAAAATTGTGAAGGAGGTCAAAACTCACAATGGATTGTAGTGCCAAATAGAAAGGAAGGAATATAGCATCTTTGGGAAGAAGACAGCCACAAGTGTAAAAAGTTTAGTTCCGAGTTATTAACAATTAAAGTTTTAAAAAAGGTGTAGTACATACACTATTTGATATGAACACAATTTAATCCTGTCTCCATTTTCCTGCACATGACTTGTGGCCGTAAAGAAATAAATTTGTAACCATTTTCTCGAACAGATGGTAGTCTTCACTCAATTTATGACATTTTTACACTTGTAGCCCTCTTCTTTCCAAGGTGTGATAGTTTACCTTATAAGAAAAATTTTATAATGTAAACATATTTTCAAGATTATTTTCAGCTATAGCCTGTTTGTTTGACTTTAAGCCTTTGAATTTTTTGATTCAGAGGCTCAAATCAAAGGATCAGATTTTTTTTTCATGTATTAAATTAAATTTTAACATTTGCAATGTTGAACAATTATTATTTTAAAATGAAAAATTAATGCCTGAATCAGGATTTGAACCCGAAATCTACAGCTCTCTACGCTAGTGTGCCAATCATTACGCTATTTTAGGCTTCCAATGCAAATGCTAATTTTTCTTCCTCATATACAATTATCTTTATCGTTGGAAGCAGATACCCATCGATAACCTGGTGGCTCCTAATTCTAGAAGACTTTTTAATGAGAAATCACTTAACTTTTGTTGCAGTTAAAACATTATATTTCAGTATCCATCCCGAGGGCAGGTCTTTCACTGCAATCATAGCATTTTCATGCTATGCTTTGCAGATTTACTATGGAATTGTAGGTGTGGTAGCTTCCCGTTGCTTTCCACACCACTGAAGGATGATGATGATAATGATAAGGATGATGATGATGATGATGGCCATATGATTTTAGGGACCATTTGGGCCTTAAAGTTTTCCTGACATTTGTCTTACAGGTGAGGAAAAACCCCGATAAAAACCTCACCCAGAAAAACTGCCCCGACCGGGGATCGAACCCGGGCCCACTGTGTGACAAGGCAGCACGCTACCTTGAGACCACAGCAGTGGGCTGTATTTCAGTATATTAAATTATGTTTTAACATTCACAATGATGAACAATTATTATTTAAAAAAAAATTAATTATATTTGAAGAGAAAAATTATATGCTCAGACTGGGTTCAAACTCCAGTCTGAGTATATAATTTTTCTCTTCAAATATAATTTATCCATTATTGAGCTGTATGAAATGAGTAATAAAAACATAGAAAAATTAATGCTTGAATTGGGATTTGTGGCACAATTGGGGAATAAAAGAGGGGCATGGAACTTGAAGGTAGGCCAAGGATGAGATGGGAGAATAGCATTTAATTAATGGTGTGAGGCATAACTTTGTGGAAATTCTTGATATGCAAAATAAAATCTTCTGGTTGAAAAAAACTTATGAATCAGTTCTTTTTCCCCTGTGAATTTCAAAATTCATAATTTGATCCACAAGTTCTTCGGTCAGCCAGAAGATGGAGTGGGAGTTGACATCCAGGGCTGACATTTTTTTTTTTTTCAAATGCCCCAGGTTTGTCTTTTTGACATTCCTGGTTTCTCTCCTGACATGGCATACTTGTAACCCACTTCTGAGGTTGGGGCGCCTGGAAGGCGGGGTTACGTTGCCCCGATGATATGATGGGTGATTGATGATGATAATGGTGCGCCAGGAGAATCCCTAATCCTGAGCTTAACTTAAGATGAATGTGAATGATGATGATTGCGATGGCCATATGATTTCGGGGACCGCTTGGGCCTTAAAGTTTTCCTGCCATTTGTCTTACAGGTGAGGAAAAACCTCGATAAAAACCTCACTCAGAAAAACTGTCTCGACTGGGGATCGAACCTGGGCCCGCTGCGTGACAAGGCGGCATGCTACCCCGAGACCACAGCGGTGGACGGGCTGACAATATAAAAATCAACAGTCTGGACAAGCTGACGATGATATGGACAACCTATCAAAACTTGTCAAGTGAAACGTCAAGTATTTATGAGATAAGATGACCAGATTCACCTTATTTATATCATCATTATCAACATCATAGTCCATTCATAAATTTAGGCCATTTTTTGACCTCAATAGAAACACTATCCAAAAGTATTTTCAGTGGATGTCCTGATCTTCTTCCTGCAGGTTGATAGCTTAATATCTGCTTTGGTGTCCTGCAATCATCCATTTGATTAACATTATTTACATTCATTTATTTATTGGAAATTATACATTTTTAGATCTTCAATAATTTTCTTACAGAGAAATGAAGCAGAATATCTATAAAATTAAGTAATGATGGATGGAAATTTTTCATGATGCTCTTTAGCTACAGGCTTCTATTTTATTTTTTTCAGATGTTGCTGATCTTGATGTTCCAATGTTTGAAGAGCCATCAGCTGAACAAGCATTGATGGAACCACCGTCAGTTCATGAACAGGAAGATGGAACAATCTTTGCAATGTGTGCGACAGGCACATCAAGCAGAGACTCAGTTCTCTCTTGGATTCGTTGTTTAGAAGCAGATGGAAATCCTGCCTTAGCAGAGATACCCATTATATTTAAATCTAAGTCTCCTCTTGGTTATGTGGTACCAGTCAGTGATGGTGCAGCTGAACAAGACTCTGATACTGAAAAAAAAATTACTTAGTACAACCCATGGATTTTTTAATTTCAGATTGCTATATTTCCAGAAAATATACCATTCAGGAAACTAGCTTAATTATGTGTCCAGCTTGTAGGTTTAACATTACAAGAAATTATATTACAAGTTTAGTATGATAATTAATACAGAGAAAACAAAAGTAATGGCTTTTCATGGAAAATACCATTTACATAGCAAAATTTGTATAGATTCAGAAATACTGGAAAGAGTAAATTCACTTACCTACCTTGGATATACATTAACATATTTGGATGAAGTACAGCAAACTCCCGATTATCCGTGTTAATTGGGACCGAGATATGCACGGAAAATCGAAAAACATGGATAATCCAATTAAGTTATTCAGCGCCATGGAAGTTGATCAGAAATGTATTTACCCACTTTAATACTACTTAAATGCAACAAATATTCATAAAATGTTATATTAAATGTATTTAGGTGCGAGTCGTAATTATTATTATTTTATTTTACTTGTAAATATGAAAACAAAAAGTGGGGTTATTTCTGGGTCATGACCACTCAGTTATGATAGTTATTCAAAATGGCCACCATAAACAGCGACAACTACAGTAGTAACCACCGTTATCCACACTTATAACCAGCGATGACAAATAATCATTCCCACACTAGTAACCACTGACGACCACATTAGTAACCACCGTTATCCATACTTATTACCAGTGATGACAAATAATCACTGATGACCACACTACTAACCAGCGATAAACCCACTGCCACAGCATATCCGTGGTTTCAATCTGTAACAACAAACTTTCACTGACTCCACAATGGTAATTACTGGAATTGTATTGTATTCTCAGAATGTTGGTTGGTACCGTTAAATGCGTCAGGGGAGGAGGTTGTGAGTGAAGGTTACTCTATTGGGCTAGTTTCTAAGCGCAGTTCACAGTAGCACATTTAAAAATAAAGATTTTTTTCATAACAATACAAAATACAATATTTTTAAAAAATACAGTAAAAATAGTCATGCCCGGATAATCTGCAAACCGGATAATACACACACGGATAATTGGGAGTTTGCTGTAGACATATCAAATAAAATTATTAATTTTAATAAATCTATGGGAATAATAAATTCAGTAATGAAACCTCTACTAGTTCATAAAGATACCAGAGTACGGTTATACAAAACCTTATCAAGTCCTGCACTTTGCTAAGGCAGTGAGGCATGGATTTTGAGGAAAGGAGAGGAGAACAGGATAACTTCTAGTGAAATGTGATTCATGAGATACAGCAGGGTACATCAAATGGGATTACAAATGCAATGATGATGTTTTGAAGGAAATACATTTAGAACCAGTCATTATGTATATATAAGAATACAGATCAACTGGATGAATCATTTGCGACAAATGAGTTCAGGTAGAGCTCCCAAAGCCATGCTTTGTTATTTTCCAATGGGCAAGAGATCTCTTATTTATGTACAATTTTATCACTCACCTCATATTTTTTTTAAAAATATGAGGTGAGTGATAAAATTATACATACATAAATAATACCTTATAATGTTAATTCCTAAAAAAAAAGTAATTAAAGACCACTCAAGTCTGAAAGGAAAAACATAATTTAAAATGGCGGAAATAACCTCAAATTCAAACTTTTATGAAGAATTGTTTGTCCTTAAGAAAGAAATAAAAATATTTAATAATTTATGTGAAAAAAAGGAGGAAAAGGATGGTTGACATAAATACATTAATGATTTTTATTTTAAAAATACAATAGTAGTAACGTTAAGAGGTTTATTTAATAATTAAGATAGTTGTTTCTGCTTGTCTGTAAAAGCTGAAGATGGGGCTCAGAAGTCTTGAAACATATGTTCAACAAATGAACCACCAAATATCTTAATTACATTAATGAATGTTTGAAATTAAAGATTGTTCCAAATTTTGTAAGAAAAATTACCAAAAACTATAATGGAAGCAAACAGCAAATTGCAGTTGAAACAAACATTTTGAAAATGGGGAAAGAAAAAAAAAACTCTACGAACAAATAAGTAATTTGGATACTAAATTATATTTTTTCTATCTGAAAATTTCTAAACACGTAGGTAATTTATTTTTTGGGAAAAATTGGAAGAAAAGTTTTTCAATAAGCAATAAAATCATTAAATAAATTATCAAACAGTAAAAGAAAATTGAAAATTTGAAAATAAAATCAAGTGGAAATAAGAGGAAAATCGGAAACAACCAAAAACATGAAAACACAAAAATATGGTTACAAACAACATCTAAAACTTATCACCTAAAACTTTTGATGAAAAAAGAAATTGAACTTTTAGAAAATGGTTTAAAAACAAGCATGCATTTTTCCAATAAGGTAAAATAAAAAAAAAATAAAAGAAAAATATGAAGTGAGTGATAAAATTGTACATAAATAAATAATACCTCATAGTGTTAATTTCTGAAAAGAAAAAAAAAAAAAGAGATCTCTGGGCCATCCAAGGAAGTGCTGGATATGAAATTCATCAGTGAAATCGTAACAGGCTTCTAGACCTAAGACTTGTATGGATAAAGAAAAAGAAGAGAAGATTTACACCTCACCTTATATTTTGCTCTTGATAATTATGAAGAAATGAAGTACATATGACATAAGACTTCATTTGAATTGCCCAGTTTAAAATTCTTGTAGAAAAACCAGAGGAAAAGTGACCAATAGGCAGACCAAGAATGAGGTGGGAGAATAATATTAATCACAATTTGAGGAAAATACACTATACAGGGGATGATTTAAAATCATTAGCTCAGGATAGGGTTAGTTATTTCCAAAGGTTTAGATAGATGTTTTGCGTCTTTTTCAATTTTGGGAAAAGATATGTATTAAAAAAACCATGAACTTCGAGATTCTGGACGAACCAAGCTTGATTACGAAGTTCTTCAAAAATACACCAGATGGCAGGTTAGAAAATTACTTCTTCAAAAGTACACCAGATGGCAGTTTGGATAATTATCGGCAAAAGAAAAAAATTGACAGTCGTGAAAACAGCTGATGATGGAGAAGATGTTTCTCTGATACTGCGGTGCTGTGTTTAAAATACATAGATATATGTGATAAGAAGAATTCACGATTCATTTGATTCTTATTAAGGAAACCTCATAATTAAGTTATTTTTAGTCTGATCATCTTACCTCAATATTAATGTTGATTTGTTCTTGAACATGTTTCGATTATATCATAATCATTATCAGCATTTTGCCCAGGATGGTTAGATTTATGTTGCACACCCTGGATGTCAATGTCAGCTCCATCCACAGGATGTGCAACGTAAATCCAACCAGTCTGGGCAAGATGCTGATGATGATTATGATATAATCGAAACATGTTCAAGAATAAATCAACATTAATATTGAGGTAAGATGATCAGACTAAAAATAATTTAATTGAAATAACCTCAAAATATCACTTCCTAAAATAAAATATTAAACCTCATAATGTTAAAATTCCCAAATTTATTATATTAAATGAGAACAATTATTATAATGTGCAAATACATTGTTTTTAGTCTTTAGATTCTTAGACAAAAGATGAGAACACAAGATACATTGAACTGAAAGTAACAAGAATTCTTTGCTTTAATCCCTGAATTCATATGGGGTTTTGTGAAGGATCAAGTGTAAGCACACCTTTGAAGATCATTTGTGTCAAAAGATTTTACAAACTATCACTAGGCTATTGGAGTGCACATATCAAAATTATTTGTATGTATCATTGTAAATAACATAAATTTCTCTATCAGACTGTGTAAGTTTCTTCGTTGAGTTTGACTTACTTTTAAATATAATCTCTCTTAAAATTTTAAGCCTTTAAGCTGGACACTCTATGTATCTTTTTCTGGTGCCCAAATATTGTTCTCTCTATCAATCCTTTAGTATTCCTGTAGGCCTCATTCCATAGCCTCTTAAATCCATGAAACCAAGTTGGACATTCAATTTTTCATTTTGCAGGTATCCATTAATATTAACCTTTTTTTTTATATAGGAATTATCACTGTGAGGTTCAATTCAATATTAAATTAAAAGATTCTTACCTCTCCTCACATTATTCTGTTAAGTAGATCGCGATTTCAAGCCTATAGCAGGCCCATCTTCAGTACACTGTTGTTGACCGGTGTTATGTCGCTCGGAAGAACCAGTGGTTCTTCCGAGCGACATAACACCGGTCAACAACAGTGTACTGAAGATGGGCCTGCTATAGGCCTGAAATCGCGATCTACTTAACAGAATAATGTGAGGAGAGGTAAGAATCTTTTAATTTAATATCCATTAATATGTTTTTATTATTAATTTAACACTTTTCATTGAAGGATAAATTATATTTGAAGAGAAAAATTATACACTCAGACTGGTGTTTGAACCCAGGACCTTTGGCTTTCTAGGCTAATGCTCTATCACTGAACTACCTGAGAAACTCCAATCTAAATGCAGTTAACAGTGTATAAGAGAAAAATTTGCGTTTAGGTTAGAGTTTTACAGGCAGCTCAGTGATAGAGCATTGGCCTAGAAAGCTAAAGGTCCTGAGTTCAAACCCCAGTCTTAGCGTATAATTTTTCTCTTCAAATATAATTTATCCTTCAGTGAGAAGTGTTAAATTATTAATAAAAAACATCAAAAGAAACTGTACTGGCTTTATAAAGTAGTGTTTAAATTCCCAATAAATGTCTTCGTAAAAAAGAAGCCGCCATTTGCGTGATTGAGCAAATGCTCGTAGCATTCGGCGATCGGGAATTAACAGTGTATAAGAGAAACATTTGCGTTTAGATTGGAGTTTATCAGGTAGTTCGGTGGTAGAGCATTGGCCAAAAAAAAACCAAAGATCCTGGGTTAAAACCCCAGTCTGAGCATATAATTTTTCTCTTCAAATATAATCCATTAATATGTATGTATGTATTTATGTACAGACACACTCACATCATTCATCCCTTGTGGAGATATGGGTGTTCCCTGAGTGGGAGTTTCTTGACCAGACTAATTTCCCTTCAGATGTCAATGAGCAACATGTGATCAACACATCACCTCAATGAGACATGCAGTAGAAAACTAAGGTATTACTTGGATGGGGAAGGCTGTTACCCATGACTCTAGGGACGAGAGGCAAGGAACATAAACACTAGACCACTGTAATATTGTGAGAGGAGGTTCCTCAGGTTGGTATGTGGTTATATTGGTTTGATTATTGAAAGACCCCTCAGGGGTCCTCATCTAGGGGATATGTGGATGGCGACCACAAGGTGCCAAAGCTGAGCAAAACATTTCTTCCACTTACTTGTGTTTTGCACTCTTTTAACTTTACTATCTAACCTCTCTTGGTTAACTCTTGTTTTTCGACCCCAACACTATTAGGGCATCCGAGGGCTAGGGAGTCTTCCCTTTCTTCCATTTCTTCTTTCCTTTATTTTCTTTTCTTCTCCAGAAAAGCCTGACCAGAGGCCATAAGATGGCAGTCCCATCACTGGTCTTGCCTTCCTTTGGCCACCAACCAATCGAAGGGACTATTATTACGTTTTCAAGTCTTATACGAGAATTTCCCGGAAGGACGCCGGAGGGAAAATTTTCTATAGGATCGTAACAGGCCTTGGCCTAATACTTGGAAGGAAGAAGAAGAAGAAGATTATTGAAAGAAGAAAGGATATGCTGGGATTTTTGGAATTTGTGTAATCTTAGGAGGCGATAATCTTGTAGTTCTTGAAGTCGGTTATATTATAGGATTAAGGAACTGGGGTTGTAAGGGGTAGCGACGTGTGTATAACCTCTCCTACCCAATTCTCATCCTCACCTTCTCGTGGTACAACCCATTTTCACAAACGAGGCTCTGAGGACCGAGTCACGGCGGTATAACCGTTCATTCAGGTACTGAGTAAATGTGGTATCCTAATGTCTGTCCAGAGACTAAAAGGTAGCAGCCCTACCACTGGACTACTTAGCGTCGGGCCAGTAACCTGTCCTAAGGAACTTCAAAACTACTTTCAAGTCTCAACACTGATCAACCTGCAGGAAGAAGAAGACCAGGACGTCCACTCAAAAGACTTCTGGATGGTGTTTCTCTTGAGGCCGAAACAGGTCAACAAATGGCCTAAATTCGTGAATGTACTATGATGATGATGATTAAGGAACTGAAAATGTTAAAATATAAAGGATATTGATGTCCGGAATCAAGGCTAAGCCTGATTCTAGAAAAGCGAGGTGGCTGAACTAAATAGTTGAACACAGATCTAGTAGAATAAATAATTTAATTGAAACAGAAGTACAGACTTCACCGTGAAAGTAACATTCTCTCTGACTTAAAAACTAAAATAATACATATATATAAAGCAGAGAGCCAACACCCTAGGAGGGGCTTAAGGACAGATGGTCCTTGTGCAAGTTCATTAATTCATATGGTAACTTGGTCCGTCAGCGTTTTAATGTTTGCTTAGGAAATTGGGTTAGGTTTAAGTTTTACAATTTTGTTTAGGGCCGTGCTATGAAAGAGTATATTTGTAAACACAGCTGCACATGTTCTCCCCTAAACAATAAATATGTCTGTTCTTAAAATAATGATTTTCTCTACACAATACAAACTCTTAAATCTATTTTATGTGGTGCCACGTTTAACTTAATTTGATATGAGATGGATCCATCTTTCATTACTATGAATTAATCAAACATATTCATAGTTAAATATGGGAAATAACATTATGAGGTTCTTAATTCGTAAATTAATGATGAACGTGACCTCATCTCAAAGTTCATCAAATTAACACCAGATGGCAACGTTATTGATGGAGATTCCAACGAAAATCCGGTAGTCATAATGTCGGTTGAAAATGAGAGACATCCTTCTCTCAAAAACTAGTTCCCGTGTTTGAAGAAACATAAAATACTGTATGAGGTAAGATGTTAAAAAATGACTCATTAATCTACTAATCAAACATACCTTATAACTTCCTAAAATTAAATATTATACCTTATAATAATTATAATTTGTGCTAATGATGAGTTACACATTACAATAGTCACACATGTTGCACATACATGTTACACTAGACATATTACGTACTCAGGTCGCAAGTCCACCAAATCCGATTCTCCATTAATATAGGTACTTGAAATTTCGCACATGAATGCTAAAAGATCTAGAAATAAAATGGAAGAATATTCATCCTCTACTTCTTCATCTAATGGCCTGATGTGTGGGTTTATCTCATTGGCTTCCGTACTATCTAGATAGTGCTGTGGAGTTCTTATATTTATTAACATTTAACTTTTCACATTTCAGAAGCTGATCCAAGATCATAACAGTACTTTCTTTTGCATATGTTATGATCAGGTCATTGATTTTTATACGCTAAAAGTTAAGGTTGCAACATAGCAAGATGACAACAAATATTCTTGGTTTCTCATAAAAACAGTCCAATGATATATACCTGCTCTTTGCGTTTTAATATTAATTTTAGTATGTAAAATGGCACATATTTTTATGTGCTACTACAAGTTAAGACTACAGCTTAGATTATTGAGAAGTAAGATTTATGTCTTATGTCTTGGTTCCATATACAAACATTTCAATAACATAATCTTACTTCCTAATGTATTTTCATTATTTTCTTAACGTAATATACTATATGTGTTGTAACTTTTAGTACATAAAACTCCGTTATGCAGGAACTAAGCAAATTCCTCAGCAAGTCAAATGTATGGACTGATTTTGCTGGTTTGTGGAGTATATATTGTTCTTATTAAAATGGAGAAACTTAGTTTTTGATGTGAGCTTATTTATAAGTGTCAGATGCAGTAAAAACAAATCATGCATAACTGTAAGTTATTATCTGTTTGCACACTGTTGTGTAATTTGACATCAATTTGAATATCTACCAATTAACTTTTCCATTACTTTATTAAAATATTAAATAAATCATTAATTTATTTATTCAGTGCCCTGGGTTGTCATTTTTTTTATTTAGTGCCCTGGGTTGTCATTTTAACATTTCTGGCTTAATTATAACCCACTTCTGAAGTTAGGGCACATAGAAGGCGTAGTACATTACCCTGATGATATGATGGATGATAAATGATAATGAAGCGCCAGGAAAGTTCTTAACCTAAACTTTACTTAAATTCCAGACCATGAGCTACTGTAGGAATGATTCCCTTTAAGTAAAAATTCCTATGGTTCGACCAGGATTTGAACCTGGGACCTCATGAACAGTAGTCAGAAATGCTGGCCACTAGCCCATGAGGCTGGTCTATCTTATATGATAAGTTGCCAATTTAAGGGTTGATTTATAAGATCTTCTTCTTCCTTCCAAGTATTAGGCCAAGTGCTGTTACGATCCTATAGAAAATTTTCCCTCCAGCGTTTCATAGGACGGCCCAGAGATCTTCGTCCTCTTGGTATATAATTATAAACAGCTTTGGGTATCCGATTTGAACTCATTCTTTCAAGATGGTGTTTCTAATTTAGTTGATACTGTTTAATATATTCCAAAATTGGCGTAGTCTTCAATTCTTTTAAGATATCGGTGTTCTTTTTCTGATCCCATCTGGTGTAACGCGTTGTTCTGTGCATGAATCTCATTTCACAAGCCGTTATTCTGCTTTCATGTTGTCTTTTTAGTGTCCATGCTTCACTAGCATATAGGTCAACACTGGTCTAGCTAAAGTGTTATATAAAGATAATCTGGTGTTTTTTTGTACAAGAATTTCCCGGAAGGATCAAACTTATGACGACCAAAGCATGAAAAAGGACAATTCTTGGAAAAAAAGTAAAAAAATATTTTGATTGTATAAGATTTCAAGGGAAATCTGAAAAATAAAATCATACAGAAGAGAACATTAGGTGGACTGTGAATATGATGGACTGATCATGTGAAAAGAGAGAGAAAAAAAGTTGGAATTGGAACATTAGTTATTTAAATTACCATCATTGAACAAGTTGGTTCACAATTTGTAAATTATAGTAAGAAGATTCAGAGTTTGACTTCTGGGGCCAAGCAACTTAACTGGGAATTGTTGAGTTTTAAGTATTGAAGCAAATACTAGATTGGAATTTCATTATTATGATCCATTTCACCATTAATAATAACTTCATCATCCTGTCAAGTAGTAGACCTAGTGGCCTGTTACGGTCTCTAACCATTTCTTGTGAGGTATTCCAGTAGTTCTCTTCCCCTAGAGTATGAAGTGAAGCATCTGTCGGGGTATTCTGGTACATTCCATCCCTTTCACATGCTGAAAGCCAGTCTTATCTATGTTGGTGTAGGAATGAACAATTGGTTTTATTTTTAATCCTTCTGCAATCTTAATATTTATCTTATGCTCCAGAAGACTATATCCAGTAGGTTTTCCTATAAATCTCATTTCTGCAAATTTCATGATTAATTAAAAATTATTAATATTACTTGTATTTGCAGAAGAATTCAGACAATAAAAATCACAGCATACTGATTGACTCTTAAGATTCTAAAAAATGCTGTTATTATGTAAATTTATGTGCTCAGGAGTCCATCTCTGTGGTTTTAAGGTAGCGTGCTGCCTTGTCATACAGCAGGCCTGGGTTCAATCTCTTGTCAGGGCAAGTTTTCTGGGTGATGGTTTTTTCAAGGTTTTTCCTCACCTGTAAGACAAATGTCAGGAAACTTTAAGGTTCAAATGGTCCCCGAACATCATCGTTAAGATCTCTCCGGTGTATCATTACCTATCCTATATCATTGGGGCAGCATTACAACCTCAGAAGTGGATTAAAATAACGCCATACCAGAAGAGAATACCAGAATGTCGAAATGACAATGTGGTGGCATTGAAAAAAAAAAAAAACTATTGTAGGAAATATCTCAATGAGGTACAATTTATTTTAAATTTTATGATATACGGTAAATGATTAGTTTCATGGATAGGTTCTGTACTTTTATTTTATTCACACTTGTGTAACTATTTCATCTTTCCTAAGCCCTTTTTGATTTAAGAATATGTTATAATTTAATATTAATATAAACGTGAGTTAGGTTACATAATTCATGCCCAGTCGATATAATTGTATGGTGTATTATCGGCAAAGCCGTAGAAGTTCGAGTTTTCCCACATACAACTCTGTAATTAGCAATGTTGGACAACCTGTTTATCTAGTATTACCAATGGAACGTGTACAAAATCTGAAATAGAAAAGCCTAGAAATTCATTTTATTATCGGAATTAAAATTGCAAGTAATTCAATAATACAATTATATTACTTCAAAATTAAAACAGACAATGACGATAAAGTACTTTGATAGTGAGAAAAGGTTATTTTTTTTTGTATTATACAATATAGTTATATAGAGAATGTTTACTTATTGTATTTTTGAGTTGGCTATATATATCCCGCCTTTAACGTAAACATCATTATTTATTTCTTGTGTTTGCGTGTAAGATTAGGCGGTAGAAGGTAAATCATTTTTATTATACTTAAGTTAAATGGACAATATAAAAATTATCGTTGCAAAACGTTTAAAATAGTACTAAATATAAGTAAAGACGCAAAGAATACGGTAGAGCAGCAGTATTATAAGAATGTAGTATTGAAGATCATAGGTCGAGGTATTCTAAACTTGAGCTTTAGTTTATTTTTGTGTTTCTGTTTAACATAGAACATTTTTAGCATATTTCGATAATTTTATAACTTAAACGTATGCTTTGTATTTTTTACATTAATATCAAGTGTATCCAGGAGTTTTAGAACTGAAGTTACAATAACCATAATTTAATTTTGATAATTAAAATAACAATTGCCCATTATACTTGATGATGCAAATTAAAGTAATCTTGTTCTGCTATTTGCTCACTAAGGTTAACCATATACCCTTTGTCTAACAGTAGAAGACCTTTGGTTTAGTAGTGGCCTCTGGCTTCTCGTCAATCACAGATTTATGATCATCCAGCCAACATATGAGTGACATTTCAACTTGTAAGATTCCTCAGCTGGTTTTCTCAGTTTATTGTAGCTACCAAAATTCCTCACTATGCTGGAAAAAGTTTTCTCATGGAATTTGCTCAGTGGATGAGATGGTGTTTACTCAGGAACATGAGAATTTGGATAATTATGATAATGACATTTTATATTTTAATATTTCAAGGAAGTAGCACTATGAAGTTTATTTTAGATATGTACTACTCACCTCATATTTGTAGCTTTTAGAAAGAATTGACAATGATGCCTAAGGCATCGAAACTCAGAGTCTTCAAAAAAAGCTACAAATGTGAGGTTAGTAGTACATATCTAACTCATTATCTATGACTATTTAACTTATGCCCCAAATGGGAATCAATGACCAATCACATTTCAATGAATTTTGTTTTACAACCAATGACAGTCATGTTTCACCTCTCTCTTAATCAAATTCTCTTTACCAGCTCCTGCTTTTGTGATAAAGAAAGCTCCTCCTTTTTAATATTCTGAACAGTTCAGAGCATTATTTTGCAGTGATTGGCTCTCTGACAAATACATTGAATATAGCAAATAATGAACAGATTCCTTCGAACTATACATTTGATAATTATTATATGTTCAATAATTGTTTTTTTAAATAATGATTTTACTGAGTTGTTTACTAAAAACGTAAATTAATAATCTATAATGTTGGTTATAATATAGGCCTACAGTTTGATGTGTTTCATTTTTCCTCCACTAGGGTGCATTAAAACAATACTGCGATCCTATTTGGCAATAAATATGATCAAGTTGCAGTGAATAAACAAACAAAACATAACCACATATTTCTGATTTGTTTTCAAGCATCACCGTTTACATTAAATATATAAATATTTTAAAATAATGGTAACTATATTTAAATATTTACATTAAATATATACATATTTTAAAATACTGGTAGCTATATTTAAATAATGATTTTTGAGTAAACAGCTAAATTTTAATGTTGTTGTTATTCATTTCATACATCTCAATGATGGATAATAATTAATTTTATTTGTTAAATAGTCCTAACAAATGCCACTCTTGATTTCCAAATCCTCTAGATTAATTCACATGTCACTTTGTGACCGTGAATTTATTGATTTTGGATATCACTCATGACATTAATTATGATAATTACAGTTAGATTGAGAAAACCAGCTATACCCGTTGGGGAACCTGACATGCTGGCCATATATCATTCCTATTTTGATTGGCCAATCCTCCATCTCTATGATTGACACATGTGAATATGAGGCCTGCTGGCAATCAAAGATCTTCTGGGCTTTTAGTATGATAGAGGAAAAGTTACTGAATTATTCTTGCTTAATTATTCTCATCCCCCCTGTCCTGGTTTAGAAAAAATTACCATAAAACTTAAATGTGTAGAACCATAATTGATACATTAAATACCATTTAAAAAAAAAATGTGGTATTACAATAGGCCCTATCTAGCCTGAACTAGCTCAGATGGTAGCATGCCTACTTCCTGACTGGTGGGTCCTGGTTTGATACCTGGTAGAATTAGAAATTTTAATGTAAAATTTTCACTCTTGGTGTTCAGAGGAGTGATGGTGTACAATTTTGAATTGCTAGATTATCCACCAGATGTCTGGATTGAATTTAAAATCCGGTTCAAGTTTAGAATACCTCTACTTATGATTTTTCCATACTATATTCTTGTAATACTGTTGCTCTATGTATTTTTTCCATCTTTACTAACATTTTATACTATTTTAAACATTTTGCAATGATATTTTGAAGAAGTATTTGCTTTGTCTCACGTTGTGGTGACATTTTGACACAGTAATTCTCTTCATGCCAGATGTTGTAGTAACATTTTGAAGAAGGATTGGTGTCCCAAAAAGAATTACTGGTTCAGGTTGGTTTTAATTTTCGGTAGAGTCGGATTCTCTTCTCAAGGTCGGAAGTTGGTACACTGGATAGGAAAACACTTTAAAATCACTGAAAATTGTTTCTTGTAGAAATAATTACAAATTTATTCACTTTGTAGGTTCCCAGCAGATTAAGTAAATTTAAGTGGTATTATTCTTCACTTTCAATTAAAATAAATTCTTTTCTTTTCTGGAATCAATTATTCTTGTATTAAATATTACATTTTATCTTGAGTACTCTTCTTGCTTCTATCTTTGTGGAAAGTTGTATGCAGAATGACTAGTATAATTCTTTTATAATTTTAGAGAACATTATTACATCACATGATGTTAATTTTAAATTCTATTGGTTAATAGTCCTTTAAATATAAGGTTTAAATTTGATTTGTTAAACAAGAAAGTTAATTGTTTTAACATCCAATCAGAATTTAGTTTACTTTCATTTAAAAATATGAAGTTAAGCAGGTTTTCTTATTACAGTTACAACAGAAGGATTTATAATTTTGACAACAATGACTTAAAACAATTTTTAAAAGCATTATTTACAAAAACTGTTATGTAGTACAATTTCTTCAATTGTTACTGAGACATTTTTATTCAACAATGAACAACAATGAATTATTTAGATGTTTTTCTCTATTTAAGTTATATATGAATATTAAAAGAATTTTAAAGTATAAAATTATTAACTTGAACTTTCACATTTATTATGATATTAAAATCCTGCTATAATTTATAAAATATTTTTATAATTGTGGCATAAGTATAAAGATTTAACCTCGCTTCTACTACCATTTTGAACCGTTGTATTGTTGCTTACTATTTTGATTGGAAAGCATAGATTGTTCAAATTGTGACATCTTTGCCCGGGCCCATAGAGGCAAAGAGGAATTCAACATTCTTTACTAAATTCTCCCAATATATATTGTTTTCTGAGTTATAAAATACAATCGTGGAAGCTTTGGGATAAAGGGACTAACATATGCTTGAGCAAGCTTTTGGAATTTGATTTTGATATCTGACTTATGCTAACTACTCAATGAATAGGCATATGTAAAAAGCACAACTAAAGCTTTTAATGCGAGTCAAAATATAGTCAGATATAATATAAAGATAAATAAATAAATATTCGATTTACAAAGAAAAGAAATGATAATAGATCATCTATACAAAAAGAAAATATGATATAAATCAACATACATACATACATTATCACTCACTCTAGTCTAGCCTCGGGTTGGGGGAAATACTGTCGTAGCGTCCCCACCCTGGCTTACTGGACTAAACAAACAAAACCAGCTCTCCTGAGCTGCTCTGACCAGACTCCAATGATGACTGAGTAGATGATGATTTGATGTTACAAAACTCAGCTATTTATGAGAGTTCACAGGGAGGGGGGGGAGTGCGCGATAGCACAGGGTGCGCACTAGGAAGGGAAGGGATAGATAGGACAGCATTTGGCACTATTCATAAAGATGACACTCGAGATGGAGACGCGATGACGTATAGTTTGCGCAGTAAGATGTAATTCCTGTATCGAAATGTCCATTTCGGTACATAACTATTAAATATTTATCTATGTATGCAATGATTTCTTCAAAGTTCTGCAGAATCATTAGGTGCATGCGTGAACTTTTAAATAACCTTCCGCTAGATGGCAGAGATATCTGTGAAATCTAAATGACCAACATTAAAAAATATACAGGGTTCTCCATTTATAACCTAACGGGCACACAATATTTTGCCTGTGTGCGATTGGGTGTGTGGATAGGTGAAACGCCATGTGCCTGTTAGGTCATAAATGAAGAAGCCTGTATTTTAAGAAATGAATTTTCATTCATTTCATTTTGTTAGGTTCCAATGGGACAAGTTAGTGCACATTAGATTAGTTGGAAAAACTGCACTTAAACTAGCGTGAAATATTTTTGAAGTCTTATAGAACAACAGTGCGCATGCGCCAGAGTTTACAGAGCCAGCGATAACCCACAATCGAACCACATATTGATTATCACCCTCGGTTACTATCCGTTGCTATGAAATTTAAAAGACCGATATTTGCAATAAATCCCCAGATCTATGTTGAAAAAAAATATATTAATAATATTAAAATTACCAAACGTTTATTAAAAATGGGTATACACTTACTTATCACTCCCTAACACTGATCCAACCAGCGATAACCAAAAGCAGCGATAGAAAAAATCATAGACTCTGTGGAGAAAATAGCAGTTAGCATCACAATATTCCCTAACAGTGTCATAATATTGTGATTTGCATATTTAAATAAATACTTCAAAATTATCTAATAATGTTATAAAATTGTTTGAAAAAGTTTAAAATATTAAATAATGTTAGTAAATACAGAAGAAGAGCTATAGTTTACAACAATATAACTGAAAAATCAAGCACTAGTAGAAGTGCAGTTGAGCCGATTAGTTTACACTTTGTTAAACAATACTGGTATGTTTATAATTTATCTTTTAGGTTAGAAAGGGGGGAAGTTAGTATACATCCATTTCTTATAAACTTATGGGAATTTATTAGGAAAGTTGATCATACTGATTTCACACATATATCTGCCATGTAGCAGAAGTTTCTTTAAGCGATTGCTCATGCACACTATGATTCTATAGTACTTAGAAAAATTCTTGGTTAAGGTAAACTAAACTTTATACTGAATAGTTCACTGATGGACAAGATGGGGTACGGCGCAAAAAGTGGACATCTGAATTTTGAGATAATTTTGGTTTTAAAATGAAGCATAGGAACGTCGAAGATGAAAACATGAAAAAAAAATTTGCGGACCATCCAGAAACAAAGCTGTAAAATAACAATTTATAAAGCACTATTCGCTATATTACCTGAAGTAAGTTGCTGCCATTGTGGTCATGACGTTAGATTCAATATTCAGACATTAGTCCAGGGTGAAAACATGTTTTCTTCAATGTAGATGCAAAAATAGAATAAATATTTTATTGTAATAAAAGTGCACTGCTGTATTTTCAAATGCTATATTTCCAAAATTTCTTAGCAAAGAGTTTGAAATTTAATAAAAATCACATCCTCACATAGAGTTTCTTAAGAAAAAATGGTTCAACTGAATCGATTGTTGATAATCGATACGTCATTGTACATATTTCTCGAAAATGAACAACGGCAAAATAGCCCTTACAAAATATTCAATAAATAGAGCCACTTATTTATAACGTAATTTTTTTAATTTGTAACATCATTTATTAGAATACGTGTATAATAACCTAAAAGCTAACCTAACTTATTTAAATTACTCTAACCTGTGAAAGTAAAAAATAGAATGGCATTTAGACAATATTAAATTACAGGTGTGTAAATAAATTATAGTAGGCTATATGTGTAAGAAACTAAAAGCTAACCTAACCTAATTATGAATAAGAATCAATTACTCTAAACTAGTTTCTGTAGTGATTGTCCGCAGATTTTCTTCGTGTTTTCATCTTTGGTAATCCTAAGCTTCATTTTAATACCAAATTTATATCGAAAAGAGGATGTCTCGTACAGTGAACTAGTGAAATGTGTATTTTGTAGTGCTTATAAAATGTTATTTTACTGCTTTGTTTCTGGATGGTCCACAACATTTTTTTTGTGTTTTCATGTTTAGTGGTTCTAAGCTTCATTTTAAAACCAAAATTATCTCAAAATTCGGATGTCCACTTTTTGTGCCATAACAATTCTTTGTAGTTAGCAATTCTTTTTCCTGGTAGAACCATTCCTTGTTGTATCTCATGTAGAAATTTTGCCATAAAATTGTATGTATAATTTCAGAATCATGGATCTTACTGGAATTGAATTTGAAGATGCTGGCGATACATTACATGAATCTGATGATGACGATGAAGCAATGAAAGTTTTCAAATCTTTTCTTGAATCCAATGATGATGAATTTGGAGAAAATATAACTAAACATAATAGTTTCGAGGAAGCCTTGAATGGAAGTGCAATAGAAGACAGAACTGGAGAAGAATGTACAAACAATGAAAATAAAAGTGAAAATACTAAAACATTAATCCATTCTGGTGATACGGATTCATCAGACGATGAGGAAAATAAATATTGTTTTGAGTCGAGGTATTCTGAGAGTGGTAGGACTTTGAAGAAATTGCTTGAAGAGAAAGTGAAAGAAAGACCATTACATGAAAAATCAGTTAATAATAACAGAAATTCTTCATCTTGGAAGAAAGATAAAAATCTGGGATTATTACCTGCTGTACAAAAACCCAAGTTACAACCAGAAGTCACTGTGGATGGGATTCTTGGATTAAGAGTTGCGTAAGTATGGATTATTATTTAATGTGTTTATTCCCTCAGAGTAGTTAATAATAATAGTAATAATAATAATAATAATAATAATAATAAGAATTAATCATTATTTTAGTAAAAAATTAATTTATTCAAGTCGACGTTTCAATCTCCTTGTGTGAGATAATTTTCAAGACATTTTACATGGTTGTTTATAATGCATAGTTACAATCAAAAGACAATTTTTTTTTATTTACAAATTTAAATAAACAAAATTAAAATTCCAATTTATGATTACAAATATTTAATTTTAAATTTGTTCATTTAAATTTGTAAATAAAAAAATTGTCTTGGTGATGGTAACTATCGACGGTAGGCAATGAAGATCTCATAACTCCATCAGTCATTGAAAACCACAGCACACAAATATGTGATTTCATAGAATTAAATTAAGGTTTTTTTACCTCACCTCATATCCTTTTTCTTCTAGACTGCAGTTTCGGAACTTATCTCCATCTTCAGTAGCCTCTGGTCGACCGGTGTTATGTCGTTTCTTGGCAGTTTTCTTCTTCCATCTATCGATGGACCGATTGCACCGTATAGGTGCTGGATCAAACCGTTATTGTTGATAACTATTTTGATTGGAACGCATAGATTGTTCAAACTGTGACATCTTTGCCCGGGCCCATAGAGGCAAAGAGGAATTCAACTTTACTTACTAAATTCTCCCAATATGTAATGTTTACTGACTTATAAAATACAATCGTTCAAGCTTTGGGATAAAGGAACTAACACCCGCTTGAGCAAGCTTTTGGATTTTGACTTTGATATCTGACTTATGTTAACTGCTGAATGAATAGGCACAGAGTAAGAAAACACAACTAAAGCTTTTAATGCGAGTCAAAATTTAGTCAGATATGATATAAAGATAAATAAATAAATATTCGCTTTACAAAGAAAAGAAATCATAGTTGATCATCTATACAAAAGAAAATATGATATAAATCAACTTACATACACACATACATGATCAATCACTCAAGTCCAGCCTCGGGTTGGGGGAAATACTGTCCTGGCGTCCCCACCCTGGCTCACTGGACTAAACAAACAAAACCAGCTCTGCTGAGCTCTTCTCTCCGGACTCCAATGGTGACTAAGTAGATGACCCCCTGATGTTACTATACACAGCTATTTATGAGAGTTCACAGGGAGAGGGGGAATGCGCGATAGCACATGGTGCGCACTAGGAAAGGGAAGGGAGAGATAGGAAAGCATTTGGCACTGTTCATAAAGATGACACTCGAGATGGAGATGCGATGACGTATAGTTTGCGCAGTAAGACGTAATTCCTGTATCGAAATATCCATTTCGGTACACGATAAACCTCTGGATCAGATCAAAATTTGATCTCCAGAGGTTTATCGGTCCACCAATAGAAGGGAAGAAGAAAACCGCCAAGAAACGACATAACACTGGTCGGGCAGAGGCTACTGATGATGGAGATAAGCTCCGAAACTGCAGTCTAGAAGAAGGATATGAGGTGAGGTAATAAAAACATTAATTTAATTCCTAAATTAAACCTCATAGTGTTTTTTCCCTGTGAAAGTTAAATAAATGTGACGCATAACCTGTTGAGAACACAGACTTCAAATTTATTAATAACTTGACTTGTATTCTGTAGTAAAATATGTGGGAACTATTGCAGTTTCAATTTTCATATGTATTTAAAACAGTTATTTGTTTCTCCTGTAAAATTTACCAAAATGGAGTTACGAGGTTTTCATTGCACACCATCGCTATGTATTATAAACAACCATGTCGAATGTCTTGAAAATGATCTCACACAAAGAGATTAAAACGTCGACTTGAATAAATAAATTTTTTACTGAAATAACAATTAATCCTTGTTATTATTGTAAGAATGGGTTGTTAAAAAGACATACTAATTAAGAATGCATGCAGGATGAATAAAAAAATGTGGGGACAAATTTCAGGAGTGGATTCTTGACATGAATAAGAACAAAAAAGTTAATTTTTAAATTTAAAATAAATTCTTTATCTCCTCGCCTCATAATCTGTCTTCTATTTAGACTGGTTTCGGAACAAACTCCATATTCAGCATTTACACAACTGGTGTTCTGACTTAATGAAGTACTGCTTCTTCCTCCATCTTTGCAGACCGAATACCGCATTTCGATTATTGTGACTTACTCTTAACAGACATGAGTATCACATTTGGACAAAGACTGCAACAAGTTCATAATGCTTTATTTAACTTTCACAGGGAAAGAACACTATGAGGTTTAATTTAAGAATTAAATTAATGTTTTTATTATCTCACCTCATATCCTTTTCCTTCTATACTGCAGTTTCGGAGCTTATCTTCATTGTCAGTAGCCTCTGGTCGACCGGTGTTAACGTCGTTTCTTGGCAGTTTTCTTCTTACTTCTATCGGTGGACCGATGAACCTCTGGATCAGGTCAAAATTTGTGGGAGTTTCAAAATTCATGAGTTTATCTTTCTTGTTTTTTTTATGTGGATTTTTTCCCAGACTGTGAGTTCCTTTAGTTTATCTGTGTGTTTGATTAGGCTAGCTTCTGTATCAATTAAATGTTTTTCAGACCAAGCATGGGCTGCTACAGCTGACTTGTCCACTTCACCCTTTTTTACAATTCTAAGGTGTTCCCTCAATCTGGTTTTTAAATTTATTTTTGTTTTTCCTATATATATGCTTGTGGACGTTACATATGCAACCTTCGTAAATCAGACCATATAACTCTAGTATTTGAAATGTCTTAGCTTTGATAGAAAGACAGGCAAAAGATACATTGTCTCTGCTTCTTATACGACACTTTGTCCACCTTATCACCCCTTTATATTTCTACTCGCTTTCATTCGCAATCCTCCCACCATAACTTACACACACGATTGAGAGAAAATTTAACTTTAGCTATTCCTCTACATCGAACATCTCACTATTCCTCATTCTTCCTTGTTTCAGCTACACGACTCTGGAATTCCCTCTCCTCGTATATCAAGGACTGCCTGACTCAAAAACAGCGTAAAAAGAAACCCACTTCATGTTTCCTTAGACAATATAATATATAACCGTGTTCCTTGTAAACTTTTATTATTCTGCATATTTTAAACTTTCTTTACCAAGCCATTTACTTAATCTAATTATAGGTTATTATTTTTGTTATTATTATTTTTTTTCTTTCTTTCCCTTGGAACTTTATATTGTGTAGTCTATATATATTATGTATCATTAATCATACTTGTTATTGTATGTATAATTTAACCCTCGAAGTGGAAGAGAAGACCTTACAGTCTTAACTCCATCAGGTAAAATAAATAAATAAACCTCCAGTTCAAATTACTTTCCATGGGAATTTCAAAATTCATTAATTAATTAATAATTAATTTCTCCTTGTTTCTTAGAAAAACATAAAGAGCTCACAGTTTGGGAAAGTATCCATATTAAAAAAAAAGGAGAAATTAATTAATTCTTTTTGAAATTCCTGAGGAAAATGGTTTGATCTGGAGGTTCACCGATTTACCAACAGATGGATGAAGAAGCACTACTTCATTATGACAGAACAAACACTTTAAGGGAAGAAAAAGATTATGAGTATTTGAGAATAAATTTCTTAGGAAATGTTTGGACCAAAGAGAGATGAACAGACAGATGCATAGAGAAGACTACACAACAGTGAACTACATGTTCTTTCAAATACACCAGGCTGATGTTAAATATCCTTATAGGCTACATTGACACTCTTCAAGGGTCTGTATATTAGGTACTGCCTCAGCATATACAATACATTTCAGATGCCTTCCACAAGTAAAAAGCTCAGTTGGCATAGAAAGCCAAAGTTCCTGGATTCAAACCCATGTATAGGCGTATATTTTTCTCTTCAAATATAATTTGTCCTTCAGTGAGAAGTAATAAATTAATTAGTCCTATAGAACAACAGTGCACATGCGCCATAGTTTATAGAGCCAGCAATAACCCACCATTGAACCACATATTGATTATCATCCTTGCCTAATGGATTATCGCTGCTCGCCACATATGAATTATTATCAATATCATACTAAAGTTTATACAGCTTTTGCTAGATGGTAGCTGTGAAATTTGAATGACCAATCTTTACAATAAATCCCCAAATCTATTTTAAAGAAATATATTAATAATATTTTCAAATTCCCAAACTTTTATTAAAAATGGTTGTACACTAACTTATCTCTTGCTAACGTCATTGCAACTAGCAACAACCCACCAGTGGGTTAATAGGTTATCGCTGTGAGCAACATTGGAAGAAGAGAGAAAAATCATAGACTAAGTGATAGACTCTGTGGAGAAAATAACAGTCAGCATCACAATAGTGTCTAATAGTGTCATAATGTTAGTGTTTTGCATATTTAAATAAATACTTAAAAATTGTCAAATAATGTTATGAAAGTTGTTTGAAAAATGTTTAAAATATTAAAAAATGTTAGTAAATACAGAAGAAGAATTACAGTTTACAACAATAAACTGAAAAATCAAGGGTGAGTTAAACTGCTGATGAGCCAAAATTTGTTGGTTCTTTACACCTATATTTGAAGGTGTAATCCTTATTAAATAAAAATTATTAACAAATTTACATATTATTCAGATTTATATTGTATTTGTTAGTAACCTGTATTTTTATTCTTCAGAAACCCATTGGTATCATCTGCATTTGTCACAGAGAAGATGCATGGCAGACAAGCTGTTCCTCTATCAAGATTAAAAAATTTTGTTTCAAATGGAAATGTGTCTGTGGACTGGGTAGTTGCAGCTGTTATTGTCAGCAAATCACCCATGAAAACTTCACAGAAGGTTCTGTTCTTTTTATTTCTAATAACTTCTTACAAATGTGACAATTTTCATCTAATTAAATATTAAAAATGATTCACTCATCTCATATTTAGCCTTCTTTTTAAACCGGTTTTGAAATGACCCCATCTTCAGTATTTTCACGACAGAACAATGATCATGATAATGTTGAAGATGGAATAATTCCGAAACCGGTTTAAAAAGATGACAAATCAAAATATTGAATTAATAAAATTGAAATTAATCATACATCATCTCACCACATATACTCTGTGTTCTTCAAACCACAGGACTGCAGTTTCAGGAACAGTATGTTCATATCTTCAGCCATATTTTCAACTGTTGAATTTTCGCCTTCACCATCAGCTTCTAAACTGCCATCTAGTGTTGATTTGATGAACTTTGATATTAAATCTTGTTCGCTGGGAATTTAAAAATTCATGGATCTAAATGTGTTCATTTGATTGTTTATATTTTTTCCAAACTGTTAACTCCAAGGTTTTCCAATTTTGTGATTCTCTAGCAAACTACGAGGTAATCAGCAATTGCAGCTCATAGTTTACTAGAGAATCACAAAATTGGAAAATAAAGTAAATATTTGAAACATTTGGCAAAGCCCTTGGAATTAACAATTTGGGAAAAGATATACATTCAGAAAAATTAATATGGAACCATGAATTTTGAAGTTCCCGGCAAGCAAGATTTAAACTCATAGTTAATCAAATCAACACCAGATGGTAGTTTGAAAGTTGATGATGACGGCGGAAGTAAAACAGATGGAATTTGGTTGAGGATAGAAGCAATATCTTTTGAAACTGGTCCTATGAGAATCGTGGACTTTCATGAGGTGAGATGTAGAAAATTATTTTTGATTTACTTACAAAAATAGTGAATTACCTTAATGTTAATTTCCATCATAGAATTTTATTAAAAAAGTAAATTTTCTCTTCAAATATAATAATGAGTTATGTTATTTACTTTCAGGGATCCCAGTTTTACATCTGGAAACTAAGTGATCTGAAAGGAGATTTGAAAAAATTTTCTTTATTTTTATTTCGGGGCGCTGCAAAGGATCTGTGGAAAACAAATGAAGGAACAGCTATTGCAATATTGAATCCTGGTATCCTGGACAACAAGTATGTTAAACTCAGTTCACAAAAAACATTGGTTTTTTAACAAATTTCATAAAATTGGCATAAAATTGAGAGGAATTCACAGTATGAGGTATTTTATCAAATAAACTGAATCAGTTTTTTAAACCTCAACTCATATTAACTCTCTTTCTTGGACAGTTTCAAAAGAATCACCTTCGTCCTTAGCCAACAATTGATTGTTGAGTTGTTAATTTGAATCTTTCCACATCCTTTCCTTCTACTCTTAAATTAATTATGGAAATAACATTGAGATTTTCAAGTTAATAATTAATAAAAACTGAATTGTATCTCACCTCATATTTCATGTTTTTCAAGCAAAGAACCACGGTTTTGTGATGCATTTCCCCCATCCTCAGCCAACTTTACGACTGTCAAATCCTGGTTTACATTACCATCTTTGAAGTTGTCATCTTTAAAGATGAAGTTGTAGACCAAGATTCGATAATCGTAAAGTTGGCTGAGAATGGGAGGGATCTGTGCTTAAAGAACACGAAATATGAGGTGAGATTTGACTGATTTTTTATTAATTATTTCTGGGGATTCTTTACAACATGTGATGGAAAAAATGTTTCTAAGTTTCAGTTGTACACCATGCGCATGTGCCAACAAGCGTGAAGCAGTTTACACTATGGAATTACGAGATGCAGCCAACATATACACAATATTTAACAAACCTGAAAGCTAACCTAACACAATTTAAGCACTCTAACCTGTGAAAGAATATAACACCCAAAAATAAATAGTAAGTTCTGAAATTCTGAAGTATATGTGTACAGCTAACTAGTACATACTCCATGTTGGCTGCACGGAAACACAATTTTGTTTTTTCTTAGAATATTTGTTAAAAATCAGTATGGCTGCCATGTCTTCATGCTATGTATGTAGTTAAATATCATAGAAGAATATATTGAAATAATTGTTAGAAAAATGTAAAAATCATTGTAAATGGTGGGAAATAATTTGAAAAGTAGAACCCTAAGAATAAAATTTGACAGGAGTTTATATAGGAATTAAAAACATTGCATTACATGTTTTAAAGAATAGCCATCATTTCCTTCTAGTGCTGAACAGATGAAACCCATAATCAAATAATTTTTCCCAGAATTTCAAAATTTATTAACTTGTCTCTGTTTTTCTAAATGTGGATCTTTTCCTAACTGTGAATTCTGTTGGTCTTACCAGTTGTTTAAGCAATTTTGTTTTATTAAATTACCCTATCTTTCAGTTAGATGTTTTCCATGTATATATATACATATACCTCATAGTGATATTCCTACAATAGTTTAATTAATTTGATGTTTATATAAATTTTGATCATCATTTTCAATAAGATAAATTAAAATGTTTCATACCTCTCCTCATAACCAATCTTCTAGGTAGATCGCGATTTCAGGGCATTGGCAGCCCCATCCTCAGTACCATCTTGATGACTGATGGTATGTCGAAGAAGTGGTTCTTCGTCTTTCTGTTGGTTGGCCGATAAACCATCCAGATCAGGCCAGAATCCGCGGGAATTTCAAAGTTCATAAGTTTTTCTTTTTGTCCCGCGCCTTAGCCGAGTGGTTAAGGCAGGAAGCCTTGGCACAGAGCTACGGGACTTGCGCTGGTTCGAGTCCCCGTGGGGGAAGAAATTTTCTCATGGTATTTCGGCCAGTATGGGACCGGTGCCCACCCAGCATCGTGAGGCATTTGGGTAGCTACAATAAGTAGCGACTCCAGGTTGAGAAAATCAGCTATAACGGCTGGGGGACTCGACATGCTGACCACATGTCACCCCAACACTGGCTGATGATCATCCACCTCTGTGATTGACACATGTGGATATTAGGCCAGCAGCCGGCTGGTAGGCTAAGGGCCATATTGGCCTGTCACGCCAGGAGTTTTTTTTTTATAAGTTTTTCTTTCTTGTTTTTTTGAATGTAGATTTTTTTCCCAAACTGTGAGTTCCTTTTGTTTTTCTGTTTGTTTAATTAGACTAGCTTTTGATTCAATCAGATGTTTTTCCTATAAAAATCATTTTCACTGTTTTTATTATTCATTTCATGCATCTCAATGATGGATAAATCATATTTGAAGAGAAAAATTATACACTCAAACTGGAACTTGAACCATGGACTTTCTGCAAATTGCAAGATAAAAGCAAAGGTTTCATAGCATTTGGTACACGGGAATTAACAGCGTACATAAGAGAAAAAAATTGCATTTAGATTGGAACTTGCTCAGATAGCTCAGTCGGTAAATATTGGCCTAGATGCCAAAGGTCCTGGATTCAAGCTTCGGTCTGATCATATAATTTTTTTCTTCAGATATGAGGGTCATTTTCACTAGATAGGATCGGTGAATGTCTGTAAAGTTTTTAAAAAATATTTTCATGAGAACAACCTCAATTGCTTCATTTCTTTGGAAATTTGCTAATAAATGACAATGCCAATAAAAATATGAAAAGAAAATCAATGTTTGTTAGTGTAACAGTAAAAATGTTGTATGCAGTAACATTTATTATGTTAAGAGCAGATCTTATTTTGGATAGAACCATGTAATATGGTTGATTTGCTTTTTAAATTGACATTGTATTTATAAGAAGTAATAACAAAAATAGTGTAGCTAAGCTTTTTAAATTTTCTGCTATCTCTAATATCTAGGGACCAACATGATGTTAAGGGTACTATAAGAGTTTAATTTTCTTCATCTAGTCTTTTGTCCCATTCCAGAAATCGAGTTTTGGGCAATAGCTTCCATCTGTCTCATATTCCATATTTCCTCTTCCATAATTTCCATCCATTCAATTCCTCTTTTCTGAACATTCTTCTTAACTTGTTCTTCCATCTGTATCTCAGTCTCTTCCTTCCTAATCTAAATTTCAGGCTTTTCTTGGTATCCTTTCGTCTCACACCATAGCTGAGAGGTTAAGGCAAGATACCTTGGCACAGAATTGTGGGACTTATGCTGGTTCGAGTCACCATGGAATTTCTGTCAGTATGGGACTGGTACCACCCAGCTTTGTGAAGAATTTGGGTAGCTACAATAAGTAGTAGCTCCAGGTTGAGAAAACCAGCTATAATAGCTGGGAGACCCGGCATGCTGACCACATGTCATTTCTACATTGGCAGGATGATCGTCTACCTTTATGTTTAACACATGTAGATGTGAGGCCAGTAGCCAGCTCTGGTAGGCCAAGAACCTTCTAGGTCTCTCGTGCCATGAAGTTTTTTTTTTATCCTTTCAGTATTCATTCTTCTATTGTTGCCGTACCATCTTATTCCATTTCATTTGTAATTTATCCAACTTCAACATTTCTCTTACTTTAGTATCCTGTTATGCTATTTCTTCTTGTTTTTTTCAAGTATGTTTCTTAAAAATTTAATTTATTTTCCTTGAATTCTACTTAGATCCTTCTTTGTTACTGGTTGTGTTTCAGCTTCATAGATTAATGTAGTTTCAAATAGTTTTATACATTGGCATTATTATGCATGTGTTTTGTTGCAGGGATGGCAGCGGAGATGAGGCGACTCTATCAGTGGATAATGTTCAAAAAGTTCTAATTATGGGAACATCCAAGGATTTGGGATATTGTAAAGCAAGGTATGGCTCTCATTTACATCTCTAGTTGTTGACCCCATTCTAGTGACTACCATATTGATTTCCTTTTCCTCTTGATCTTAGGCTTACAGCCTGTTGAGAAACAAGTTTTTCCATCAAATTTTTTTCAGTCTGTAATCATCTTACCTCAATTTAATGTTGATTTGTTCTCGAACATGTTTTGATATAATCTTCTATATCATCTTCAGCTTGGCCAGACAGAGGCTGAAGATAATATAGAAGATTATATCGAAACATGTTTGAGAACAAATCAACATTAAATTGAGATAAGATGATTCCAGGCTCAAAAAACTTGATTAAAAGAACCTCAAAATATTACTCCCTAAAATAAACAATGAAGTTTTTCCTTATTTGAAGAGAAAAATTATACGCTCAGACTGGGGCTTGAACCCAGGACATTTCGCACTCTAGATGAGTGCTCTAACTGAGTGAGCTACCTGAGCAAGTTCCAATCTAAATGCAAATTTTTCTCTTGAATACTTAACAATGAACTACATGGTCTTTATAGGAAGCCAGATATAATAACAGTTAAGTCTCGTAGACTGCGATGGACAGGACATGTTGCGCATATGGGGAATGAAAGACGTGCATGGAAACTTTTTGTAGGAAAGCCAGAAGGAAAACGCCCAGTTGGTAGACCAAGAATGAGGTGGGAGAACAACAATTAACTGTGATTTGAGGGAAGTAGCTTATACAGGGAATGATTGGAAAGCATTAGCTCAGGATAGGGATGTATGGAGAGCTTATGTCCGCGCGGCCATGAACCTACGGGTTCGATAGTGCCAGTGAGTAAGTAAGTAAGTATATACGCTGTTAATTCTTGTGCATGAAATACTATGAAGCCTTTGCTTCTGTTTTGCAAATGGCAGCTTCTTTATTAAGAAGACATTCATTAGGGAATTTTACATTACATTATATCCAAGGAACAAGTCCTCCGGGAGGGACTTTAAGCCCTGGGTCCCGAGTCTGAAGATTTCAGGCTCGTTAAAGATCCTTAAGCCTGAATGAAAGGCCTCTAAGCAAAAATTTACCGAATTTTCCTGTCCTAGTACTACCTTGGTTTTCTAGATGCCAGTATGAGGTGGAATGCTGACCAAGGACCACTGAAGTGACATCTATACTAAAACAAGTGTAACTAAATTAGTATGGTTCAAATTCTTCCCTGTAGGAGGAGAGTGCCTAAATCTCTGTTAAGGGAAACATGGGCTTACAAGTTTACATTACGTTATAACACCAGTATGTCTCCTTTCAATGTTTTTATATATTTAATACATCTCCATCCATCCATAGTAATTCTGCCCAAAGGCAGGTCCTTCACTCCAATCATAGCATTTTCATGCTATGCTTGCAGCTTTACTAGGGAATTGTAGGTGTGGTAGCTTCCCTTTGCTTTCCACATCGGTGAAGGATGATGATGATGGCCATATGATTTCGGGGACCGTTTGGGGCTTAAAGTTTTCCTGCCATTTGTCTTACAGGTGAGGAAAAACCCTGATAAAAACCTCACCCAGAAAAACTGCCCTGACTGGGGATTGAACCAGGGCCTGCTGCGTGACAAGGCAGCACGCTACCTCGAGACCACAGCGGTGGACATTAATACATCTCAATGATGGATAAATCATATTTGAAGAGAAAAATTATACACTCAGACTGGGACTTGAACCCAGGACCTTTTGCACTCTAGGCATTGCCAACCTATATAACTATACTGTAATACTGTGTTAATATACATAATATGAAACAAATCACTGCATTTTAAATGAACTGAACTTTATTTGAAACAATATAAAACAATAAATAAGTACTTGCTGCCATTTTATGACTGATCAGTGTCACAGCCTGCTGTAGTCTCAACTAATAAACATTGCCCACACTGTTAACGTTAGTCTGTTGTTTATAATGAACGCAAATATTTCCAACAAAGATGTTATTATTTTACTATTATTTATTATTTTGAAAACACCATCATGCAAAAAATAATGTACAATGCACATTTGTGAAGTGTTTTACAGAAGTGAGGAAATGTTTAAAAATCACGATATAGTGAGGTTTTTAATTTCTAAGATTCTATAAAAACCACTTCCCAACCTCGTATTGTAATATACTATTATACATTGCAAATTTGATGGGCTGAAGTCGGAACGGGTCAACAGACCTAATCCATGAATGCAGATGATGATGACATTGCAAATTTGCTTTTAATGGGTACATCTTTATTCCAACTTAATTATTTAGTTAATTGATAAACTTTTAATCAGAATCGAACTGTGAAATGGCAGTCCATGGCTTCCATCACAATATATGTTGCAGCAAGACATTTCATGAACCTAATGACAAGTGTATATGTGTTTTGTGTTCAGAAAAATGCAAAAAAGTACCATATTCTAAATTGTAAAAAAGAGTTAAATCAATCAGCGCTTGTAGCAAAGACAATTAACTTGTAGCAAAGACAATTAAGCACTTTACATGTAATATCTGCACAGTTTGTGCACATTTCTCCTTTATATAAACTTTTAATAATAATAATTCCATGGCGTGACAGGTCTAGAAGGCCCTTAGCCTACTAGCCGGTTGCTGGCCTCACATCCAGTGTGTCAATCACAGATATAGATGATCATCTAGCCAGTGTAGGGGTGACATGTAGTCAGCATGTTGAGTCCCCCAGCCATTATAGCTGGTTTTCTCAACCTGGAACTGCTACTTATTGTAGCTACCCAAATGCCTCATGATGCTGGGTGGGCACCAGTCCCATACTGGCCAAAATACTGTGAGAAAATTTCTTCCACCATGGAGACTCGAACCAGCGCAAGTCCTGTAGCTCTGCGCCAAGGTTTCCTGCCTTAATCACTTGGCTATGGCACGGGACTATAAACTTTTAAACTTTACTCAATATTTACAGGAAGTAACGCTATGAGGTTTGTTTTTATTAATAGAGAGTTACACCTCATCTACAAATATGAGGTGAGTTGTGAAAATTCGAACTCTCTATTAATTTAAATTTTTTCTATTCTTTTACTGATTTCATTTTGTATTTTTCCATGAGAATTTATCTCTGTTCCTAAATAAGCAAATACTGATTGTATTAATGTTCATTGCAGGAAGAAAAATGGTGAAACTTGTAATGCATTTGTAAACAAGACTCAATGTGAATTTTGTATTTACCATCTGAAGCAGGAATACAAGAAATGTTCAGCTAGAGCGGAGTTGCAGACTCGCATGCCGAGGGGT
Source organism: Diploptera punctata (assembly GCA_030220185.1). NCBI lineage: Eukaryota > Metazoa > Arthropoda > Insecta > Blattodea > Blaberidae > Diploptera > Diploptera punctata. The sequence continues at coordinate 184,763 of JASPKZ010007995.1, read as the reverse complement.
GGACTTGCAAATATACGCAACAAGGTTCTAGGAAAACATGAGGTAAGGTGTATAATTTTTTATATTAGAACACTATACAGAGAGTAGAAACAAATTTAACTATTATAGGAAATATCACTATGAGGTTTAATTAAACATTTTATTAAATAAAATTCTTCCCCTCAGGGGTCCTCATCTAGGGGATATGTGGATGGCGACCACAAGGTGCCCAAGCTGAGCAAAACATTTCTTCCACTTACTTGTGTTTTGCACTCTTTTAACTTTACTATCTAACCTCTCTTGGTTAACTCTTGTTTTTTTCGACCCCGACGCTATTAGGGCATCCGAGGGCTAGGGAGTCTTTCCTTTCTTCCATTTCTTCTTTCCTTTATTTTCTTTTCTTCTCCAGAAAAGCCTGACCAGAGGCTATAAGATGGCAGCCCCATCACTGGTCTTGCCTTCCTTTGGCCAGCAACCAATCGAAGGGACTATTATTATGCTTTCAAGTCTTATACGAGAATTTCCCGGAGGGAAAATTTTCTATAGGATTGTAACAGGCCTTGGCCTAATACTTGGAAGGAAGAAGAAGAAGAAGAAGAAGAAGAAATAAAATTCTTTTTACCTTCTCATATCCTGTTTTTTAATTAGACCAGTTATGTAACATTATTGGTTACATCTTCAGTATTTACACAACTAATGTTCTGTTGTTCAGGAATATTGCTTGTTACATTTATAGGGAAAATAAAAAGAAATTTGAAATTCTCGGGGTTTCTGATTTAATCCGGAGATTCATCGGTCCATCAACAGAGGGAAGAAGAAGCAGTTCCCCTGATCGATATAACATCAGTTGACCAGAAATTACTGAAATTGAAGCTTCCCAAGCTTCGAAACCAGTATAATTAAAAGACTGGATATGAGGTGAGGTATAAAACATTTTAATTTAAATCTTATGTCATAGATAATTTAATTAAGTGAGTCAGAAATAACTTTAAAATTCATCGGAGAAAATTTTGTCTAAACAACTCACCCTCATAGGATTCATGCTTCCATGATACCATTTTGTCTAAACAACTCACCTCATAGGAATCATGCTTCCATGATACCGCGGTTTCAAACACAGTCGTGTTCACCTCAGCCATAACTCCGACTCCGTTTGAAACCGCGGTATCATGGAAGCATGAATCCTATGAGGTGAGTTGTTTAAACAAAATGTTCTCCGATGAATTTGAATGATTATACCTCATAATGTTTTTATTATTAATTTAACATTTCTCAATGAAAGATAAATTAAATTTGAAGAGAAAAATTTTCGCCTAGACCGGGACTCGAACCCGGGACCCTTGGCTTTCCGGGCCAAGTGCTCTGCCAACTGAGCTACCGAGGCGAGTTACGATCTAGACGCAAATTTTTCTCTTATATACGTTGTAATTCCCTATCGCCAAATGCTTTTGAAAGCATTTGGCGATAGGGAACAACGTATATAAGAGAAAAATTTGCGTCTAGATCGTAACTCGCCTCGGTAGCTCAGTTGGCAGAGCACTTGGCCCGGAAAGCCAAGGGTCCCGGGTTCGAGTCCCGGTCTAGGCGAAAATTTTTCTCTTCAAATTTAATATACCTCATAATGTTTACTTCCCAACATTAATTTAATATAACAGAAATAACTTTTTGTATCTCACCTCTTAAAACTCCGTGATTTTCAAATTTTCAAGTTGGAAATTTGGTTGAGGATAGAAGCAATGACTTTGAAACTGGTCCTATGAAAAATCACAGAGTTTTAATAGGTGAGATGTAAAGTTATTTGTCTCACTTATATAAATTAATATTAATTACCTCATAATGTTAATTCCCATTGTAAAAGTTTTTTAAAATGTTACAGGTGTTTTATGCAGGGAAGAGTTTTTCTGCCATCCCAGCAAAGCGTAGTGTCAAACACGTGGAGAAAGATAACAAGATTTTGAGATCGTTGGGAGGGATGAAGAAGCCAGAGAGTTTGTTCCAGACACGTCTTGTTCCAATGATGCAGAGTCCAATAAACCCTGCAAAACCAATGACACAAGCTCAAAGTGATGCAAAGAGACTCGAGTCCTTACAGCAGAATTGTGATACATCTTCAGAAATCAAACCAACTCCAAGTAAAAAGTAAGATCCAATTTTTATCAACGTTAGCCTTATATGTAACAGTTATATTGGAACTCAATGAATGAATGAATGAATGAATGAATGAATAAGTCATTTCTTATCTTGCCTCATAGTTTATGTTTATTAAACATGAGAACTGCAGTTTTCAAGTTTTCCGTCCCATTTTCAACTGGATTTTTGTTGGAATCTCCATCTGTAATGTTCACATCTGGTGCTGATTTGATGAACTTTTATTTCTCATATTCAACTATGAATATATTGGAACTATTGAAGTTTTATAGAAAATATCACTAGTAAAGTAAAGTAAAGTAATCCCACTACAGGCCTCAGGAGGCTCTTGGGGTCGTGGGAGGTTAAGGCTCCCACTTTTTCTGGACAATTGGCACTTGATGTCAGCTGGGTTGTCAGCCCTGCGTGACAGCTGCCTTTACTCCCAGAACAAGCATCTGGTACTCATTTCCGTTAGAGGCTGAGTCGATCCCAGGGCCATAGTGCTGCCAGAAGGTTTGGGTCAGTTTTAAAAATCCTGACCCCACCGGGACTTGAACCCTTGACCTTCCGGCTTGTAGCGCAGTGCCTTAACCACTACACTACAGCGGAAATATCATTATGAGGTTTAATTTAAAATAAAATTCTTTATACCTCACCTCATATCCTGTCTTCCAAAACCGATTTCAAAACCTAGGGACGCTTTCATCATCACTAATTTTACGACCAATGTTCTGTCATCCATGAACACTGCTGCTTACTCCGTATGTTGGCATGCTGATGAACCTCTGAACCAAATCGACTTCCCCAAGAATTTGAAAACTCATTAATTTTTCTTTCTTGTTTTTTTGAATATGGATTTTTTTCCCAAACCGTGAACTCTCTTGATTTTCCTATTTGTTTTATTAAACTAGCATTTTTTTTCAATTAGATGTTTTTCTGACCAAGCATGAGTGCTTACTGCTGATTTTTCCACTTCACCATTTTTGATGTTCCTATGATATTCCTTCTCCCTGGTTTTCAATTTTACAAATTTGTAACATAATTTACATAGGAAAACAAAAGAAATTGAAAACCAGGGTGAAGGAACATCTTAGGAATGTCAAAAATTTCAACACCCAATTTTTCTTTTTAAAAATATAAATCTATCCAGGATTGGAATATGATAAACTGAATATAACATCAAAATATTAGTTTTACTGCCTAAAAGTAAATGTAAAATTCTCGTTAAAAATACTTTGAATAGAAGTTGTCTGATGACATTGTTAATAGCAAAAGCTATCGGGCTTCGGATGTAAGAGAATTGTATAAGTGGAAAGAAAACTTGTCAGTTGTATCGGGTGTTGAATGGAGTAATGGATTGCACATTGATGTACAGAGTCAGAGGTGCAGGGTTCGATTCCCGGTTCAACTGTTAATTTTTGTTTTCAAAGAAATAAATTTATTCATGAATTTATCAATGTTGCAATATTGAAACTAATTTTACATTTTTATGGCAGCATATCCTTACTGTTTTGAACCAAGAGTAAAAAAATAAAAACTGCAAATTTTAACTGTCAGTAAACAAAATCAAGACCTCAATTTATCTATCTTCTTAGTATATCCAGCTATTTGCTGACAACACAATGTGACACGAATCCATGCATACTTATGCTATAAGTTGCAATGGGGCTGCATTCGAACATGCAGCTTATGTGGGCATTCAGGTGAGTGTCCACAAGATTAAAAGAAAGAGATATAGGAAAGACAGAAATGAACCCTTCAGCCTTGAATACTGTAATACCATCAGGGTCGAAGAAAACAAGAAGTCAGGCAAGGGAGACTGAATAGGAAAGTAAAAAGAGGGATCTGTTACTAGAAAAGGAAGAAATACCAGATTGGTTAAAGATAATAGGAAGGAGCAAAACACAAGTAAGTGGAAGCAATGTTTTGTTCAGCTTGGGCACCTTGTGGACGCCGTCCACATATCCCCTAGATGGGAACCCCTGAGGGTAGACTTCAATTTATTGAAAAAAAGCAGTGAAATTTAAATGCAGCCCTTGCTTCAGGTAGGAACGAGTAGCAGGAGATCATAACAGACACGTTTTATAAATAGAATTGGAGAAATATTTTTTACATCTCATCTCATAAAAATCCATTATTTTCACAGGATATGTTTCAATGGCCATCAAATCTATCCTCAGCCAAAACTCCAACTGTCGAAATTATGCCATTACCATCGATGTCTAAACTGCCACCTGGTTTTGATTTTATGAACTTTGAGATTAAAATTCCTTTGTTAATAATGGAGTTTTATTAGTCAAGATATGAAAAGATTTCTCTGAATCAATTTATCATCATCATCATCCTTGTTCTATATTTATACCTTCTCTTCCTCAGACGTCCCACATCTCTTCTTCCTTGAGGTCTATAGTTACACACTAGTGCTGGGATTCTTTTGTTATTCATATGATCCAGTTGGGTCCTCCAATTGTCTTTATATTCCTCTATTTTTTCATATAAGTTACATATATTCATTTCGTCTCTTATATTTTAATTTCTTATCAGATCCATTTTTGTGCAGCCTTTTACCCTACAAAGGAACCTCATTTCAGATGATTGAATCTTACTTCTATATCTTTCCTGTAATATATAAAACTCACTACTGAACATTAATACCGGCACAGCCATTATCTTATAAAATTTTAATTTTGTGTCTTTTTGGGTTTTGTTGTGGAGAGTCCTATTTATTGTCCAGGATACTGTCTGAAATTGTTCAGTTTTGTTTCTAAGTCTCTGTCTCTATCATAGCTTATATTACATCCAAGATAATCAAAATTAGATACTTGTTCCAATATTTTGTTTTCTATGTTCTTGTTGTTCATTCCATACATCTCAATGGTGGATAAATCATATTTGAAGAGAACAATTATACGCTCAGACTGGGGTTTGAACCCAGTCGCTTAGAGTTTGAAAGGTCCTGGGTTCAAGCTCCAGTCTGAGCGTATAATTTTTCTCTAAAATATGATTTTGTTTTCTATTATTATTTTGGCCATTACTTTTGTCTGTTTTGTGGATATTTTTAAATTATATTTGTTGCAAATTTGACTCAACCTATAAACTGAACATTGTAAGATCTCTTCATTATTCTGTATTTTTACAATATCATCTGCATATATTTATTTTCTTATTTATGCTAATTGGTATTCCCAGAGGTACTTCATTCTTCCATTTGCTAATTACGTCATCAATATAAATAGAGAAAAGTGTAGGTGGCAGACTACAACCCTGTCTGACTCCCTGATTTACTCAATTTATAAATTTTAAATTACCTCAAAGTGTTAGTTCCCATTGTAATTTTTATTGACTATTTAACTCATGCCCCAAATGGGAGCCAATGACCAATCATATTTCAATGAATTTTGATTTACAACCAATCAGTCGTTTTTCACCTTGATTTTATCACTTTAATTTTATCATATTAAAATCAAGATCCTCCTTTTTAACATTCTGAATAGGTCAGAGCATTAATTTGCAGTGACTGACTCTCTAAGAAATACGTCGAATATAACAATTTAATATTAAGATGTAAGGATCCTAGAATGCAAGTGGCTACCAGATTGTATATATAGTGCACAAATGTAAACAGATACTGCTTGCAGGATATAACAGAAAAACATTTGTAGCAATTGATAATACCACAAAAAAAAGAGAAACTGCTGTTTGCACTTCCTTAAATTTATTATTTCCCAGGTATTTATGCCCCAGAAAAATATAATTGACACATTTACATCATAGGACATCAGAAATTAATTAATAACCTATAATGTTGGTTATAAACAGTTTGATGTGTTTCAATTTTTCTCCACTAGGGTGTATTCTTACAATCTTCCGATCCTTTGACAATAAATAATATGATCTGGTTGCAGTGATGAACAAATGAAACATAAATGTTTCTCATTTGTTTTCAAACATCGACGTTTACATTAAATATATAAATATTTTAAAATAACTATATTTAAATAATGATTTGTGAGTAAACAGCTTAATTGTATTCGTTAAATAGTCGTAACAAATGCCACTCTTGATGTCCAAATTCTCTAGATAAATTCACTCGTCACTTCATGACATAGTGAATTTATCGATAATTTGGAAATTACTCGTGGCATTACTTATGAAAAACGGACATGTTTGGTTGTTCAATTGCTGTTGCTGAGCTGCGATGGTACAAAATATTCTGGTCTTGATCTCAGTGCCTTGCAGTTGGAACTTAGCTGATTTTTGGTATATACGATCCTTAATAGATGAACCACTTTACCAACAAAATTGGTTATATGTTTTCATATGATAATATTGATAGTTTCCTTGTCAGAAAAAGAAGGAAAAGAATACAACATATTCATAATTGATTTTATGATTTGTTAGGTTACTTAGCCTTGGAGTACCTGAGCTTGGTAAAGGCAGCAACTTGCGTATTGATTTGTCACTTCCAGCAAGCAAAATGCAGAAAGAACAGGCCAAGGTAAGTTATAAATGTAGTTTTTTAACAGGTCATGAAGGTCTATATGAATACAAGTAGTCATTTTTTTGTTTTTTTTTAAGAGTCTTCATATGACAGCATGCTCCACTGCAGTTTTCTGCAGTACTACATGCTTTGGTTTAGCAATATACAGGGTGGACCGCTCGAATGGACCTAATTTCAATTGCTTGTTACTGGCAAACGGTTGAAGATAGAAACTTAAAACAACGTTCATAGTACAGAAAAACTCACCAAGTTTCGAATCCTGTCGGTAGATGGCACAAAGATACGTTTCTTGTTCTTAGATTTAATTGTTTGTGAAAATGGCGACTCCGCAGATGAAAGCGCAAGCTGGACCTAATTTCAATTGCTTGTTACTGGCAAACGGTTGAAGATAGAAACTTAAAACAACGTTCATAGTACAGAAAAACTCACCAAGTTTCGAATCCTGTCGGTAGATGGCACAAAGATACGTTTCTCGTTCTTAGATTTAATTGTTTGTGAAAATGGCGACTCCGCAGATGAAAGCGCAAGCTGTTTTGTGGTATGCGGAGTTTAAATCAATCATTAGAGTTCAAAGGGAGTTCCGGCGTGTGTTTAACCGTGATGCTCCAACTGCTAGAAGCGAATAAAGAAGTGGCGTGATACATTATTAGCTACAGGATCTGTGTTGAAGAAGCATGGTGGTGGTCGCAGAGCATCCGATGAAATGGTAGCAAATGTTCAAGCCGCATTTGAGCGAAGCCCCCAGAAGTCATTAAGAAGAGCTTCGCGGGAACTTCAAATACCAAAATCGACATTACAAACGGATTGTCCACAAACGCCTCAAACTGCACGCATATAAAGTGCAGTTAGTGCAACGTCTGGAGCCGAATGACATGCCGAAACGAGTGGAATTCGCCAATACGATGCTGGACCGTCTCGGCGCTGATCCTGACTTCATGACCAAGATTTTCTTCTCGGACGAAGCCACTTTCCATTTGTCAGGCAAGGTAAACCGGCATAATGTGCGGATCTGGGGATCGGAGAATCCTCACGCTATTCAAGAGCATGTTCGTGATAGTCCGAAGATGAATGTTTGGTGCAGTTTGTCACATAATAAGGTCATTTGGACCGTTTTTCTTCGCCGAGAAAACTGTTCGTGGTAACCACATATCTTGACATGCTGGAGCAGTTCTTCTTTCCACAAATTGAACAACTGCAGCCTAACATCGTTTTCCAGCAAGATGGTGCTCCTCCCCACTGGTCCAATGAAGTTCGTACGACTTTGGACAACATTTTCCCTGGCCGTTGGATTGGTAGGGGAGGACCAATCGCGTGGCCCCCGAGATCTCCCGATTTAACACCACTGGATTTCTTTCTCTGGGGCTATGTCAAAGATAAAGTTTACACCACCCCAGTCAAAGACCTTCGTGATCTTCGTGAGCGCATCATAGAGGCTATTGAGAACATTCCAGAAGACATACTCCAACGTACTTGGCAAGAAATTGTTCATCGCTTTGATATCGTCACAGTGACTGCTGGGGCTCATATAGGGATGTGGTGATCTGGATATCAAAACTTGGTGAGTTTTTCTGTAATATGAACGTTGTTTTAAGTTTCTATCTTCAACCGTTTGCCAGTAACAAGCAATTGAAATTAGGTCCATTCGAGCGGTCCACCCTGTATTAATTTTAAAGAGAAAAATATATATTAAATTAATATTGAGAGGCTAAAGCTATTACTATGATAGAAATAAGTAAAGTAATGAACACTTCTGGAATTCAAAACTAGAAAGAATGAAAATAGACCGAGATCTCGCTAGAAATAAAGCAGAAAAAAACAAAAGACCCAAAAGATGTACAAAATTGGAGAAAACTGTGCGCACAACTCAAAAAGAAATTAACAGCAATAAAAGAGAAAATTTTAATAACTATCTCCAAAAAATGGATTATAGGAAAGATGGCCAGAAAGCATATAGATTTGTACACAATATACAAAATAAAAAAAAAAACGGCAAAAACACCATTTATCCACAACAACAAACAAATTACAAATGAAAGTGAAATAGCCAACAAATTCAACAAACACTATGCTAACACCTATACTTTGTCCTCAGAGACCAAAAAAGGAACAAAAACAATAAAAGAGAACCTAAAAAATTGCATAAAATCAACAAGCAGTACAAAAGATAATATTTTTAATAAGAATTTCAACATTAAAGAGTTAAACATAGCCATTAAATAGTTTAAAATCAAACAAATCTCCAGGAGCAGATAATATACATGCAGAATTTCTCAAACACCTTGGCAATAAAGCCAAAATTCAATTACTCTCCCTTTATAATCTTTCTTGGAACACAAAAGTTCCTGATGATTGGAAAAAAGCTATTATAATACCTATTTTGAAAACAAAAAAATCAGCAAATACTTTTTCAAATTATCGCCCAATAGTACTAACTAGTGTAATTGTTAAAACTATGGAAAAAATGATTTCAAATCGATTAAATTGGTATTTAGAAACCAATAATTTACTTTCACCCAATCAAGCTGGATTTAGAGAATTACATTCAACAAATCAACAAATTGTACACCTAAGTCAAGCTATTAAAGACAGTTTCAACAGAAAAGAAGACACTCTGGCAATGTTTGTTGATTTCCAAGGAGCATATTACTCTATTTGGAGATATAAATTATTAGAAAAAATGCAGACTTTAGGCATTCAAGGGAATATGCTACTCTGGATCAGCAATTTTCTCATCCAACGGTTCATCGCTACAAAGTATAATAATCACCTCTCTAAATACCAACAAACACATCGAGGTTTACCACAGGGTTCTGTACTCTTCAATATTTACATTAATGATCTACCTAAGCATATAGAAAAGCTCCAAACAAAAACCCTACTTTTTGCTGATGATGTTGTAATATGGGTCTCCAAACCGAAAAACCAAAGTCAACAATTAATAACCATAGCCCAACAATCACTAATACAGTTAGAGAATTGGACATCCCAGAACTTAATGAAGATAAATGTACAGAAGACAAATTATCAACTATTTACATTAAGAAAGAAACCACTACCCATCACTCTGAAATTGGAGGATGAATTATTAACTCAAACACATGAAGCAAAATATTTAGGAATAACTCTGGATACAAAATTAACATGGAAGAAACACATAGAGAATATATGTACAAAGATAGAAACAAGGTTACCATTATATTTGAAGAGAAAAATTTTCGCCTAGACCGAGACTCGAACCCGGGACCCTTGGCTTTCTGGGCCAAGTGCTCTACCAACTGAGCTACCGAGGGGAGTTATGATCTAGATGCAAATTTTTCTCTTATATACGTTGTAATTCCCTATTGCCAAATGCTTTTAAAACCATTGCTTCTATCTTTGCAAATGGCGGCTTCTTAGTTAAGAAGACATTTATTGGGAATTTAACATTACTTTATAAAGCTAGTAAGGCTTCTAATGATGTTTTTATTATTGATTTAACATTTCTCACTGAAAGATAAATTATATTTGAAGAGAAAAATTTTCGCCTAGACCGAGACTCGAACCCAGGACCCTTGGCTTTCCGGGCCAAGTGCTCTACCAACTGAGCTACCGAGGCGAGTTACGATCTAGACGCAAATTTTTCTCTTATATACGTTGTCAGTAGCTCAGTTGGTAGAGCACTTGGCCCGGAAAGCCAAGGGTCCCGGGTTCGAGTCTCGGTCTAGGCGAAAATTTTTCTCTTCAAATATAATTTATCTTTCAGTGAGAAATGTTAAATCAATAATAAAAACATCATTAGAAGCCTTACTAGCTTTATAAAGTAATGTTAAATTCCCAATAAATGTCTTCTTAACTAAGAAGCTGCCATTTGCAAAGATAGAAGCAATGGTTTTAAAAGCATTTGGCGATAGGGAATTACAACGTATATAAGAGAAAAATTTGCGTCTAGATCGTAACTCGCCTCGGCAGCTCAGTTGGTAGAGCACTTGGCCTGGAAAGCCAAGGGTCCCGGGTTCGAGTCTCGGTCTAGGCAAAAATTTTTCTCTTCAAATATAATTTATCTTTCAGTGAGAAATGTTAAATCAATAATAAAAACATCAAGGTTACCATTATTAAAACGATTAGCAGGGAAAAAGTGGGGTTGCAACACACAAACCCTAAACACCTTCTACCAAATATACATAAAACCTGTACTTCATTATTGCGAAGAAATCCTAGTAACTACTAAAGTGGAAAAACCTAATAAATTGCAGAACCAAATCCTCCGCCTGATAACAGGAGCCGTTAAAACGACACCAATCACTGCCATGCAAATCTTAACAAATAACCCAAACATAGCATTTGAATTAATTAAGAACCTCATAATGTGTTTCCCAATTTTAACTTTGAATAGGTAAGATGTTAAAATGACTCATTAATTTATTAATAGCATTTGAAATTGAGAAAACAGCAATCACACAGTATGAAAAATTTTTAAGGCTACCCCATAATAACTGGACCCAAAGAAAACCACAAGTATGTTTAAAATCTCAGCAAAGCTTCTTAAGCATAGTACAAGAAATTAAACAGATATTGCAACTTCCACATTCAAAAGAAAATATGCAGATGAGAAACAACCCTCTAGAATTTTTGGAAATTGAATATAACCTTCATTTAACAGAAGACATCAAGAAATCTGAAACTCCTCCATATATTTTAAAACAAATGTCACTGGAAATAATAAACCTAAGATACCCAGCTCCTGAATGGATACATATTTTTACAGATGGCTCCAGCCTACCAAATGACGGTAGCACTAGTGCTGGTGCAGTATGTCCACTTTTTTCCTTTTATCGTAAACTAAACACAAATTCAACAAACTTTGATGGCGAAATCCTAGCAATTTTCTTAAGTTTACAAAATCTTTTATACCACATCCAAAAATTTACACAAGTTGTAATTCTATGTGACTCCAAAGCAGCCATTCTCACTATAACACGAGACACAACACCCAAAAGCATCAAAATTATTGAATGTCACAAAATGATAAAACAGTTATCCCGTCTACATAAAAAAGTTGTACTTCAATGGATTCCGGCCCATTGTGGAGTGACAGGCAATGAAATAGCCGATTTTCTGGCCAAGAAGGGTAGCAAAATTGTTTCAAACCCAACTTCTACTCCAGTTTCCTTTCACTCTGTTAAAAGAATTATCTCAAATAAATACATCACTAAACTTAGAGAAGAATACACCACCAAAACATCTGGAAAGGAATAGGAAAATCTGCAAGCTTATGACATTGCTACATTACAAAGAAAATCTGCAGTAGCAACATTCAGACTGCTAACGGGACATGACTGCTTGAATAAACACCTACACAGAATTGGCATAACAGATTCACCTAAATACCCTTTTTGCAATTTAAATGAAGATATGGAAAGAAACCATCTCCTCCGTTGTCCAGCTTTTGTAGAAGAGACCAGCCTTTCTGCTAAATATTGGAGTGCAAGAGAGTGAATGATTTCATTATCAAGTGCTCAACATTAGATACCAATCATGAACACAACTAAATTATTGTAATCAATGGTAAAGAGAAAATTTTTTGCATGAACCGGGAATCAAACCCTGAACCTTCAGCTTTCCATGCTGATGCTCTGATCACCGAGCTAATTCAGGCAAAAAATATTTTTGTCTTTACCATTGATTACATTGAGGAATTAACAATGCATAAAAGAAAAAAAAAAATGTGTTTAGATTGGAGTGCTCAGGTAGTTCAGTTGGTAGAGCATTGGCATAAAAAGCTAAAGGTCCTGGGTTCAAACCCCAGTCTAAGCATATATTTTTTTCTTCAAATGTAATTTGTCCTTCAGTAAGAAGTATTAAATTAATAATCGTGTAATATGTATCTTGTAAGCCCTTTTTTCCCTCAGTGGGATTTAGGCACTCTTCCCCTACAGGGAAGAAATTGAACCATACTAATTTAGTTACACTCAATAAGAATCAAATGAATTGTGAAGAAAACCTTATAATGTTAACATTCCCAAATTTATTATATTAAATTTAGTTACTCAAAGTTAAAATTGTATTTATTAAATTTAGTTACACTTGTTTTCATATAGATGACATTGGAGTGGCCTGTGGTCAGAGTTCTGCCTCATACTGTCATCTAGGAAACCAAGACGGTACTAAGATGGGAAAATTTGGTAAATTTTGCCTAGAGGCCTTTTCATTCAGGCTTAAGGATCTTTTATGAGGCTGAAAATCTTCAGACTCGATACGCATGGCTTGAAGTCCCTCCTGGAGGACTTGCTCCTTGGATTTTTCCATCCTAATAAATCCATCAACCCCGGCAAAAACACATATAAATTGTAATTTGAGAGCCAAAAACAAATTAAAAATGAATATCTAACAGAAATTGTACAAAATGAAATAATTATATCAAACTATTTCTCCATGTGGGAAAAGTATATAGATTTGGCTAAATAATAAACATTCTCCCAATAAATCAAGTAAATGTCTGGCATTTACAGGCATGTTTCATATTGATCCCAAGAAACTTGTTATATTAATATACATTAACTTGATATCGTTACCTACTCTTAACTTTGATAATTCCTAATCAATTTATCCTCCAATTAAACTAACAAAGATTAATATTGTGTTGTATACAGATAAATGCTAAGAAGTGGATCCAGTTGAATGGCCCTATAAAGAGAGGAGATCCCAACAGCATTAAGAAAGAAGAAGCAAGCAAGAAACTCAAGTTAGATGAGAGTATAGTACTAAACACTTCAAATTCTCCACTGAACACTTCAAATTCTCCACGTGTATTTGGGAATTCTGGTGCAGGTAACTAGTTACTATAATCTGAAATAAAAAACACAGATTAAATACTGACCTGTTAGGTAATTATAGGGAGGATCATTTTTTAAATTAAGGTACATGTACTCACAAACAATCTGTGTATGAGTTCTGCCTATTGGTCACAATTCTTGCCCTTTAGGTTCAGATATTGAATGAAAACAATTATAATAAAATATATTTTATTGAAAGGCATGTTTGACAGTTTACAATGATTTTTTTTTTGTCTGCTCTGTGCCTATTACATACTTAATATCTTTACAGCAATTTCCATCCAACATTGTCAAATATGGGAGGGTTCCATTTGACGTTTTAAATGTTTTATATACCATACTTGTAATGCCCCAACAAAAGAGACTAGGATATGGTTATATGCCATAGTACACACCATGACCAAGGCATAGAAGTCATAAACAGTGTGTTTGGGATTGTAGCTAACTAACCCTATTGAACCCGTATGGCCATATGGATATACATCCCTTACTTACTTACTGGCACTCTCAAACCCATAGGTTCATGGCCGCGCGGACATACGCTCTCCATACATCCCTATCCTGAGCTAATGCTTTCCAATCATTCCCTGTATAATCTACTTCCCTCAAATCATAATTAATGTTATTCTCTCACCTCATTCTTGGTCTACCAACCGGGCGTTTTCCCTCTGGCTTTCCTACAAGAACCTTCCATGCAAACCTTTCATTCCCAATGCGTGCAAAATGTCCTGCCCATCGCAGTCTACGAGACTTAACTGTTCTTATAAAGATCATGTAGTTCATTGTTATGTAGTCTTCTCCATTCACCTGCCTATTCATCTCTCTTTGGTCCAAAAATTTTCCTACGCACTTTATTCTCAAATACTTGTAATCTCCTTTCATCCCTTAAAGTAAGAGTCCATGTTTCGCAACCATATAATATAACTGGTAGAATAATAGTTTTATATATTCTCAGTTTAGCGTTTTTTGAAAGGAGTTGGGACATCAAGATTCTCTGCAATGCATAATAGCACGCATTTGCAGAATTGAGCCTATGTTTAATTTCTTTATCCATCTCATTTTTATATGTGATTATTGTTCCTAGGTATTTGAATTCAGCCACTTCCTCAAAATTTCCCTCATTTGTCATTAGCTGTCCATTTCCATTATATAATGAATTTCTGCGTGTGACCATATATTTAGTTTTATTGATATTTACTTCCAGTCCTAATTTCTTAGTGTTACTCAATAGTGTGTGCGTGTTGTCCTTTAGTATCTCCTCGCTATCGGTCAATAATACTACATCATCAGCATAAACTAACAGCTTATTAATACCGTTAAGTTGTAAGCCTTCCTCATTCTCTAAAGATTTAATGGCATGCTCTAGTACAAAATTAAATAGTAGAGGAGATAGTGCATCTTCTTGCTTCAACCCATACTGGATTTCAAAAGTGTCCGAAAAATGTTTGCCTACACGCACCCTAATTTTTGTGCCATTTACACACATTCGTATAAGTGTAACTAACTTTTTAGGAATTCCGAACTCCAGCAGGATAATATATAAACTTCTCCGTCTTAATTGAATCATATGCTTTTTTGAAGTCTATATAGGCTATAGTTGATGTACAATAACATTATATTCCCATTTCTATTCTAAGATCTGTCTTATGCTAAAAATCGGATCTGTCGTAGACCTGTTCCTTCTAAATGCACATTGATGATCTCCTAGAATGTCATCAATATAAGGAGTAAGTCTGCTTACTAACATATTTGTTAGAATTTTGTACGAAGTTGAAAGTAATGAGATGCCCCTGTAGTTGTTGCAATCAGTTTTATCTCCTTTCTTATAAATTGATACGATAATTGATTCCTTCCATTCATCTGGAAGAGCTTCTTTTTCCCAAATCATACTAAGCAACCAGCGTATCTTGTCCATGAATTTTTCTCCCCCTGATTTTATCAGTTCTGCTGGGATCTCATCTGAACCTGATGCTTTGTACATCTTCAATTTTTCAATTGCCATTTCTACCTCTAATGCACTTGGTTCTGCGACTAGCATTTCAGTTGTCTGTAAATTATCCTCCTCAATGTCCTGTTCTGTATGTACATTTAATAGCTGATTAAAGTAACTTTTCCATCTATTTAATATACTCCTAGAATCTGCAATCATATCCCCATTTTCATTCCGAATTTGTTTGTTCTAGCCTGAAACCCTTTCTTCTCTATACTAATTTCCTGATATATTTCTCTAATGTTTCTATTTTTTGCATTCATTTCAAGATCATTAATCTTCTCTCTCAAATATTCCCTCTTTTTACTCTTTAGTAACTTGGTGGTTTCCCGTCTAATACTAGCCAATTTCTCTAAATTCACTTCATTTGATTCGTGTAACCATTTCATTTTTGCTAGCTTTCTTTGGAATATTTTCTATTTACAATGTCGGCACATTCCTCATCAAACCATTTCTTGTTTTGCTTCTTTTTTAAACAACCAATGCTCTGTTGTTGACAATTTAATAGTATCTCTTATAGCCTCCCATTCTTTATTTATATCAGATTCTTCTTCGTTTGCCACATTGTCATCTGAAGATTCCAGTACATCAAATCTATTAGTAATTTTGATTTGGTATTCTTGCTGCATTACATCCCTATCCTGAGTTAATGTTTTCCAATCATCCCCTGTATAATCTACTTCCCTCAAATCATGGTTAATGATATTCTCCAACCTTTTCCAATTCCTTTTTTATTTATTTCAGGATTGTTTCTGTTATTTACACAGGTATCTTCAACCTAAATGTACAATTTCTTTCTTCCACACTTCCTGGTCTTGCATGTCTGCTTCTGTCATATTTCTCTTCTCCATGTTGTCTTGAATTCTCTTTATCCACGTTTGGTTTGGTCTACCACATTTCCCTTTTCCAGGAGATATCCATTTCAATACTTCTTTGTTTGTTTCTATGTCCCTTCTTCTCATTATATGTCCATACCATCTTAGTTTAATTTCTTCAATCTCTTGTACAATATCCTTTTCTACTTATTTGACTTTTACAGGGAAAAAACACTATGAGGTTTAATTTAAGAATTAAATTAGTATTTTTATTACCTCACCTCAAATCCTTTTTCTTCTAGACTGCAGTTTTGGAGGTTATCTCCATCATCAGTAGCTTCTAGTCGACCATTGTTATGTCGTTTTCAAAACTGCCAAGAAACGACATAACAGCGGTCGACTAGAGGCTACTGATGATGGAGATAAGCTCCAAAACTGCAGTCTAGAAGAAAAAGGATATGAGGTGAGGTAATAAAAACATTAATTTAATTCTTATCCTTTTTTACATTCATTGTTTCTCTTATTGTATTATTTCTTACTTTTTTCCATTTTTGATATATTTGCCAATCTTCCTAAAAAGTCCATATCTGTGTGTGACTAAGAATTTATTTCTGTGTTTTTGCTTTAGACTTTTCTAATTCGTTAGTAAATAGAAAAAATTAAATAGAAAAAATGTATGAAAACTGATGCAGTTTTGATGCTGGCAGACATTTTAAATCAACTGTTCTGTTATTGATTATCTATTACCTCTATTTCCATTTTACATTGTGAATGCATCACATACATACTAAGTTTATATGTAAATTTTATAATAACTAATAAATAGTGATTCATGAAATCTCACCGTATATTCTGTGATCTTAAAGCACGGAACTGCAGTTTTGAGAGGCATCCCTCTCATCTTCAGCCATCTTTACGACTGTATAATCTCCGATCCGATTGAGGGTCTTTCCACTTTTCAGCGGTTGCCCTTTTACCAGCCGGCTGCTGGCCCTTCACATCCACATGTGTCAATCACAGAGGTAGATGATCAACAGCCAGTGTAGGGGTGACATGTGGTTAGCATGTCAAGTCCCCCAGCCGTTACAGCTGGTTCCTCAACCTGGAGCCGCTACTTATTGTAGCTACCCAATTGCCTCACGATGCTGGGTGGGCACCGGTCCCATACTGGCCGAAATACCATGAGAAAATTTATTCCCCCATGGAGACTCGAACCAGCACAAGTCCTGTAGCTCTGCGCCAAGGCTTCCTACCTTAACCGCTCGGCTACGGCGTGGGACCTGTATAATCTACTTCCCTCAAATCATGAGTAAAGATATTCTCCCATCTATTAGATTATGCGACCAAGTCGTAAAGTTGGCTGAAGATGAGAGGGATGCCTCTCGAAATTGCAGTTCCGTGCTTGAAGATCATGGAGTATGAGGTGAGATTTCACGACTCACTATTTATTAATTATTAAGTTAAAAACCTTGTTATTTACCATAATTAATTTATGAAATGTAAATCTTATCTATATTTTTACATTTAATTTTTGTTGTGAATTGACTTTTACTCTTTTTATTTAATTTTACATTATCCTTTTTATTTAGTTGCAGATAAACCAGCATCTAAAGAAAGTATTTTTAAATCTTCAAAATTCCTAGAGTTATTGAAGGCAAAATCGAGACATACAGAGCTTGTAGCTGCCAGTGAACAGCGTGCTGAAGAAGAATATTTTGACAAACTTGAACAGAAAGAACGTCTGGAAATGAAAATGTTGGAAACATTCAAAATATCTTGTAAAGCAGTTCGTTGTTTAAAGGTAAAATTATGTTCAAATCTAAATTATAATTCTTTATATCTCACCTCATATCCAGTCTTCTAATTATACCGGTTTCAAAACCTATGTGGTTTCATCTTCTGTAATATTTCAACTGATGTTATATCTTAAATTTGAAGAGAAAAATTTTCGCCTAGACCGGGACTCGAACCCGGGACCCTTGGCTTTCCGGGCCAAGTGCTCTACCAACTGAGCTACCGAGGCGAGTTACGATGTTATATTGTTCAGGAGAACTGCGAAGCAGTTGAAACTGATACAATTGGAAGACTGGATATGATGTGAGGTATAAAGAATTTATTTTAAATTTTTAATTAAACTTCATAGTAATTTTTCCTATAAAAGTTCAATAAAATTATGTGGACTGGTAGTTACCATGTTTCCCCCTAATTCTGAGGTTTGCGGGTTCAAACCAGTTAGGGCTGATGAATTTTTTCAGCCATTGAAATCCTGAGTATGGTTTCCTATGAAAGCTTATGAATCCAATGCTGTAGATTTATGGCATATAAAAAGAAACCTTCATTTCCATGTAATAATGGACTTAAGGCATTATTCCTTGGTACAGTGCTATAAGATGTGCTCTAACTCTTTTAAGCTAAGTTCCAGTTGTAATGTAAACAAAGCAAATGTATGACTGCATTTTCATTGGTCAAATAACAATTTTACCTTTGAACATGTTAAAGGTGGGTTGTTGGGTGTGATGTCCCAAGTTGTAGATATATGATTGTAATAATTTGAATCACTGTAATTTTGCCACGGCACTAATAACTCCCGTCAGGGGAATGAGGAAAAGTTTCTTACATGTACAAATAACGACACTTTGTTAACAGTTAAACTAAAAGTTATTTTATTAAAACTCTCACTTCAGTTTAGATGAATCTTGTAGATCAATAATTTAGAAGATTCCAGCTTAGGTTTTTATAAATTTCATATATAGAAGATTAATGGATGACGAATTCTAACGGTCAATCCTTTAACAACACTTTATTTCCACTTATGGACTATTTGTATTCAAGGTGATTGGAATTTATATTTCAATATGACCTTCCATAACTCCAACACCATTCTTTCAACTAATATCAAGAAAATAAACCACTATTCTCTCATTTCTTGAGGAGCCATTGCTTAACATGTCTGATCTCCTTCAAGTATTGTAGCCATCTTGTTATGCTGTTATACCCTGGAAGTTCTGATTGGTCCAACTGAAAAGGAAGGAGTACTTAAGGTAGAATTTTTTATCACTCACCTCATATTGTTCTTCTTATTTGACTATAAACTAGTTTCGGAACATAGTTTCTGTTCCATCCTCAGTATCGTCACGACCGTTGTTCTGTCGTCTTGAAGAGCTGTCCTTTGCTCCTTCAAGACAACAGAACAACGGTCATGACGATACTGAAGATGGAACAGAAACTATGTTCCGAAACTAGTTTATAGTCAAATAAGAAGAACAATATGAGGTGAGTGATAAAAAATTCTACCTTAATGAATATACCTCATAGTGAGAATTTCTAAAATAAGTAGGAAGGAGTGCTACTAGCTGACTCCCATCCAATTCGTCCAATCCCATTTATTTGTTTATAAAAAAATATCACTTCAAATATTTAAAGTATTTTTACATATATTAAATCAGTTAGAAAAACATCTAACTGTATTAACAGTTTATATTGACCAGTTTGAATTTTTTTATATACTTATAAAAATTTTAATTCTCTAAATCAATCTTATGTACATTCTTAATAGAATTAAATATAATTATATTTAAATATTAAATACACAAAACAAAAACCCTTATTATTATAATTATATGGGGATAAATATACGGTTTTAATGTAAGAAGATATAGTTCCCTCTCTAACAGAAAATTAAAATAATATAAATATGTAATTATTATCTGGGAAAAGTCTAAGTCCGTCCGAGTTTCCAGGAGTTGGAACAGGCAACTCTTGCCTAAACCAGGAAGTGAAGAAGAAGAAGAAGAAAAGTCTAAGTCAGTTATATAGAAGAATCTTAAAAATATATAATTACAATTGGACGATGTTATGCTTCAACTGGCTAAGCACCATTTTAAAAAAAAATTGACATTTTGATGCCATCTGTTGCACTGGCTCGTGAAGTAAGTGTACACATACTTTTAGCGCCAAATCTTTAAATATAGCCTTATTATTAAAGAAATAATGTAAATGCCATCAGTCTTATCAGAGAGTCTATGTTTTGCAACAAACAGCTTTGACACCAGTTCTTCATAAATGCTAATTTAAATTTTGCATCATGAAGCTAAGTGCCAAATGTTCTGCTCTTTGATTGTTGATGCATAACTGTCAAACAATAAATAGTGAATATTGTCTTAAACTTTAAACATATTTTTCTTGAAACTTACATAATGGCGCATAGCTGGTTGATGCATAACATCATCAAATTTTAATAGATAAAATAAGCATTGTTTTATTCTTATGCATGCGCAATGTAGAATACATTGGAATTTCAGTTGTTTCAAAATGGCCACTTCTGTATAATATGCAAGTAATTCGGAAGCCTAATAACTTAAATCGTTAGAGCGCTGGTGTACAGAACCAGAGATATTGGGTTCAAATCCTGATTTAGGCATATATTTTTCTAAATAATATGAGTTAGAAAATACACAACTCACCTCATATTTGTAGTTCATTGAAGATGCACGGTTTTGGCATTCTATGTGTCATTGTCAATTTTTGTGACTATGTTAACTGTGTTAATCCTGAGTCTTAAAGAAACTACAAATATGAGGTGAGTTAATAAGAATTAAATTAATCATGATTTCTTCTTACCTCATACTTCTATGTTTTTTTTAAACACAGCACTGCAGTATCAGCGACCATCGTCACCACCTCAGCTGTTTTCACAACTCAATTTTTCCCTTTGCCGGTAATTATCCAGACTGCCATCTGGTGTTCTTTTGAAGGAATTATTTTCTAAACTGCCATCTGGTGTTCTTTTGAAGGAATCATTTTCTAAACTACCATCTGTTGTATTTTTGAAGAACTTTGTAATCAAGCTCAGTTCGTCTGAAATCTCGAAGTTCATGGTTCTAGTATGGTTTTTTTTGAATATATATTTTTTCCCAAACTGTTAAATCCAAAGGTTTGGATAGATGTTTCAAAAGTTTTGCTTCTTTTTCAATTCTACGATGCTCTAATAAACTATGTGCTGCTATAGCTGATTTTTCAATTTCTCCATTCTTTATGTTTCTGAAATGTTCTTTTTTACGAGTTTCCAAGTTCCTTTTTGTTTTTCCTATATATATCCTGTTGCAATCTTTGCAATCAATTTGAAAAATTCCAGTTTCAAATTGATTGCAAAGATTGCAACAGGATATATATATAGGAAAAAAAAAAAGGAACATGGAAACTCGTAAAAAAGAACATTTCAGAAACATAAAGAATGGAGAAATTGAAAAATCAGCTATAGCAGCACAGTTTATTAGAGCATCGTAGAATTGAAAAAGAAGCAAAACTTTTGAAACATCTATCCAAACCTTTGGATTTAACAGTTTGGGAAAAAATATATATTCAAAAAAACCATACTAGAACCATGAACTTCGAGATTTCAGACGAACTGAGCTTGATTACAAAGTTCTTAAAAAATACAACAGATGGTAGTTTAGAAAATGATTCCTTCAAAAGAACACCAGATGGCAGTTTAGAAAATAATTTCTTCAAAAGAACACCAGATGGCAGTTTGGATAATTACTGGCAAAAGAAAAAATTGACAGTCGTGAAAACAGCTGAGGATGGTGACGATGGTCGCTGATACTGCAGTGCTGTGTTTAAAAAACAGAAGTATGAGGTAAGAAGAAATCACGATTCATTTAATTCTTATGAATTAAACCTCATAATGTTAAAAATTCCCAAATTTATTATATAAAAATGAGGTGAGTTGTTTATTTTCTAACTTACATTATTTTAAATAAACCTCATAGTGTCACTTCCTTTAAATATTAAATATATTTTCTCTTTAGATTTAATTTGTCATTAGGTGATAAGTATTAATTTAATATTAAACATCAAATCTAAACAATATTAAAGAACCTCATAGTGTTATTTCCTATCTACATAACTTAATCAAATCTAAGTTTTACGGCTATGAATGTAATGTTGATTCACATTTAAAGTATTCTTGTTTAAGAAGAAGACGTTAGTGGAATGAAAGTTCTCTGCTATCTAGTGCGCAGAAATCATGTTGATATAGAGAAAAAAAAATCTATCAGTAAATTGGAAGCCTAATAGCTTAAATCATTAGAGCACTGGTGTACAGAACCAGAGATATTGGATTCAAATTCCAATTTAGGCGTATATTTTTCCTTTCATATTTTATTATGATAGTCATTTGTGCTACAATTCTCTTTGTTTTATTTTATAAAAGGTTGATATTCCTATGTTTCTTCATATGATACATGATTTGTATTTTTAGTGTAAATACACAGCGCTGGGAGCTTCAGATCTGTGCAAGACGGAGAGACATCCATTGAAGGTGATTGATGCCATGAAGAGGTTTTTCAAGTGCGGACACTGCAGTAACAGGACTATGACGTTGGACCTCATCCCACTGCATGCTTGTGGTAACTGCGGAAGCAGCAACTGGCAAAGAGCTCCCATGATTCGGGTATGTTGTATTATTGACTTTTTAGGAATTAATATTATGATGATTTATTTTAAAAAGAAAAATTAACATTCAAACCCGAATGGTTTAATGGTTATCATACTGACGTGCAGAATCAGAGATTTGGGGTTCTAGTCCCAGTTTGAACGTTAATTTTTCTTTCTAAAATAAAACTATGTCCACTTCTAGAAAGTATTAATTTAAAATTTATCGTCAAAATATTAATTAATTTTAAAAATACAATAGGAAGTAACATTAAGAGGTTTTATTTAATAATTAAGATATTTGGTCTGTGTATTCTTACCTCTTATGGTTGTTTTTGTTGAACATATGTTTCAAGGCTTCTGAGCCCCATCATCAGTGATCGCAGACTGATTTTTCTCAAGTTGTCGGTCTTGATTCTCAACTCCTGCTCCTTCTGCCTGTTTGAAATTCCCGGAGAAAGGAACCTCATTAGCAAGTTCATTGAACCACAGGCAGAGGGAGCAGGAGTCAAGAATCAGGGCCGACAACTTGAGAAAAATCAGTCTGTGATCGTTTATGATGGGGCTCAGAAGCCTTGAAACATAGGTTCAACAAAAACAACAATAAGAAGTAAGAATACACAGACCAAATATCTTAGTTATCAAAATATGAAGCTTTATCACTTAAAAGTAATGTTTAAATTCTCAATAAAAATACTTCAAATAGGTCGTCAAGTGACATTGTTGATAGCGATGGCTATTGGCCTTCGGATGAAAGAGAATTATATAAGTGGAAAGAATTGTTGATATTCGTATCAGTTCAAATGGTGTAACAGTTTCATACTGATGCACAGAGTCAGAGAGATCCAGGGTTCAAGTTCCGGTTTGGATATTAATTTTTCTTTCTTAAATAAAACTACGTCCAATTCTGGAAAGTGTTAATTTAAAATATAACATCAAAACTATGAGATTTATTTATTAAAATAAAATTTTATCACCCCACCTCATATTCTTCTTCTTAGACCAGTTTTGGGACCTTATTTGGTTCCTCCTCAGTATTTTTCACAACTGTTATGTCGTCTTAAAGAGCCACCTCCTGCTCCCTCTGTTGGTTGACTGAAGAACTCCAATATCAAATAATTTTCTGTAGGAATTTCGAAGTTCGTTAATTTCTCCTTTTCATTTTTTTGAATGTAGATTTTTTTCCCAAATCATGAGTTCTTTAGGTTTTTCTGTTTGTTTTTATTAATTTAACCTTTCTTTTGATTTGATATTTTTCTAACCACGTGTGGGCTGCTTCTGCACATATTTTGTCTATTTCCCCATTCTTGACATTTCTGAGTGCTCCTTCTCTCTGGTTTCAATTTTGTCAATACAGCCTCAGTAGGATAATTAAAACCAACAAAAATGACAATATTGAAGAAGAGAACAAATCAGGAAATTATCAGATCAAATGCAGAGATAGTGACAGAATTTATATAGAAAAAAAAAACAAAAATAAATTTGAAAACCACGGTGAAAGAGCATCTTAGTAACATCAAAAATAGTGAAGTGGAAAATCAGCAGTAGCTACACATGCTTGGTCTGAAAAACATCTAATTGAAAGAAATGCAAGTTTAATAAAACAAATAAAAAATATATAAAAGAGCTCATGGTTTGGGGAAAAAATCCACATTAAAAAAGAAACAAGAAAGAAAAACTAATGAATTTTGAAATTCCTGGGGAATTTGATTTAATTCCGAGGTTCATCAGTCCACCAATTAAGGGAGTAAGAAGCAGTTCTCCTCAATGACATAACATTGATCGAGATATTACTGAAGATGAAACCACCTAGGTTTTGAAACCAGTATAATTAGAAGACTGGATATGAAGTGAAGTATAAAGAATTTTAATTTAAATCTTTAAAAAAAATAGCTAATATTTATTTCCTCATATGCAATTTTCTTACATCTGAAGGCAGATAGCTAGAGCTATTAACAATGCCATCAGACAACTTATTCAAAGTATTTATAAATGAGAATTTTCATTACTTTTATGCAGTAAAGCTTAATAAGTCGGAAGACCGGGGTTCGATTCCCGGTTCAAACATTAATTTTTCTTTTCAAAAAATACATTTGACCAGGACTGGAACATGTTAAACTAAATATATAAAAAAGTCTGACTAGTTTTATATCTAATATATAAAAATGAATGTTTGTTTGTTTGTTTGTTTGTTCATACTTTATGTGCGGCCATATCGTTGATCCGATTGTGATGGGGCTTTTTCCGATTGTGATGGGGCTTTTTGTAAAATGTTCAGGAGATTCCCAGGATGAACATATGCTATAAGAGAGTTATGTTACTCAAATCCTACATCCTTAAAAATTGCTCTTTATGGTGGAAAACGTGAAAAAAGTAGTTCTTTGGACGCTTAAGCAGCTTATGCTGCCTAAACCATAACAAATACACAAATTAATGTACACAGAATTGAATATCTCAAAAAGCTCTACAAAAAAGTCCACGACAGCATATGTTTATCTCTTACAGATAACTCACAATAATCATTTTTGTCTTTCATTGATGCCAAGAAGATCGAGACAAGTACGTAGATTCCTGTGCAAGCACATGGCGGGTATTCATTTACGGATAACTCACAATAACGAATTTTGTCTATTAGCTCATTTGATTGAGATAAGTAGATTCCTGGGCAACACCGGTTAAACAGCACGGAGAATTTTAAAATAGTTGCAATATACATTTATAATTATTTTTCATTTTACTTATTCAACTAATCATAAGAAAAATACATTAATTTTTGTCTTGCAGCTCATTTATGTCAAGAAGATTGGAATAAGTAGATTCCCGGGCAACGCCGGGTAATCAGCACGGGGTATCTAAAAAATATAAAGTTATAATTATTTTCCCTTTTACTTATTCAACTAAACATAAAAGCACATTAATTTTTATTTATTTAGGCATAGCAGCATACGTTGGGTATTAGCTAGTAATATATAAAATTAAGGTAGAATTTTTATCACTCACCTCATACTGTTCTTCTTATTTGACTATAAACTAGTTTTGGAACATAGTTTCTGTTCCATCCTCAGTATTGTCACGACCGTTGTTCTGTCGTCTTGAAGAGCTTTTCAAGACGACAGAACAACGGTCGTGACGATACTGAGGATGGAACAGAAACTATGTTCCGAAACTAGTTTATAGTCAAATAAGAAGAACAATATGAGGTGAGTGATAAAACTTCTACCTTAATGAATATACCTCATAGTGAGAATTTCTAAAATAAGTAAATATATAAAATTGTTTATTTACAGGAAAAACGAACTGAGATTAATGTGCAGCCATTGTCTATAAGAGGAGATGAAGAAGTGTTTCTAGGATCTACTGCTAACCAGGGGAATCTCAACCTGCTTGTTCCTGAAGTTGGTACCAGCACGTAACACATAACTTGTTTCTATGAATTCATTTTAATGTGGAAGTTGTAATTGAGCAAAAATTACAGAGCATGAGATGTGAGATGTTTCTACTCACAGCTGGTATGAAGATCACAGCCTTGCCACTATTTACTATAAAATATGTTACAAAAATAAAATTATAGATTTAAATTTAATATAACAAAATTTACATATTTTATATACTGTATATGTATTCAATTGATCACTTATACGCTTAACTCAATATGAATTAAAACTGTTTCAAACAGTTTACTGCAGACTCGACAGAGGAAGTGAATCAACACAGGACGATGAAGTCCCAAAATCAAATGATAAACATGGACTGTGATTGGTTACCAGTAAGATGAACCTCTTTACTTGCGTCTTTGCCCATATGCTGTCAATCCCTTTCTTGCATCTCACGCACTATATGTCGCTACCAATATTACTCGAAAAATAGGGCACCATTTACAAGAACCAGATTGAAACTGTAAGAGATGAATATATAGAAGTTATTTATAACAATAATTATCAGAACGTAAACACTCCTGTCTTCTTCAGGGTTAAAAAAATGTGTTTTAACTAACTTCGAAAATAGTTTATTTAATCATATTTGAAGAGAAAAATTATATGCTTAGACTGAGACTCGAACCCAGGACCTTTGGCTTTCTAGGCCAATACTCTACCGACTGAGCCATCTGGGCGAGTTCGAATCTAAACACAATTTTTTTTCTTATATACATTGTCAATTCCCGTGCTATGAAACCTTTGCTTCTATCTTTGCAAATGGTGGCTTCTTTATTAAGATGACATCCATCCATCCATCCATCCATAGTAATTCTGCCTGAGGGCAGATCTTCCACTGCAATCATAGCATTTTTATGCTATGCTTTGCAGTTTTACTAGGGAATTATAGGTGTGGTAGCTTCCTGTTGCTTTTCACACCAATGAAGGATGATGATGATGATATGATAAGGATGATGATGATGATGGCCAGATGATTTTTGGGGACCATTGGGCCCCAAGCTTCATGACATTTGTCTTACAGGTGAGGAAAAACCCCAAAAAAACCTCACCCAGGAGTCTGTCCTGACCGGGAATTTAACCTGGGCCTGCTGCGTGACAAGGCAGCACACTACCTCGAGACCACAGCGGTGGACAAGAAGACATTTATTTTGGAATTTTACATTACATTATAAAGCCAGTACAGCTTCTTTCAATGATTTTATTATCCATTTCATACATCCCAATGATGGATAAATCATGTTTGAAGAGAAAAATAATTTAATATTTGAAGAAAGTAACGCTATGAGGTTTCTTTTAACTATTATGAGTTAGGGATTTTGACTCGCCTCATATTTTTTAATTTTCTTGCATACCTTGGTTTCTTCACATCTGTGTGAGATTGTCAGTTAGGAAGCATTGACAATATCACACAGATGTGAAGACACCATGGTCTGCAAGAAAATTAAAAAAAATACGAGGTGAGTCTAAATCCCTAATAAGAATCAAATGAATCGTGAATTCTTCTTACCTCATATATCTATATTTTTTAAACACAGTACCACAGTATCGGAGAAATATCTTCTCCATCATCAGCTGTTTTCACGACTCAGCTAATGATGGGGAAGATGTTTCTCCGATACTGTGGTGCTGTGTTTAAAAAAAACATAGATGTATGAGGTAAGAAGAATTCATGACTCATTTGATTCTTTCATACTTAAATATGGGAAATAACATTATGAGGTTCTTAGTTTGTAAATTAATGAGTCATTTTATAACATCTTACCTCATATTTTATGTTTCTTCAAACATGGGAACTAGTTTTCGAGAGAAGGATCTCTCTCATTTTCAACTGACATTATGACTACCAGATTTTTGTTGGAATCTCCATCAATAACATTGCCATCTGGTGTTGATTTGATGAACTTTGAGATGAGGTCACGTTCATCAGGAATCTCGAAATTCATGGATCTAAATTTGTTCTTCATAAGATATATATTCAGAAGAACAAATTTAGATCCATGAATTTCGAGATTCCTGAAGATATATATTCAGAAGAACAAATTTAGATTCATGAATTTCGAGATTCCTGATGAACGTGACCTCAAAGTTCATCAAATCAATGCCAGATGGCAACGTTATTGATGGAGATTCCAACGAAAATCCGGTAGTCATAATGTCGGTTGAAAATGAGAGAGATCCTTCTCTCGAAAACTAGTTCCCGTGTTTGAAGAAACATAAAATATGAGGTAAGATGTTAAAAAATGACTCGTTAATTTAGATTTGATTCTTATTAAGGAAACCTCATAATTAAAATTCCCAAATTCATTATATTAAATCTAAATCCCTAACTCATAATAATTCAAAGAAACCTCATAGTGTTTGTTATAGGGAGGATACTACCACTTCTTCTTCCATCTTTCCTCTCGTGTCCCCTTTTAGGGGATCAAATCTTGGATGAAAGTCTTCACCCATCTTGATCATCTCCTTCTCCTCCACTTCACTCCACTTCACTCCAATTTCATTCATTCATTCTTCATTACGTGTATCCAGCTGTAGCTGATGACACAAATCCATTGCTACTTATGCTTATTTTGCTTTATAAGAATTGTGTATAAGTTGCAGTGGAGCTGTATTGATGTACATGCAGCTTATGTGGGCATTTCTCAGTTCCTTGTTTGCCTAATATGTCAATAACAAGGTTAACCCTTCAAGGTGAGTGCCCATGAGGTTGTAAGAATTAGATAGATCGATAGAGAGGAATGAAAATAGGAAAAGATCTCCTAGGCCTCGAATGCTCTAATACCATCAGAGAAAAAAAAACAAGAATTAGCCAAGAGAGGCTATATAGGAAAGATAAAAGTAAGGAGCAAAACACAAGTAAGTGGAAGCAATGTTTTGCTCAGCTTGGGCACCTTGTGATCACCATCCACACATCTCCTAGTTGGGGACCCCTGCAGGGCCCTGAGGTTGCTTCACTCTAATTTATGCTTCTTCTTCCAACATTCTTCATAACTTGTTCCATCCCATCTATACCTCACAAGGGAATTGTCTACCATTGCATGCCGAAATGAAACCTACCTCGAAATTTCTTCCAGCGAAGCATGTTGGATGTACAAATTCTGTGCACTGCAAGGCACTAAATTCAAGCATCAAATCTATCATTTAAAGTACTGGGAAGTTATATTTGAAAAGAAAAATATACGCCTAGACTGGAGATTTGAACCCAGGACCTTTGACTTTCCCCATAGCGTAGTGGTTAAGGCACTGCACTACAAGCCGGAAGGTCGAGGGTTCAAGTCCCGGTGGGGTCAGGATTTTTAAACTGACCCAAACCTTCTGGCGGCACTATGGCCCTGGGGTTGACTCAGCCTCTAACGGAAATGAGTACCAGACGCTTGTTCTGGGGGTAAAGGCGGCCGTCATGCAGGGCTGACAACCCGGCTGACATCAAGTGCCGATTGTCAAGAAAAAGTGGGAGCCTTAACCTCCCACTACCCCAAGGGCCTCCTGAGGCCTGTAGTGGGAATACTTTACTTTACTTTACCTTTGACTTTCTATGTCAATGCTCTATCCCTCTATCCAAGTGAGCTACCTAGGTCTCCAATCTAAATTCGTATTTTTCTCTTATACATAGTTAATTCCCTAACCCCAAATGCTATGAGCCATTGCTACAATTTTTGTAAATGGCGGCTTCTTTATTAAGAAGACTTTTTATTGGGAATTTAAACATTACTTATAAAGCCAGTAGTGCTTCTTTCAATGTTCATATTATTCATTTTTAAACAGCTTAATGAATAATATGAACAATACTGGGAAGTTATTCAATTGCTGTATTGGCAGACTGGAAAACCCTCACTATCCTTCGTCTGTGCCACATCCCGCCTCACTCCACTCTGTGCTTAACTCATGGAGGGATGTACATCTGCTCTGTACAGTAGGCAGCTATTGCTGGATTCAGCTTTGATTTCTGAATGTTGCACTTTAAAACAGCAGATAATTTTTTGGACACTGCCTTGGTATATCACAACGCTTCTCTGGGAGAAATTTCAAGGTAGATTTTGGCATGCAGTGGTTGACAGTTCCCTTGTAAATTGACCTCTTGGTCTCTTCTTTTGTCTTCTATATAGAAATGTGGTTGTCTTGGAAACCTCTTAGTTTTCTTGTCAAAATGATGTACGGTGGGAATACAGTTCCTGACACCTCCAAGGCAGCCATGAGGGTCTGACTAGAACTCTGAAAATGAGTAACTATATGGGCTTCAGTGAAGTCATGATTGACATAACAAACAGTTGATGGATTTTTATTTGATGGGAAGAATATACTCTTAAGACTGGAATTTGAATCCAGGACCTTTAGTTTTCTATGCGAATTGCTCTACCAACTGAGCTACCTGAGAAACTCCAATCTAAATCATATTTTTCTCTTATATACACTGTTAATTCCCAAGCACCAAATATTACAAAACTGTTGCTTCGATATTGCAATTGGCGGCTTCTTTATTAAGAAGACCTTTTATTGGGAATTTTACATTACAATATAAAGCCAGAATGGCATCTCTCGATGTTTTATTATTCATTTCATACATCTCAATGATGGATAAATTATATTTAAAGAGAAAAATTAGCACTGTATATAAGAAAAAAATTTGCATATACATTGGAGTTCTCAAATAGCTCAGTTGGTAGAGCATTTGCATAGAATGCGAAAGGTCCTGGGTTCGAACCATAGTCTGAGCGTATATATTTTCTCTTCAAATATAATTTTTTCATCTTTGAGATGTATGAAATGAATAATAAAACATTGAAAGATACCATACTGGCTTTATGATGTAATGTAAAATTCCTAATAAAAGGTCCTCTTAATAAAGAAGCTGTCATTTGCAATATTGAAGCAACGGTTTCGTAGCATATGGTGCTCGGGAATTAACAGTGTATATAAGAGAAAAAATTGCATTTACATCGGAATTTCTCAGGTAGCTCAGTTGGTAGAGCATTTGTATAGATAGCGAAAGGTCCTGGGTTCAAAACCCAGTCTGAGCATATACAATATTTTTCTCTTCAAATATAATTTACCCATCATTGTGATGTATGAAATGGATAATAAAAACATCAAAGTGATGGATTTACTCTTGTTAAAAAGAAACTAAAATAAAATCAGGATAATAAAATAGGAAAATCAAAGAATTGGAAATTTTACACTTTATTTCATAAAATAAGACACTCTCTCCTGGATATGTTTTAGAGATCATCATTCCTATTCTTAACAAGACTCTATTATGAACATAATATGGAAACATGCCATCTGTAATTAACACTTTTGATATTAAAATACAATAGGAAGTAACATTATGAGGTTTGTTTAATAATTAAGACATTTTGTCTGTACATTCTTACCTCTTATGGTTGTTTTTGTCAAACATATGTTTCAAGACTTCTGAGCCCCATCGTCAGTGATTACAGACTCAGTAATCTGTAATCTCAGTAAGTCCGTAATCGCTGACGATGGGGCTCAGAAGCCTTGAAAAATATGTTCGAGAAAAACAACCGTAAGAGGTAAGAATGTACAGACAAAGTGTCTTAACACTTTTGATGTTATACTATTTTTAATATTATTTATTTTGCTAGTAAACCTTACATTTTCAGTGGTTTAATGTTAAATTCATCTCATTAAAGGACAAATTAATATTTTAAGAGAAAAATTAACACCTTAATCAGGATTTAAAGTAACAAATTTAATAAATAATTTGAGTCTACTGTCATTGTACCTCATATTGGATTTTAAATCATTTGTTTTTAAAAATTTTTTTGTTTGTTACTTTGGTTATCTTTTAGAGTTTTCCTAATGAACTTGCTTTCATTTCCCATTTGTGACACATGTTTGGTACTCGCAGTCTGTGAGACTTAACTTTTCTAATTACATCTGATTTCCCATTAAGAAAATATAATTTGCTCTTATGTAGTCTTCTCCATTCACATGTCTATTCGTCTGTCTTTAGTCCAAAAATTCAAAAAGTCCAAAAAAAAAAAAACACTCAATCAGGAACATCTTCTGACATGCAGGAGAAAACAGCTCAACCAAAAATTTATAGGTCTCTGTTGGGAAGCAAGAGAAAGAATGGCACAACTCAACACTCATCACTAAGGCTAGGATTTTTATGTACTAAAACTTAAGATTGGAACGTAGTATAATAGTGATAAGTTAGACTTATGTCTGTCTTTTATTTTTGGTTTCACACACAAACAGTTGAATAGTATAATGAGAAGTTAGACTTTTGACTGTCTTTTATTTTGGTTTCACACACAAACAGTTGAATAATATATACTATCTGCATTGCAACCTTATCTTTTATTCGATGTTTTTATTATTAATTTCATACATCTCAATGATGGATAAATCATATTTGAAGAGAAAAATTATACGCTCAGACCGGCTTCAATGTATAATTCCCAAATATGTCTTCTTAATAAAGGAGCCGCCATTTGCAAAGATAGAAGCAAAGGCTTCAAAGCATTTGGTGGGCGGGAATTACAACGTATATAGAGAGAAATTTGCGTTAAGATCGGTACTTGCGCAGGTAGCTCAGATGGTAGAGCACTTGGACTAGAAAACCAAGGGTCCCGGGTTCAAGTCCCAGTCTGAGCGTATAATTTTTCTCTTCAAATATGACTTATCTTTTTATTACTTAAAAATCCTAGCACTATTCATCATCATTGGACAACAATAACAATCTCTGGTATATTTTAACATATGGCATTTGACTAATTCCTTCTAGAGAAAAAAATCAAATTTAATACAGAAATGGACTGGATAAATTAATTCCCATGGAATTGAATCCCAGAACTCCATGTACGTCCATTACAATACTTGAGACATGATACAAACCTTAACATCTCTTTCCACATAAACAATTTTCTTACATCCGAAGGGAGATAGCTAGAGCTATTAACAATGCCATCAGGCGGCTTCTGTTGTAAGTATTTTTAACGAGAATATTCTTACTTTTAAATGGTAAGCTTAATATTTTGGTGAAGGGGATAGCACATCGATGTATAGAGCTGGAAGACCAGGGTTCAATTGCCATTAATTTTTCTTTTAAAAAAAAATTGTCCTTGCTAGATATCCTATTTAAAATATTCAACAATACCAGAATATGAGAATGTTTTTTTTTTTTTTCCCCATTAGCTATGTTAAAAACACAACAAACATTAATAAATGAGTTGGAGAAAATGTTTTAACATCTCACCTCACAAAGTTGTGTGTCTTCACAATACTGGTTTCAAAAGTATAGTATTACTTCCATCTTCAGTCAAATTCCAACGGTTGAAACCGATATCGTGAAGACACGCAACTTTGTGAGGTGAGATGTTAAAACATTTTCTCCAACTTATTTATTAATGTAAATACCTCATAGTGTTTCCTCTCACTGTAATTTTAATTAAACAACAAACATTGTTAATAAGAGGCCGATATTATTTGCTCGAGTACAAAGTGACTAACAAGTGAACTGTTAACCATTACAAGCTGAAATCTACTTTGAAATTTCTTCCACAGAAGAGTTTGTTATGTACCAAAACTGAGTCCAAAAAATTATCTACTGCTTTTAACTACAAGGCACTAAAATTAAGCACCAAATCCAAGACTCGAACCAGGGACCTTTGGCTTTCCGGGCCAAATGCTCTACCGACTGAGCTACTGAGACGAGTTGCGATCTAGATGCAAATTTTTATCTTTATACGTTGTAATTCCCTCGTGCCAAATGCTTTGAAACTGTTGCTTCTATCTTTGCATATGGCGGGTTCGAGTCTCGGTCTAGGCGAAAATTTTTCTCTTCAAATATAATTTATCCTTCAATGAGAAGTGTTAAATTAATAATAAATAGAAGCCCTACTGGCTTTATAAAGTAGTGTTAAATTCCCAATTAATGTTTTCTTAACCTTTACACTGCTACGAACGGGTATATCCGTTGACAAAGAAAATGCTTGCCATGCTATGGCCTGCTAGTTATATAATACGTATTGCATTGCTTTCGAACTAGGCAGGCATATACTGCCATCTCTTAGGAATCTAAATAAACTTTTTCCATATTTCTCCGTGCATTGAGCAAGGAGGGTTTTAAAGGCTGGAAATATCTCAGCAGTGAAAAGGTTAACTAAGAGGCCGCCATATGCAAAGATAGAAGCAATGGTTTCAAAGCATTTGGTGAGAGGAAATTACAACGTATAAAGAGAAAAATTTGTGTCTAGATCGCAACTCGTCTCGGTAGCTCAGTTGGTAGAGCATTTGGCCCGGAAAGCCAAAGGTCCCGGGTTCGAGTCTCGGTCTAGACGAAAAATTTTTCTCTTCAAATATTATTCTCTTAGTCGATCTACTGGATGATTTCCTTCTTATTTTCATGTAAAGAGTTTCTGTGCCCCCATTCATTCAATAAACTAAATGCACAAAATTGTTTGGGGAGTTGTAGAAACGGCTCATAGCATTTGGGGTTAGGGAATTTACTATGTATTACTCGTTCAATTTTTCTCTGCAGGCGGACACATGGCGAAGCACTGTTTGTTGATACACGCAGGTACACGTGACGTCACATACGGCAGTGTACAGTGGGAAAAGAATCAGAGTTGCCTTTTAAAATCAGTTGTAACCATATCGTTCGCTCTTGAACAGTGATTTCGTGTCGGTACAACAATTTGTATTATAGAGTTGCGTTTAGGCCTATATTGTATAAGTATGGAGACTCCTAAAACGTCTCCAAGAAAAGTGATTAATTCACAAGGCAGAAAGTTAATTTACAAAGTTTTGACATTTTGTAGAGAAGAGAAGAAGCGTGGAATTATTTTACCATTGAAGTAAACCACCGAAAGAACTGCCCGTGTCATTAGTAAAAGTGTAAGAATTGTTCATCAAATTGCTAGTGAGTGCCAGAAAGCAGAACAGTCTGGACAGAAAATTTCAACTCCGGGTAAGCGGTGACAATGTAAGAAAAAATTTCAGTTTGATGAGTTTGAAAAGTGTGTTGTTAAACGAACATTTTTAGAATATTATGAAGCGCATAAAGAAATTCCTACATTAAATAAATTGGTGCCGTCTCTGAAAGAAAAAAATTACTTTAAAGGAAAATGTATTAGATTGTGGTATCTAATTAAGAGCATGGGATTCAAATTCGCTAGATGTAGAAATTCGAGGTTCACACTGATAAAGCGGAATGACATCATTGTGCGCCGAGTGTCATATCTCTGGACATTGAGAACGAATGCGTCGGGACCCAAAAAACCAGTCGTCCACACAGATGAGACTTGGATCCACACACATTATATTGTTAGGAAGTGTTGGCAACATCCAGATATTACAGGTGTGCAAGAAAACACAAGTGCAGGTCAGAGAGCAATAGTAGTTCATGCAGGCGGGGAAATGGGGTTTATTGAAGGGGCAGGGCTAGTATTCTATTCAAAATCGAAGGCACAAGATTACCATGATGAAATGAATGGTACACTGTACACCAATGGTTACAGGAAAAGCTCATGGCAAACCTGCCATCTGGCTATATTGTAGTTTTCAACAAAGCATCCTACCATACAGTACAAGAAAACAAAGCACTCACTCTTTCTTGTAAAAATGATGAGATTATAGGATGGCTATGCTACAATGGGAATGGTTTTGACGATGATATGGTAAAGCGAGAGTTACTTGAGATTGTAAGATGTAATAAACTGTTGCAATCTTTATACTCTCGATAGGATTTTGAAAGATAATGGGTTTACCCGTGCTTCGACTCCTGCCATACCACTGTGACCTAACTCCTATTGAATTGATATGAAATTTAACCAAACAGAAGATATCCGCTAAAAATGTGGCCACAATATCTCTAGCAAATCTGAAGAAAATAACTGAAGAGTGCTTGAATGAAATTACGCAGGACGATTGGATCAAAGCATGCAGGCATGTAAAATACATTGAACAAGAATACTGGTGTCATGGTGCATTAATGGAAGAGGAAATAGAACATATTGTAATTGATTTGAACTCTGATAGCAGCAAAAGAGACGAAACTGACGTTGAAACAGCTGATGTAATGCATACCCATAGCACGACGGCTACAGGAGACAGTGATTGGTCAACAGACACGGCCGAAGAAGATAAATCAGGACCATCTACCTCGGGAATTTGCCATCTAACATATTTTAAGGTAAACTTCGTCTTGTGTATTTTATTACGAGGTATTAATGTAATGTTAAGCATTTAAAGGAATTTATGGCGTGGCCAGCACGCAGATGCAGTAGCAGGTATTCTGTTTAGAGTAAATATCTTTAAATTCTGTGTCTACTTTGTGTAAAATGCCATATTGCAATGTGAAATGTGAACCGCTAACAAACTTTCTACTAGGCTTGTACTGTCAACGTCCCGCATCGGATTCCCCTCTCCGCTTCCTGGGTTAGCAGTGTCATGTGCATAAACACTACTGCAGTGCCCTCCGACAACAACTGCGCTTATTCCTTGAACGGGTAATATAAGAGAAAAGTACACTTTTAAATTGGAGGCATAGGTAGCTCACTTGGAAGAGCATTGACATACAGAGTCAAAGGTCCTGGGTTCAAACCCCAATCTAGGCATATACAGGGTGGACCGCTCGAATGGACCTAATTTCAATTGCTTGTTACTGGCAAACGGCTGAAGATAGAAACTTAAAACAACGTTCATAGTACAGAAAAACTCACCAAGTTTCGAATCCTGTCGGTAGATGGCACAAAGATACGTTTCTCGTTCTTAGATTTAATTGTTTGTGAAAATGGCGACTCCGCAGATGAAAGCGCAAGCTGTTTTGTGGTATGCGGAGTTTAAATCAATCATTAGAGTTCAAAGGGAGTTCCGGCGTGTGTTTAACCGTGATGCTCCAACTGCTAGAAGCATAAAGAAGTGGCGTGATACATTATTAGCTACAGGATCTGTGTTGAAGAAGCATGGTGGTGGTCGCAGAGCATCCGATGAAATGGTAGCAAATGTTCAAGCCGCATTTGAGCGAAGCCCCCGGAAGTCATTAAGAAGAGGTTCGCGGGAACTTCAAATACCAAAATCGACATTACAACGGATTGTCCACAAACGCCTCAAACTGCACGCATATAAAGTGCAGTTAGTGCAACGTCTGGAGCCGAATGACATGCCGAAACGAGTGGAATTCGCCAATACGATGCTGGACCGTCTCGGCGCTGATCCTGACTTCATGACCAAGATTTTCTTCTCGGACGAAGCCACTTTCCATTTGTCAGGCAAGGTAAACCGGCATAATGTGCGGATCTGGGGATCGGAGAATCCTCACGCTATTCAAGAGCATGTTCGTGATAGTCCGAAGATGAATGTTTGGTGCAGTTTGTCACATAATAAGGTCATTGGACCGTTTTTCTTCGCCGAGAAAACTGTTCGTGGTACCACATATCTTGACATGCTGGAGCAGTTCTTCTTTCCACAAATTGAACAACTGCAGCCTAACATCGTTTTCCAGCAAGATGGTGCTCCTCCCCACTGGTCCAATGAAGTTCGTACGACTTTGGACAACATTTTCCCTGGCCGTTGGATTGGTAGGGGAGGACAATCGCGTGGCCCCCGAGATCTCCCGATTTAACACCACTGGATTTCTTTCTCTGGGGCTATGTCAAAGATAAAGTTTACACCACCCCAGTCAAAGACCTTCGTGATCTTCGTGAGCGCATCATAGAGGCTATTGAGAACATTCCAGAAGACATACTCCAACGTACTTGGCAAGAAATTGTTCATCGCTTTGATATCGTCACAGTGACTGCTGGGCTCATATAGAGATGTGGGGATCTGGATATCAAAACTTGGTGAGTTTTTCTGTAATATGAACGTTGTTTTAAGTTTCTATCTTCAACCGTTTGCCAGTAACAAGCAATTGAAATTAGGTCCATTCGAGCGGTCCACCCTGTATTTTCTTTTCAAATATAATTTGTCCATCATTAGGATGTTTAAAAACGAATAATAAAAACATTGAAAGAAGCACTACTGGCTTTATAAGTAATGTTTAAATTCCCAATAAAAAGTCTTCTTAATAAAGATGCCGCCATTTGCAAAAAATCATAGCATTAGGGGTTAGGGAATTGTATAAGAGAAAAAAAAACATTTAGATTGGAGGCCTAGGTAGCTCACTTAGAAGAGGATTGACGTAGAGAGTCAAAGGTCCTGGGTTCAAACCCCAGTTTAGGCACATATTTTTCTTTTCAAATATATTTTTGTTCTTCTGTGATTGATAAGTAAAAATAAAATAATAGGACACTGTATTGGTGTAGATTGAGAACACAAGCATAATTAAGAAGAAAATGTACATAAAGTGGGCAATTGCAGGTTGTCAGAAATATTTTTTTTTTGAATAGATATAATAGACACATTAACATTACTAAAAAAGAACACGACAGCGGAAATTGCTTTATAATATACTTCTCTATAGTATAGAGAAATAAAGAGGCCTAGCTATTAATAAACAAAAGTTTGGTTGTAAATATCTTTATTATAGCAAGAAATGTAACTGACAACCAGTGGCATTGGACAAAAACATTATTGTCTTCACAATAGATAAATTAACTGCTAATAATGTAATGGTAACTATGGAAAATAATTCAATGATCCTTAAGTTGAGGAAGAAATATTTAAGAAAAATTGAACACAACTCATATATTATATTCATCTTTTGAAATAAAAATAAGTTGTAAAATATCTGAAGATAATCGCATTGTATATGTTAAAATTTCGTAAAAAATTAAGGACAAATACAACATACGTAAGTAATCTAATTTAAGAAAGAAAAATTAATGTTTGAACTGGGATTTGAATCGTGGATGGTTCAAATATTACTTTTTCTTTCTTAAATTAGATTCTATCCAGGATTGGAAAATGTTAATTTA
The DNA here is from genome assembly GCA_030220185.1 of Diploptera punctata. Taxonomy (NCBI): domain Eukaryota; kingdom Metazoa; phylum Arthropoda; class Insecta; order Blattodea; family Blaberidae; genus Diploptera; species Diploptera punctata. The sequence continues at coordinate 145,783 of JASPKZ010007995.1, read as the reverse complement.
AATGAAAACATCAAAAATATGTAAGTAATTTTATAATTTTCAATATTTCTTTATTTTATTAGACTCCAAACACATTATGTTAATAGATGTATTTTAATTACTATTTTGCTACTTTTTAAGTTATATAGCATGAGTAGAGTAATCATAAATTAAAAAATAATTTCTGTGTTAGGAGTCTATGTCTTGATGACAGAATATATGGCAAAAAAACTAAAAGAAGAATATGAAAAATGGGGACTTTATATAAATATAGAGAAAACTAAATGTCTGTGTATAGGAGAAGATATAGAAAATATAAATTTCAACAATGGAGAAGAACTAAAACCTAGTATTGATTGCACTTATTTAGGAACAAAATTAGACCATACAGACGATTCACAGTGGAAATTAAAAATACAATCGCACAAACTAAACAAACATTAAATGCTTTAAACTCTGTTACACACTGTATGTCGGAAAATCTCAATAAACAAGCTCCGGAAGATTTTTTTTTTGCTAATGCCACCAGGTTGTATTTTATGACATTTCTGGCTTTCTCCCCTAGCATTGGCAGAATTGTAATCCATTTCATAGGTTGGTGCACCTGGAAGGCAGAGTTATGTTATGATGGGTGATAAATGATAATGAAGCACGAGGAGAGTTCTAAACCTAGTTTTAGCTTTTTATTGCATTGATTCATCTCTCTCACCAAATCGTCTCCAAAGATTAAGTTCAGTAGTATGCCAACCATGGTTCACAACATAAACTATCCTATCCAGGTGAACCACGGGCAACCAGAACTGGACAATTCAAAAATTAAGTTCAGTGGTTTGCCAACTGCATTTCACAACCTAAACTATCCTACCCAAGTGTATCACGGGCATCCAGAACTGGGTAACTAAAAAATTAAGTTCAGTTGTATGCCAACCGCGGTTCACAACCTAAACTATCCTACCCAAGGGAACCATGGACAACCAAAACTGAGCAACTCAAAAATTAAGTTCATAGTTATGCCAACCGTGGTTCGCAACCTAAACTATTATTTCCAAGTGAACCACGGGCAACCAGAACTGGACAACTCAAAAATATAGTTCAGTGGTATGCCAACTGTGTTTCACAAACTAAACTATCCTTCCCAAGTGAACCACGGGCAACCAGAACTGGGCAACTCAAAAATTAAGTTCAGTGGTTTGCTAACTGCGGTTCGCAACCAAACTATTATACCCAAGTGAACCACGGGCAACCAGAACGGGGCAACTCAGAAATTAATTTCAGTGGTTTGCCAACTGCTGTTCGCAACCTAAACTATTATTTCCAAGTGAACCACGGGCAATAAGAACTGGGCAATTCAGAAATTAAGTTCAGAGGTATGCGAACCGTGGATCACAACCTAAACTATCCTACCCAAGTGAACCACGGGCTACCAGAACTGGGAAACTCAAAATTAAGTTCAGTGGTATGCTAACCGCGGTTCACAACCTAAGCTATCCTACCCAAGTGAACCACGGGCAACTAGAACGGGGCAACTCAGAAATGAATTTCAGTGGTTTGCCAACTGCGGTTCGCAACCTAAACTATTATTCCCAAGTGAACCACGGGCAACCAGAACTGGGCAATTCAGAAATTAAGTTCAGTGGTATGCGAGCCGTGGATCACAACCTAAACTATCCTACCCAAGTGAATCACGGGCTACCAGAACTGGGAAACTCAAAAATTAAGTTCAGCGGTATGCTAACCGCAGTTCACAACCTAAACTATCCTACCCAAGTGAACCACGGGCAACCAGAACGGGGCAACTCAGAAATTAATTTCAGTGGTTTGCCAACTGCTGTTCGCAACCTAAACTATTATTTCCAAGTGAACCACGGGCAATCAGAACTGGGAAACTAAAAAATTAAGTTCAGCCGTATGCCATCCGTGGTTGACAACCTAAATTATCCTACCCAAGTGAACCACGGGCACACAGAACTAGGCAACTCAAAAATTAAGTTCTGTGGTATGCCAACCGCAGTTTACAACCTAAACTCTCCTACCCAAGTGAACCACGGGCTACCAGAACGGGGCAACTCAGAAATTAATTTCAGTGGTTTGCCAACTGCGGTTCGCAACCTAAACTATTATTCCCAAGTGAACCATGGGCAATCAGAACTGGGAAACTAAAAAATTAAGTTCGGTGTTTTGCCAACTGCGGTTCACAACCTAAACTATCCTTCCCAAGTGAACCACGGGCAACCAGAACTGGGCAACTCAAAAATTAAGTTCAGTGATATGCCAACCGCGGATTAAACCTAAACTATCCTACCTAAGTGAACCACGGGCAACCAGAACTGAGCAAGTAAAAAATTAAGTTCAGTGGTATGCCAACCGCGGTTCACAACCTAAACTATCCTACCCAAGTGAACCACGGGCACCCAGAACTGGGAAACTCAAAAATTAAGTTCAGTGGTATGCCGACCGCGGTTGACAACCTAAACTATCCTACCCAAGTGAACCATGGGCAACCAGAACTGGACAACTCAAAAATTACGTTCAGTGGTATGCCAACCGCGGTTCCCAACCTAAATTATCCTACCCAAGTGAACCACGGGCACCCAGAACTGGGAAACTCAAAAATTAAGTTCAGTGGTAAGCCGACCGCGGTTGACAACCTAAACTTTCCTACCCAAGTGAACCATGGGAACCAGAACTGGGCAACTAAAAAATTATGTTCAGTGGTATGCCGACCGCGGTTCACAACCTGAACTATCCTACCCAAGTGAACCACGGGCACCCAGAACTGGGCAACTCAAAAATTAAGTTCAGTGGTATGCCGACCGCGGTTGACAACCTAAAACTATCCTACCCAATTGAACCACGGGCAGCCAGAATGCGTGATAAATGTTTTTTTCCCCCCTTTAGTGTCAACATAAATCAATATGGATTCTGTAAACAAGATATATAATTATGAAACATGATAATAATAATAATAATAATAAATGTACAGATGGAATTTTAAATTTGGCGCTAGTTCTGAGGTGCGTATGGCGCCCGCTATGAGCTCTGGTTTCAAAATGGCTCCTGTCAATAGTTTTACTTGTGTTGAGTGATTGTTTTGGAATTTTATTAAATTTGAATATTAGCATTTTTTCTTATACGAGATGTTGACAGGCGTTAAACACGTAATTTTAGTCCTTTCTGGTAAGGGAGGAGTTGGAAAATCAACTGTTAGTACCCAATTAGCCTTAACTTTGAAAAGGCTAGGTTATAAGGTAAAGCAAATAGTTAGTCATGTTTTATTGTTAATTATATTTGTAGTGAAACTTTTACAAATAAACGTTTATTTATTTTAAGGTTGGTTTATTGGATATTGATTTGTGTGGACCGAGCATACCCTATCTTTTAAATCTGGAAGGAAAAGACGTGCATCAATGCGCAGAAGGGTAAGATTTGACTTGAATTCATTCTCACTTATTACTCATTGACTCAATAAATCAAAATATTTTCCCTGTTTTTACAAACTATGACAAGGTTATATATTTATTCCATATCGTTAACTAATGACTCAAATGTAAAAAAAAATATGACGAGGTAGATGACTAAGCATATTTTTATTTTATTTTTTCGGTACTATCAGGCTATTGCTCAATCCGGTATAAGTACGTCGTAAATGTACAGTATATATTTATCTTTTATTGTGAAAGATATATGTACACTCAAGTAGAAAATCAGTTTATTTGGGGATTCTTTGCTCGTGAATCCAAAAAGATTTAAGGGTTAAAATATTGCCGAAAATACTAGATTTTTTAAAGCAAAGAGCTAAATTTATACTTTGTGAGACGTAATTAAAAGGAGAAGATATGACGAAAATAATTATTCAAGTTACCTAACCTGTCAAATAATGCACAAAAGTAAGTAATAGTACCGAGGCTGGCACATAAGATATATTAGTTTTACGTTAAATATAAATTATTTTTGTCAATCATCATGGAGAACTCGTTACCATGATCAATTCTGGTTCTGAGGTTCATGGGTAGGAACATAGCTGGGGTTGACAAACTTTTTCACTGCATAAAAATCCTGAGCATAATTTCTTTTGGATAGAAATTAAAGCCTCGAGTCTCTCGTTGTAGATTCATAGCACCTAAGAGAACTTCCAGTCTGAAATAAGAGACCTCTGAACAAAATTTGCCAGCCCTTTTGTGTCCAAATTTGAATTGTGATGATAATGATCTTACTATTAAAGAACATTGTTAGGAAAAAAGGCTCAACAGCAGTTTACCTCACCCTTGATTTTTCAGTTTGTTGTTGTAATTGTAGTTCTTCTGTATTTATTAACATTTTTGGGGATTCATCACTTTAACTTACCTGATATATTTTTAAAGTCCTATAGAACAACAGTGCGCATGCACCAGAGTTTATAGAGCCAGCAATAACCCACCATCAAACCACATATTGATTATCATCCTTGCCACATATTGATTATCAATATCATACTAAAGTTTATACAGCTTATGCTAGATGGCAGCACATCACTATGAAATTTAAATGACCAATCTTTGCAATAAATCACCAAATTTACATTAAAGAAATATATTAATAATATTAAAATTACCAAATGTTTGTTAAAAATGGGTGTACACGTATCACTTCCTAATGCCGTTCTAACCAGTGATAACCCAAAACAGCGATAGAAAAATCATAGACTAAGTAATATACTCTGTGGAGAAAATAGCAGTCAGCATCACAATACAGTGTAATAATGTTGTGATTTGCATATTTAAATAAATTCTTAAAAATTGCCAAATGATGTTATAAAAATTGTTTGAAAAAGTTTAAAATACCGGTATTAGTAAATACAGAAGAAAAGCTATAATTCACAACAATAAACTGAAAAATCAAGGGTAAGTCATTCTGGCGAATAGCCACATTTAAAAATATTTTAAATGTTTTTCAAACAATTTTTTAAAATTATTTGACAATTTTTGAGTAATTATTTAAATGCAAAACACTAACATTATGACACTGTTAGACAATATTGTGATGCTGACTGCTATTTTCTCAACAGAGTATATTACTTAGGGTCGAATGTTTGAACACATTAGACAGTAAAAGGCATTCTCTGCTGATAAAGTTTTATTCAAACACATTTTTCTTACTCAGAAATCTATTCACGCGGTAATAATTGTAAAGCTACCTGACAAGGTACCTTAAGATTGTAGCTCAAGATATAAACTTATGTGAAAATTCCGAAGGGAACCGATGGTAACCGATGTAGTTTGAAACTTATCCAAGATGTCGGACCTTGAAGACTTCGATCATGTTTTCGGTATACGCGGAGAAGAGGAATTTGATAGAGTCTACCAAAGAATTCAACTGGAAGAACAGGAAAATCGGCGTAATATTGCGCGTCGCAGACGTGTTTGTATACGGTATTATTTGCGGGATGCAAGCATTCCTCTATAGCAGACGAAAATAACGGAAGTGGTTTTATCGCTGAGAATTCTGGGTAATTTGTTGCCAATATTACGAAAACGTCAACATTCATGCATGACCGGTTAAGGCGGCTGTTAATTCGATCTCAGCTCACCAGTGATTGGAAGTAATTTGAGTAGAGAGTAATGTATTTGCATACGACCCTTAGTCTATGATTTTCTCTCTTCTTCCAATGTTGCACCCACAACAATCTACTAACCCACTGGTGGGTTATTGCTGGTTTGGGGTATCGCTGATTGCAACGATCAAGGACTCAATTACACTATTACTATTTTTATACAATTTAACCCACTTCAGTAAATAATATGCATATAATTTATTTTCTTACGTTAGGAAGAGAGAAGTTAGTGTATATCCATTTTTAATAAACCTTTAGGAATTTATTTTAAAAGTATACAATTGAAATATACGGAGTAACCCACCTTAGTAAATAATATGCATGTAATTTATTTTGTTACGTTAGGAAGAGAGAAGTTAGTGTGCATCCATTTTTAATAAACATTTGGGAATTTGAATATGATTAACCCTCTGCCTGCCACGGGTAAATCTCTTGTGTCAGAGATTTAAATCGCACCCGCCGATGTGATCGGCTTTGGAAGTAGTTTAAGTATATTGTCTGGCAGGTAATGGACAGAAGCATCAGAGCCAATCTAATCCGCTCATGACACCTAAAGGGTTAATAGGGCCTATATTTCTTTAAAATAGATTTGGGGATTTATTGAAAAGATTGGTCATTCAAATTTCACAGTGATGTGCTGCCATCTAGCAAAAGCTGTATAAACTTTAGTATAGCTTCAAACAGCGTTAACCCACTTGGCAAGGATAATAATCAATATGTGGCAAGCAGCGATAACCCACTAGGCAAGGATGATAATCAATATGTGGTTCGATGGTGGGTCGTCGCTGCCTCTAACCTCTGGCACATGCGAATTGTTGTTCTATAGGACTTAAAAAATATATTGGGTGAGGTAAAGTGCTGTTTCTACGGGAAAAATTTAGTTTACTTTTACTAAGAATTTTTCTAAGTTTTTAAGAATCACAGTGCACATGCGTTAATGCTTAAAGTTAGATGGGAGATATATGTGTGAAATCGGTAAACTAACCTTTGCATAAAATTTCCAAACGTTTATGAAAAATGAATATACACCATCTTCCCCCTTTCTAACTTAACAAAATAAATTACAAGCATATTATTTAATGAAGTGTAAAGTAATCTGATGTACACTAACTTGTCATATTAAAACCCAACAAAATGAAGTGAGTGAACATCCATTTCTTAAAATATATTTTCAAATGTTGCTCATTCAAATTTCACAGATATCTCCACCATCTAGCTAAAGTTTCTTTAAAGAATTTGCAGATGTGCACAATGATTCTGAAGAACTTTGAAGAAATCATTGCTTACATAGGTAAATATTTAATAATTGTAAAGAAAATGTTATAAGTATCATTGCAAAATATTTAAAATAGTATGCAATGTTAGTAAAGATAGAAAAAGTACATAGACTGACAGCATTTCAAGAATTTAATATGGTAAATAACATATAAAGTTATTCTAAACTTGAGCCCATTGTTAAATTCAGGAATTCTCTGTGATATGATAGTCCACATAAATTCTAATAAAAAACAAATATCAATGAAATTACTATAGCAGTATTTATACTATTAATATTCATTTTTTTTATGTTCACACTGTTGCAGTTAACAATTATTTTAATTATTCTTCTTCTTCTTCCTTCCAAGTATTAGACCAAGGCCTGTTACGATCCTATAGAAAATTTTCCCTTATGGGAAATTCTCATATAAGACTTGAAAGCATAATAATAGTCCCTTCGATTGGTTGCTGGACAAAGGAAGGCAAGACCAGTGATGGGGCTGCCATCTTATAGCTCTGGTCAGGCTTTTCTGGAGAAGAAAAGAAAATAAAGGAAAGAAGAAATTGAAGAAAGGAAGGACTCTCTAGCCATCGGATGCCCTAATAGCGTCGCGGTCGAAAAAACAAGAGTTAACCAAGAGAAGTTAGATAGTAAAGTTAAAAGAGTGCAAAACACAAGTAAGTGGAAGAAATGTTTTGCATAGCTTGGGCACCTTATGGTCGCCATCCACATATCCCCTAGATGAGGACCCCTGAGGGTTATAAAACTTTTTTATATCTTTTTTTACACCGTTTTCTTGCTACAATAATTCATGTCATAATCTTCGTTACATCATCATTGAAGATGAAGCCAAGACTTCGAAAAGCTTAGAAATTTAATGTGTAACGAAGATTGTGACATGTAGTTGAGGACGACAGTGTAAAAAAAAGGTATAAAAAGTTTTATAATTAAAATATAGCAGTATGTGAATAATTACCTCAGCAATATATATATATATATATATATATATATATATATATATATATATGGTTCTTTAAAAAATTAAGAATGTTTGAGAATTGAATAAGATGCCATAAAATAACCTAAAGTATGCTGTATTATCGTTGTTATTACTAAAATAGAATAGCTATTGTATAGCTGGCTTAACTTGGCAGAGAGAGAAATGGAGATACAAAGGTAGATCGTTGACCACTTTGGTCCAGATACAAAAGAAAGAACCTACCCTGTTGTTAGTTTTCCTCTTCCCCCTTTCCCCTATTAACATCTGGTGAGGAAACACCGACAACACTGGTGCGAGTGAGAGAAGCAAGTACAGTTGTCTCATTCTACAAATTTCTCATAAAGTTAAACCAGAGAGACTGTAACTTACGATAAACATACTAACAAAAAAATGAAAATTGCCAAGTACCTACCATTCTCAAATATAGATACTTGTAAACGAAGCCGGCCGTTGGCAATGGCAGTGTCACCTACCTGGCAGCAGACGAAACAAGAATTATAAATTTGTATATGTGGAAAGAATTGTTAATGTGTGCCAGGTCTGGAATGGTGAAGTGGGCTGCACACTAGTCTGGAGAACTAGAGGTCCACGGTTCGATTCCTGGTTCAGACATTAATTTTTCTTTTCACAATATCATTATAATATTATAATATGATCCATTATTGGAACTGTGTTCAAATAACAGTATTGGAAAATGTTAAATAACAATCATACAAATAATAATAAATTATATCAGCAATCATCATCATCATCATCATCCTGCCAGGTATTAGTCCTAGAAGAACTGTTACGGCCTGAGAAAGCGGTTTTCGTGCCATCTTTTCATAGGTTGACCAAGTGACTGTTTCCTATTTGGACAGTAGTTCATTATTGCCTTGGGGATCCTGGATCTAGCCATTCTTGAGACATGTTCCTTCCAGTTTAGCTGATATCTGGAGATGTAATCCAGTATTGGTGACACATTAAGTTCTTGAAGGATTTCTACATTTTTCTTTCGATCCCATTTGGTGTAGCCAGCTGTTTGGCGCATAAATTTCATCTCACAAGCTGTTAGTCTGCTTTCATCTCTCGTCCTTATAGTCCACACTTCACTCCCATAACATAGGACTGGTCGAGCCATTATTTGATAAAGACGAGTACGAGTTGATTTTTGCAATCAGTTAAATAACTTCACAAAAATAACAGGAGTAATAAACAATGTATTTAAATAACAAACAAAATTAAAGAAAACAAGAATTAAAATATAAATATTACCTTGGTGACCCGTACCCTTCTATATATCATGGAGTATCAAAGCATGTAGATTTTTATACATGCTTTACGTGCGGAGTTTATGTAGGAGCAAAGCTGGCTGTGGCACACCCAACCACATACAGGCAAAATGCTGTGTGTCCGTTAGGTTATAAATAAACAACCCTGTATATTGACAATTTGGCTGTAGCAGAAATGTGAATAACATGATGGGAACCATAGGGCCTAAGTATCAATACCTATCAATGTAGTTAGTAACTAGTGCTCTGGTGCAAGATTCTTAGACTTTCATCTTGCATAGAAAAGGCTTAAATATCCACAAATTTTGTATAATTAAATATTATGAAATATATTATAGCCATGCCTTGTTAACTTTTTGATGGGATGTTACCCTCTGACCAAAAAATATAGTATGGTGAATTTAACGTATCTTTGCCTTTTAACTGCAGGCTAAAGGAAGGATACAATAATTAAAACTTTGTCTGTTCATTTTTACCTCTTATAGTTGTTTTTGTCGAACATGTGTTTCAAGGCTTCTTAGCCCCATCATCAGCGATTACAGACTGAAATTTCACATGCTGTTTGGACCTGATTCTGCTTCTGATCCAATGAGGTTCCTTTCTCCGGGAATTTCAAAATTCATAATTCTTTCCTTGTTCTTCTGTATGTAGATTTTTTCCCATATGGTGAGTTCATTTTTGTTTTTTAACTGTTTTAATGATTTTGTTGTTAATTAATTTTTAAAACAGTTAAACAACAAAAATGAAGTCGCCATATGGGAAAAAAAATTACATACAGAAGAAGAAGGGAAGAATTATGAATTTTGAAATGACAACATGAGAAAATTCAGTCTGTAATCACTGACGATGGGGCTAAGAAGCCTTGAAACATATGTTCGGCAAAAACAACTATAAGAGGTAAGAATGTACAGACAAAATGTTTTAATTATTAAACAATGATACTTCCTATTGTATTTTAAAATAGAAGGATACAATGTTTTCTCTCATGATGGAGATGATGGGTGGAGCACAAACTCATGAGAATTGTAATTTGGACATGGTAGCATCTCACATGAGTAGGAAAATAGGTATAATCATTAACATTTGTAACATTGACACTCACTATCTGTTTTCTCTGGGTAAGGAAAGATCTGGCCACTATTTTCAAACCGTACAACTTTCCCCTTCTAAAACGTGGTTTGTGATAGGATGTTACACAACCCTCCTTAAATATCATTGACTTTCCCACTCTCAGTGTTGAAACGAGTTGGCGGGGTCCTTCCTTAGAAAAACAAATCATAATTATGTTTGAAGAGAAAAAGGAAGAGAACACAATTATTGATGCTCAGACTGGGGTTTGAACCAGGGAACACCTTGTGGACTATAGGCAAATGTTCTACCAACACAGAGCATCTTTGAGAAACCTCCCAATTTTGAAATGCAAACTTTTTCTCTTATATACGCTGTTAAATTCCTGTGCACCAAATGCTATGAAGCCGTTGCTTCTACCTTGACAATAGTGGCTTATTTATTAACCCATCAGCGTGGAGCGACGTGACATGTACGCAGGTTGAATTCTTCACCAAATGAGGAACAACGTGATGTGTACGCTAGCTACATGCATTGCTTTAAACTGTTATTATGATCTTTGTGTTTACATTAAATATTTACCGTTTATATAAATTTTATGTAGAGACTTCAAAGTTTATATTAGTGAATATATTAATCGATGACGGCCCTGAGTTACAAGTTAAAATAATTTTATATTTGCATTTATTCTTGTGGCCTCTGACATTTTTCTTATATTTATAACTTGATAAAGGATTTCTTAGAAAAATAAATTTGCCTTTTTTCTTTGTAGATTAGCTTGTCTATCAAATTGAATCTATTTTGAAATCTCTTCATTTTTAATAATAATGTCACAAAGTTCAGTAAATATAAAGGCCCAACAAAGTTATTTCCGATTTACGTTATAGTACAGTACCACAACGGTAAATTTCATATATATATATATTTCAATTGACGATATCCTTACATTATGGAAACATAGTTAGTCTACTATTCACTCAGTATCTAAAAGGTAAAGTGGTCCCACTACAGACCTTAGGAACTCCTTGGGATATTAGGAGATTAAGGCTCCCACTTTTTCTAGACTATCGGTACTTGATGTAAGCCGGTAGACTTATCTCTGTCTAACGGCCCATAACAAGCATCTGGTACTCATTTCAGTTAGAGGCTGAGTCAACCCCGGGGTCACAGTGCCTCCTGAAGGTTTGGTTCAGTTTATAAATCCTGATCCACCGGGACTCGAACCCTTGATCTTCCAGCATGTAGCATGTTGATCGTTCAAGTCCACGCCTCCGGTGAAGGTATTATGGTCATATATCATCAACTGGTTTCACCTTGGAAACCAGAAGAAAGACATTGAAATTTAGGGTTGATGAAGGTCTTTTAGCACAACAGGTCTTGTGTGTAGAAAGACAATTTTTTGAAGGCACACGACCTAAAATAATGCTTCCAAAGTGTTAGAAAGACACATTTGGAGAAGGCTACCCCCCCGCTACAAGAAAGAAGGTCAACACATAGAAGCAATGTGTTTGTAATAAACATGAACAAAGTAAACACAAGGGGAAAAAATACACTTATTGGTGGCGCCCGAGTGTCAAACAGCTGGTTTAACGCTTTGAAGATTTATCACACCAATTTTTGAAGTTCATTCTGGTTTTTTTTTTTTTTTGAAGACCCTTCACTTTGTGTAAATATTTCGTTGTGTTGTTAGGTAAAGCCAATTCTCTGAATTCTTCAAAGAATTCCTAGTGCAATTCACTGCGCTACTTATGTAAAAAACTTACAAAGAGGACCTACTTCAACTGTGGCACAACAATCATAAATAGTCTGCACATGCAGAGATGTTATGTGAGAACCGTAACAAATTTAATTAATTAAATATTATATTAAGGATTCATCATAAACGAATTGCAAAAACATTTAAATTACTCAAGATATTTCCATTTAAATGCGTTATTGGAATACTGGCACTGAATGGCTGAGTTTAAATACCCGTGATTCTCCTCCCACTTTGCCGTATTGCTGGCCATTTAACTCCACCCGCTCTGAAGGGTTAAGAAGACCTTTAATTGGGAATTTTCATTACATTAAGCCAGTAGCATTTTTTCAATGTGTTATTATTCATTTCATACATTTCAATGATGGTACAGGCCTCAGGAAGCCTTTGGGGTAGTAGGAGGTTAAGGCTCCACTTTTTCTAGACAATCGGCACTTGATGTCAGCTGGGTTGTCAACCCTGCTGTTGGCCGCCTTTACCCCCAGAACAGGTGTCTCTGGTACTCATTTCCTTGAGAGGCTGAGTCGAACCCAGGGCCATAGTGCTGCCAGAAGGTTTGGGTCAGTTTAAAAATCCTGACCCCATTGGGACTCGAACCCTTGATCTTCTGTCTTGTAGCTCAGTGCCTTAATCACTACGCTACGGCATGCTCTCTCTCAATGATGGATAAATTTTATTTGAAGACAAAAATTATACGCTCAGATTGGGGTTTGAACCCAGGACCTATCGCACTCTAGGTGAATGCTCTACCAACTGAGCTATCTGTGAAACTCCAATCTAAACAATTAACTGAATACTAATATCTACAATAAAATTGAAAACCAAATGCAGTGAACAAAATCTGAACTAAAACCATGTTTTATTTTGGATAACTTGCAACATTTAAAAATATTTTGCAGGAATGTTTCAGTTTGTGGTGAAGAGAGTAAGTGGTGATCATGCTGTGATTGGCCGTTGTTAAGGTTGAATGTGTTGTGACAATTCTCAAATGTTGACTGTTATAAGTTCAAAGATACATTACTTGTACTGCATAGTTTAATTTTTAATTTACAACATTATTCAATGTTTTTAAAATACATTATGAAACTCTGTTGAGGTTACTGTGTTAAACTTTTAATAATTGTATAACAGTACCTGATATCTCAGTCATCCTCAATAATTTGCAGTGGTGTTTTATAGGAGGCCTTTTGATAACTTATGTATCATCTTCTGATTTCATTTTGGTACTCAATTTCACCAAAATGAAAGCAGAAGATGATACATAAGTTATCAAAAGACCTCCTATAAAACACCACTGCAAATTATTGAGGACGACTGAGATATCAGGTACTGTTATACAATTATTAAAACTTTAAAACATTATTCAAAGCATTAATTCTTTTATATTGTTTGTGATATTGCAGGTGGGTGCCTGTGTTTGCTGATCAGGAACAGAAATTGGCTGTGATGTCAATTGGTTTCTTATTAAAGAATAAAAATGATGCAGTTGTATGGCGTGGTCCTAAAAAACATGGTTTGTATAATGTTCAGTGTTAACTGTATTGGGATAATTTTGAATAAACTCTGTTGAGGTACAACTGTTTTTAAAGTAACTCATAGAATATAGCCTATAATACCTCATGAGTCATAACATATTATTCTTTCACCTGGGCATGTTTTTGAGATTATCATCCCCTTAACTAAACTGAACTAACTCATTGACAGAGGTTCATGTCCAAAAGGATATATACTCTCCATTCATCCCTGTCCTGAGCTAATATTTTTCTATCATTCCGTGTATAATTCAACTCTTTCAAATTATGCCTAATGTTCATAGTTAAATATTATGAGTTCTTAATTCAATGAATTAATGAGTCATTTCTTTTCGTACCTCATAGTTTATGTTTTCTTAAACACGGGAATTGCAGTTTTCAAGACGAACATCCCTCCCATATACATTGTAATTCCCTCGTGCCAAATGCTTTGAAACCTTTGTTTCTATCTTTGCAAATGGCGGCCTCTTGGTTAAGAAGATATTTATTGGGAATTTAACACCACTTTATAAAGCCAGTAGGGCTTCTATTCATGTTTTTATTATTAATTTAACACTTCTCGCTGAAGGATAAATTATATTTAAAGAGAAAAATTTTTGCCTAGACTGAGACTCAAACCCAGGACCTTTGGCTTTCCGGGCCAAATGCATTATCAACTGAGCTACCAAGGCAAGTTGTGATCTAGACACAAATTTTTCTCTTATATACGTTGTAATTCCCTCGTGCCAAATGCTTTGAAACCTTTATTTCTATCTTTGCAAATGGTGACTTCTTAGTTAAGAAGACATTTATTGGGAATTTAATACTATTTTATAAAGCCAGTAGGGCTTCTATTGATGTTTTTATTATTAATTTAACACTTCTCACTAAAGGATAAATTGTTCGAGTCTCGGTCTAGGCGAACATTTTTCTCTTCAAATATAATTTATCCTTTAGTGAGAAGTGTTAAATTAATAATAAAAACATCAATAAAAGCCCTTCTGGCTTTATAAAGTAGTGTTAAATTCCCAATTAATGTCTTCTTAACTAAGAAGCTGCCATTTGCAAAGATAGAAACAAAAGTTTCAAAGCATTTGGCACGAGGGAATTACAACAATATAAGAGAAAAAATTGCGTCTAGATTACAACTTGCCTCTGTAGCTCAGTTGGTAGAGCATTTGGCCCGGAAAGCCAAAGGTCCCGGGTTCGAGTCTCGGTCTAGGCGAAAATGTTTCTCTTTAAATATAATTTATCCTTCAGTGAGAAGTGTTAAATTAATAATAAAAACATCCCTCCCATTTTCAACTGACATTATAACTACCGGATTTTTGTTGAAATCTCCATCTATAATGTTGCCATCTGGTGTTGATTTGATGAACTTCGAGATCAGGTCCCGTTCATCGGGAATTTCGAAATCATGGATCTAAACAAAAAGGAATTTGGGCACTCGCATAAAGGAACACATTAGAAATATTAAAAATGGTGAAATTGAAAAATCAACTATTTCAGCACATAGTTTGTTGGAGAGTCATAAAATTGAAAGAGGCCAAACTTCTAAAACATTTGGAAAAACCTTTAGAATTGACTGTTTGGGAGAAGATATATATTCAGAAGAACAAATTTCGATCCATGAATTTTGAAATTCTTGATGAACAGGACGTGATCTCAAAGTTAATCAAATCAACACCAGATGGCAATGTTATAGATGGAGATTTCAACAAAAATCCGGTAATCATAATGTCGGTTGAAAATGGGAGGGTTGTTCCTCTTGAAAACTGCAGTTTCCATGTTTAAGAAAGAAATGACTCATTTATTCAGTTTGCTTAATGTTATTCTCCCATCTTCTTAGCCCTCCTGTTGTGGTTTCTCTCTGTTTTTTTCTAGAAGTAGTTCACTTGCCCCTCTTTTATCCTTCATTAGTGCCACATATCCTCTCCATAGCAGTCTATGAGGTATCCTCAATCTCAACTAAATTATGGCATTTTGAAATATGCTGTTAGCAGTTTTTTCTTTTGCCCCTGATGTGGAATTAAATTAACTTTGAGATAAAATCTTGCCTGCCCCTCTAAATGCATGAAAAAACTAGGTATTAATAGCACATTAAAGCAAAAGAATTTTGTTAAGTGTGGGGACTATGAACTTCAAAACATGTCTAGATGAGAGGATAATATTTTATGAGGTGAAGTGTAAAGTTTCAGATTTCTATTTTTATTCTATTGATATTAATCTTATGTCCACCATGTGCCATGCCATAGCCTGCTGGTTAAGACAAGATGCATTGGCACAGAGCTACAGGACTTGCGCTGGTTCAAGTCCCCATGGGAGAAGAAATTTTCTCATGGAATTTTGGCCAGTATTGGACCGATGCCTACCCAGCTTCATGAGGTATTTGGGTACCTACAATAAGTAGAGACTCTGGGTTGAGAAAACCAGCTGTAATGGCTGGGGGACTCAATATGCTGACCACATGTCACCCCTATAATTGCTGAATGATCGTCTACCTTTCTGATTAACACATGTGGATGTGAGGTCAGCAGCCAACTGGTACGCTAATAGCCTTTCAGGCCTGTCATGTCACGGAGTGTAGAGGAATGTCCACCACTGTAGTCTTGATGTTGTGTTGCTACCTTGTATTCAGTGGACGCGGGTTTGATCCCTGGTCAGACATGTTTTCTGATTCCGTGCTGAATTTCCTGATTCCATGCTGATCGCAGACAATGAGTACCTGCAGAGGGTGATGTTCTCTGATGAAGCGACTTTCTTTGGGTCTGGACATGTTAACCTGCCATTACGTTCAGATATGAGGGTACTGGTGATTTACCAGACTCAGCATACCACCATACACATTGGGCCTTTTCCTGTGGTTTCGTCGTTGTTGTTTAAATCACAATCTACAACAAATGTAAACAAAACTTTGGGAGACATAGAATACGTTGTAAAAAACCGCATGTCTCTATCTCAAATAGCTAATTTACATTGTTTTGGTAGCAGGACTTTGTGGACACCTGTATGCATGTGAGGTGTAAAGAACCAATTCAATTGCTTTTATAATATATTTCTTAGGGTCACTTCCCATAATTTTTTTATAAATAAAATGTTACCCTCATTAAAAAAGAGTCAGAATTCACACCTCACCTCATATTAACACATTCAGTACCGTAAACCAGTTAAAGTGTTTAAAGAGACTATCGTGTATGCGGCTGTTGGTCAGTTAACTCATTTTAGAGCGGGCGCGAACAAACTGCATTTATATTCGGCGCCTAAATTTTGTATTGGCTTAGTATGTCTTGGAGATCATAGATGGCCTGTAAATGTACATTTTCTATTCCCGTTTAACATGTTTAACCTTGGAGAATCCCCTTTTATTTTTAAAACAAACAACACATGGAATTCGTTCACCCAAACTTACCTCCAGGCTCCAATGCAGTCGTATATCTTTCTCGTTATCGCGCTGTTGTTTGTGCATGATGAAACCATGGCGAAAGAAAAATATCTCACTGAAGAAGAATTAGTGAATATTTTGTATAATGATTCAGGTGATGAACTGATTCCTGAATTAGAAGATTCACAAAGTGAAAGTGAAGATGAACTTCCACTTCCTGAAAATGATACGCCGATACCATGTGTCATTAGTGATGTCAATCACCCAAATTATTTCACCATCATATCCTACTAGGATATCTCCTTTAGGTATGTACAAAATTTGAATTTTCTAGGACTAATATTTCGTGAATAATGGTCCATTTTCTGAAGTGCCACGAAAAGGGTAACTGGGGTATTTATATGGCTGGCCTGTGGGTTTAAATGCCCTGCTCAGTGCCTGGTACTGAATGTGTTAAGTTGATTCTTTTAGAAGTTAAACTGTTTTCATTCTCGACTAGCATCCATCAATAAAACATTACCAAATTTTTGTGGTGTGTTATATTTTTGTTTACAGCAATGATAAAGCAGTTCCTTACTGATGTCTACTGGCAGGATATTGACTACATGATAATAGACACGCCTCCTGGTACATCAGATGAGCACATAACCGTCATGGAATGTCTAAAGTATGAATTATTTATTATAATTTATGGTTATCCTAATGCAAATTACAGTCTAGAATCTTGTAATGGAAAACATTACATTTTGTTAAGAATCAAATGAATTGTGTGTGGCATTAGAAACAAACAAACACACACACATATTTTGTTTTCCTTGTTGGAAGCTTTGATTTAATCCATCCATCCACAGTAATTCTGCCCTAGGGCAGGTCTTTCACAGCAATCATAGCATTTTCATGTTATGTTTTGCACCTTTACTAGGGAATTATAGGTGTGGTAGCTTCCCGTTGCTTTCCACACCGGTAAAGGATGATGATGGCTGGATGATTTTCAGGGACTGTTGGGCCCTAAGCTTCCTGACATTTGTCTTACAGGTGAGGAATAACCCAGAGAAAAACCTCATTCAGGAGCCTGTCTCGACCGGGAATCGAACCCGGGCCCATTGCGTGACAAGGCAGCACGCTACCCTGAGACCACAGTGGTGGACTTCGATTTAATATGTTTCATTATTCCAAAATATTTCATAGCATTTTGTATTCTTGTGTCAATTTGTTCACTTAACTAACTAACTAACTTATTGGCACTATCGAATCCGGAGGTTTATGCTGCACGGACATATGCTCTCCATACATCCCTACCCTGAGCTAATTTTTTCCAATCATTCCCTCTATAGTCTGCTACCTTCAAATCATAGTTAATGTTATTCTCCCACGTTATTCTTGGTCTATCAACTGAGCATTTTCCCCCTGGTTTTCCTAAAAGAAGCTTTCATGCGTCTTTCATTCCCCATTTGTGTCACATGTCCTGCCCATCACAGTCTATGAGACTGTTCTTTAAGGTAGAATTTTTTATCACTCACCTCATATTGTTCTTCTTATTTGACTATAAACTAGTTTTGGAACATAGTTTCTGTTCCATCCTCAGTATCGTCAACGACCATTGTTTTGTTGTCTTGAAGAGCTGTCCTTTGCTCCTTCCATTGGCTAACTGAAAAACCTTGAAACCAGGTCATTCTCAGCGGGAATTTCAAAGTTCATCAATTTCTTCTTTTCGCTCTTCTGAATGTAGATCTTTTCCCAAACAGTAAGTTTTTTTGGTTTTTCTATTTGTTTTAATAATTTAGCTTCTTTTCTTGATAAGATTTTTTCAGACCATGCATGGGCAGCCACTGCAGATTTTTCTACTTCCCCTTTCTCATGCATGGTCTGAAAAACATCTTATCGAGAAAGAAGCTAAATTATTAAAACAAATAGAAAAACCAAAAAACTTACTGTTTGGGAAAAGATCTACATTCAAAAGAGCAAAAAGAAGAAATTGATGAACTTTGAAATTCCCGGGGAGAATGACCTGGTTTCGATGTTTTTCATGCCAATGGAAGGAGCAAAGGACAGATCTTCAAGACGACAGAACAACAGTCGTGACGATACTGAGGATGGAACAGAAACTATGTTCCGAAACTAGTTTATAGTCAAATAAGAGGAACAATATGAGGTGAGTCCCCACTTAGCGGATATGTGGATGGCGACCACAAGGTGCCCAAGCTGAGCAAAATCATAACTTCCACTTACTTGTGTTTTGCTCCTTCTTTCGTTTCTTATATTTAAATTGGTATTTATTCCTTTCCATATACCAATTCCCTCTTTCAACTTTCCTATCCAGTCTCCCTTGACTGAACTCTTGTTTTCTTCAAACCCGATGGTATTAGTGTACTTGAGGCCTAGGGGATCTCTTCATTTCTTTTCTCCTAAATATTTATAAAAAAGAGTGTAATGTAGTTCGCCTCCGCTGGTAATACTAGCAGGTGCACTCGGGGTCATGCAAAATGAACTACAAAAGATGTTCAATATGCTTTCCAAAGCAAATATTATTGGGAAGCCCGCAAGCGAATGATGACAAATCAAGAGCTTCAGAACATTTGAATACTACTACTACTACATATGAGGTGAGTGATAAAAAATTCTACCTTAATGAATATACCTCATAGTGAGAATTCCTAAAATAAGTAATTAACTGTTATTATATCTGGCTTCCTATAAAGACCATGTTGTTCACTGTTCTGTAGTCTTCTCCATTCACCTGTCTGTTCATCTCTCTTTGGTCCAAAAATTTTCCTAAGAACTTTATTCTCAAATACTCATTCACTTAGAAAAGAATATTACTACTTTATCATATTGTATCAGATCATATGGATGATGTTGAGAAATGTATTAACACTATGTTTCAGATCTCTGAACTATGATGGTGCTGTATTGGTGACAACTCCTCAAGCTGTTTCAATAGAAGACGTCCGTAAAGAACTGACTTTCTGTCGAAAAACTGGAATTCCTATTCTTGGCATCATAGAGAACATGAGTGGGTTCGTTTGTCCTACATGTTCAGTAAGTATATTATAAATTTAACATTTCTCATTGAAGGACAAATTTTTCTCTTCAAATATAAAATAGAATATTTCATTTCTTCTTCTTCACTTCACGGACTAGACAAATTGACTGTTAACATTACGAGGTTTAATTTAATAATTGAGTTTGTATTTTTTAACATTCTTACCTCATATGAAGTATACATTTATTTGAAGGTTAGATGGTGTTGCTTCCACTTGTAAAGATCTCATGTTCGAATTCAGCACGGTGTCTTCATTGAAATTTGTTATCACTATCACTAAAACATTTATTATATTGAATAATTTTGATGGCATTATCACTAAACACTTATCATATTAAATATTGTTGAACTTTTTTAGTGTCCTGGGTTCGAATCAATTCCAGTCAAACAGCTTTTCTATGCCACGTGTTTCGTCTGGCGCAACACGCCATCACTGTCACTCACACCCTTTTCATTTAGGTCTACATCACTCGCTTTACTATTTACAGGCTTAGATTGTAATAATATTCTCTTAGAAACAGGACTACTATCACATTCGTCAAACGAATAACCATTTGATGAACTGTTACTGTTACTTTCATCCTCTGATAAAACTGACACAATAAATTTGCATATTGTATTTTCGTCATCTTCAAGATATGTATAACTGTGTTTCACTGTACGACCTATCCCTTGGCCAGGTATCTTTTGAACTAAAAATAAAGTAAATAAAGAGGAAATCCTGAAATTGCAACATTCCGTAGCCAAAAAAAAGGCCTTGAAACATGAATATACACCCTCCTTTAGAAAACCCTTTTATCACCAGGACCCAGGACCCAGGACTTTTGGCTTTCTAGGCCAATTCTCTACCGACTGAGCCACCTGGGCGAGTTCCAATCTAAATGCAAATTCTTCTCTTATATATGCTGTTAATTCCCGTGCACCAAATGCTATGAAACTTTTGTTTCTATCTTGCAAATGGCGGCTTCTTTATTAAGAAGACAATTTATTTGGGAATTTTACATTACATTATAAAGCCAGTATGGTTCCTTATTTATTTCTTAAAACACTAGTTTTACTTGTTTGGATTCTGTTTAATGTCTTCTCGAGATGGTCCGATTTTCCACTTGTTTTATAGTTTCATTCTATCCACAGACTTGTTCTAACATCTTCTCGAAAGGAGGTGGAGAGTCGCTGGCAAGTTTAGCTGGAGTTCCATTCTTAGGTTCTGTTCCCATCGATCCGAGAGTTGGACTGAACATAGAGACAGAGGTGAAGAGCTTGGAACCTCTGTCAGATTCACCAGTGATTCAAGTATTTGAGAAAATTGCACAACAACTTGTAAAGTGTGAAGTGACAGCTTCATCGTAAACAGGAGACCTTGAAATATCTTTATAAACATCAGGAATGTGCCTAAACTAGACATTGTAATAACTCCGATCTCTTATGGAACCTGTGGGTTTAATTTCACATTCTTTAAGTTTCTCGATTGATTCCTATCCTCAGTCAACTGAATTCAGTCCTTTAAAATCCATCCTAATATTTTCAAAGAATTTCAGAATAAAAATATAAAGAGAGAAATTATACTTACTCTTTGGTTCTACAATCCTTGATCCTTGATGAGCTTTGGCCTCCTTCACAATATTCTTCATTCCTCTCTTTGTTGTGCTAATCTTCTCCATCCTCTTATTGTAGATTTTTGAAGTCCTGCTCTACATCCTGCAGCCACTTCTTTCTCGGTCTCCCTATTCTTTTCCTCTCATTATTTGTTCAATGTTTGTATTATGTAGAAAAATCAAATGAATCGTGAATTCTTCTTACCTCATACATATATGTTCTTTAACACAGAACCGTGGTATCGGGAATCATCATTCCATTCCTGTGTTAAAGAATGTAGATGTAAGAGGTAAGAAGAATTCATGTTTCATCTGATTTTTATTAAGAAAACCTCATAATATAAAAATTTCCAACTTTATTATCTGTATTATATATTTATTTATTTCTCAATGCACATTAACATAGCTTCATTAGCTTATTTCATCAGAAACATCATTTTGGTTCTCGATTGCCAATATTTTTCCAGACTTAAGCTCAATTCTGGAAATGCAACTTCATCTCAACATCTCTCAAAAAAGTTAAACTGAAAATATATAAAACTGTTACTCTCCTAGTTATACAGGGTTCCCACAAATGCTCTTTCGGGTTTCGAACACGTGTAACTTGCATTTAAATAAACTTACAAATATGAAACTAGTACTAATGGAAAGAGAAACTCAAAAAGTTTTGGTTATAGTATTACAGTATAATTACATACAACATTACATATTGTTGAAAGTGAGAAAATGGCTGGTATCGAGGATAGGCGAGTATTCTGTGTTCTTGATTATCATGTTCATCAATCTGTAATTGTTATTCAACGACATTTTCAAACAAGATTTGGTGAAGATCCACCCAGTGGTCCTTCAATTCGTAAGTGGTTCTCTGATTTTATGACAAGAGGGTGCATCTGTAGGAGGAAATCTTCTGGATGCCCGGCTGTAAGTGAGGCAACTGTAGACCGGATTCGTAAATCTTTTGCACGTAGTCCTCAAAAATCAACCATTGCAGCTAGTAAGGAGCTGCAGATCCCTAAATCCACCGTATGGAAAGTTCTGCGTTAAACGTTTGAAATTTCATCCATACTGATTGCAGATGCTGCAGTTCTTAAAGGAAGAAGATTGAAAGGTGCGTCGTACTTTCTGTGAGAATGTGCAGACTCTCATGGAAACTGATGGATTTTTCAAATCCATAGTGTTTAATGACGAGTGCACCTTCCATCTTTCAGGTAAAGTGAACAAACCTAACGTTAGAATCTGGGGGTCGGAAAAACCCAATATCTACGTGCAGCATGTCTGCGACTCTCCTAAAGTGTATGTATTCTGCGCTTTAAGCCTGCATTTGTGGGAACCCTGTATTATATGGAAGTGAAACATTGACTCTTAGTTTAAGGGAGGAGAAAAGATTATGAGTAGAGTCCGGATGTTAGGCACTGAAAAAGTTCAAAATAGGCAAGCAAAAAGGCACTAAAAATCATTAATATAGGCACTAAAAAATTCAAAATAGGCTCTTACAAAAATTGACTACAACATACATTTTTACAGCCTTGTGTTCGTCGCACCAATTTGTCTTTGAAACACCTGTCTGTCAATGAGGACTACGGACTAATTTCAGTGTTACCAACATCAAAAATGGTATTGCCAGTCACTTAAAGGTTTCAGCACCAGATGTGAGACAGAGAAAGAAAATTTGAGCCACCTACCCTCTTTGTCACTCAGAAATGTTTGTATTTAAAAGAAGTAAAACTGTACTATAGAACTTTCTCCATGCCTTAGAGCCGGAGCATAATACAATGAGACATGGCTTAGGGCTATTTCGCTTAACGGGAGTTCCTGAGGTGGAAAAATGCAATATTCGCCTAACGGGAGTGCATTGAGCGGGAAATCATCTACCTGCTAGGTTATTGGCTTTTTGGCACCCTTATTCTAAAATATTCGATGAGAATTTATAAAAATAGCACTTGAAAATTTATATGAAATGATATGTGTCATGAAGTTTGTCCATTTCAATTGATTTCATTGAAATTCTAAGTTAATTTCGAGAAAAAATGGCAAATAGGCATTTATAGGCATTGTAAGCTGAAATAGGCATTTATAGGCAAAATGAACTTCATGGATAATAATTCTAGGGTCGTCGGTATGACCTTACATGAAGTTACTTTTGCAATATCTATAATACATAACTATAGGCATTTTCCCTAACATCCGGTCTCTAATTATGAGTATTTGAGAATAAAGTTCTTGAGAAATATTTTTGACTAAAGAGAGAGATGAACAGACAGGTGAATTGGGAAGACTACATAACAGTGAGCTACATGATCTTTAAAGGAAATCAGAAGTAATAAGAACAGTAAGTCCCATAGACTGCGATTGGCAGGAAATTATGCATGATTGAGGAGTGAAAGAGGGAGATGTAAACTCCTTGTAGGAAAACCAGAGGGAAAGCACCCAATAGATAGGCCAAGAATGAGATTGGAGAATAATATTCACAATGATTTGAGGGAGGTAAATTATACAGGAAATGACTGGAAAGCATTAGCTCAGGATAGGAATGTGTGGAGAGTTTATGTACACATGGCCTAGGAGTCTGATAGTACCAGTGAATTGGTAAAGCTTTCCTTAAATTCAAAATACCATTTTTGGAAATAATCTGTACAGTAGTAAATCACTTAAATATGTGTTTACTACGTCAAAGTCACCAAAAATTTCCATCTTTCTCATCCCAGATAATTTTCTGCTATTTGTGCTACTTTTTGCAATGTCATGCAATAACTTGTTTACTCTGTTCTTATGACTTTTTCCAAGTTCAAATCTTGGTTGTTGATTTGTCTTTCAGCTCATTGATGCCAAGAAGATCGGGATAAGTAGATTCCCGAACAACGCTGGATAATCAGCATATGGTATCTAAAATAATTACGATATAAATTAATAATTATCTTTCTTTTGACTTATTCAACTAAACATAAAAAAGTTCGTTTATTTAGGCATAGCAGCGCTCGCCGGGTAAGAGGTAGTAGATAATAATAATGATGATGGCAATGATAATAATAATAATAATAATAATACACCGAGAGAGTTGGCTCAAGTGCCAGCGTTTGAGACTCGTATACATGTGATTCTGGGCTCAAACCCCGGTACCGGCCACACTTAAGATTTTTTCCAAATTTTCCTCAATCGTATGTCAAATGCTGGATTGGAATTTGTCATATTCTCAATTTCATACTATCATTAAAAAACATAAATCCTCGATTTTCTTTTTAAAAAGTACTGCACAATAGAAATAAAGATTACTTATACAATACAAAAATAAGTGTAGAGGCCTCTTTTTATACTATGCTGCGCATTTAATTACGGACTTCATAAACTAAAAAAAAAGTATTATGAAATTGTTTTTACAAGATAATGTAGAATAAATGCAACTATGCATTATTTAATCTGTCATTTACTGGAGGAGAGATTTTACAACTTGCGGACAATCCACACTTAAAAGCTATCAAGAATGAATGTGTTTTATATAAATAGTGGAAAAAAAACTTTCTTCATATAAACACAAAAATATAACTTTTGCTAATTATTTAAATTAAGATGTAATGAGAGTTGAAAAGGCACAGCTGAAGCGGGTCAGCTGTTTCAATGAGAACTACAAGAACTACGCGCACGAGCTTGGTTGTGAAGTGAACCAGTTGTGCTGTTGATGGGCCACAATCTAACGAAAATAGTAGAAACAAATATTTATATTGTTTTAAGTATTCATCTAACCAAAAAAGGAATAGCTGGAAATTAATCCTTTTTATGTGAATAATAACCTGGTTGTTTTTTATTGGATGTTATGTACTGCAGTTATCCCCATAAAATTGAAAACTGTCATTGAAAATAAAAATATCCTAATTATAATAACAACACCCTTGAAGTACATTATATCACCTACATGAATCCGTTTGAATCTTTTTTTTTTCTATTTACTGTTTCAGAACTTTTATAATCTCTCTTGTTATTGTTTTCCTTGATCATTATTGGCTAATGAAAAATTTCAAAAGCCACTGCATTTAAATAAATAAACTGTTTCGGAATGTTATAGTTTATCATATTCACGATAATTTTAGAACCTATAAGGAGATAAAACTGATTGCAACAACTACAGGGGCATCTCATTACTTTCAACTTCGTACAAAATTCTTACAAATATATTAGTAAGCAGACTTACTACTCCCTATATTGATGACATTCTAGGAGATCATCAATGTGCATTTAGAAGAAACAGGTCTACAACAGATCAGATTTTTAGTATAAGACAGATTTTAGAAAAGAAATGGGAATATAATGGTACTGTACATCAACTATACGTAGACTTCAAAAAAGCATATGATTCAATTAAGAGGGAGAAGTTATATAGTATCCTGCTGGAATTCGGAATTCCTAAAAAGTTAGTTAGACTTATACGAATGTGTCTAAATGGCACAAAGAGTAGGGTGCGTGTAGGCAACCAGTTTTCGGATACTTTTGAAATCAAGAATGGGTTGAAAGCAATCAGATACACTATCTCCTCTACTATTTAATTTTGTACTAGAGCATGCCTTCAATCTTTAGAGAATGAAGTAGGCTCACAACTCAATGGTATTAATAAGCTGTTAGTTTATGCTGATGATATAGGACTATTGGCCGATAGCGAGGAGATACTAAAGTCCAACACGCACACACTATTGAGTAACACTAAGAAATTAGGACTGGAAGTAAATATCAGTAAAACTAATTATATGGTCACACGTAGAAATACATTATATAATGGAAATGGACAGCTAATGACAAATGAGGGAAATTTTGAGGAAGTGGATGAATTCAAATACCTAGGAACAATAATCACAAATAGGAATGAGATGCACAAAGAAATTAAACATAGGCTCAATTCTGGAAATGCGTGCTGTTATGCATTGCAGAGACTCTTGATGTCCCAACTCCTTTCAAAAAACATTAAACTGAAAATATATAAAACTATTATTCTACCAGTTATATTATATGGGTGCGAAACATGGACTCTTATTTTAAGGGAGGAAAGGAGATTACGAGTATTTGAGAATAAAGTACTTAGGGAAATTTTTGGACCAAAGAGAGATGAACAGACAGGTGAATGGAGAAGACTGCATAACAATGAACTACATCGTCTTTATAGGAAGCCAGATATAATAAGAACAGTTATGTCTCGTAGACTGCGATGGGCAGGACATGTTGCACGTATGGGGAATCAAAGACTTGCATGGAAGCTTCTTGTAGGAAAGCCAGAGGGAAAACACCCAGTTGGTAGACCTAGAATGAGGTGGGAGAATAGCATTGACTATGATTTGAGGGAAGTAGATTATACAGGGAATGATTGGAAAGCATTAGCTGAGGATAGGGATGTATGGAGAGCTTATGTCCGTGCGGCCATGAACCTACGGGATCGATAGTGCCAGTGTGTAAGTAAGTATAAAAGATAAAAATTAAATGTTGATATTAATATGTTTACAAATGTTTTTACTATATTCAGGGATATATAAAATAAAAAAAAAAAATATAAGTTTTTACTGTCCGATTTTATGTGTTATTCCGAGTGCATTAATTGTGAATAATGTAGATTAGAGCAAGGCCCACTAGATAATATGACTTAATAAACATTTAATAAACCTGAAGGGAATTTGGTCCGATTGGTAACATTAGCGATTCACTTACTTTTATTTTATCATCAATTCATCGTGACAAAGTATAAAAATATTATGAATACAACTGAAGATGGTAATTGGAAACACTTATTTAATACCGTAAGTTATAGTATTTTGTGATTTCTATAAAATCCATTTCATATTATAAGCCTGTTCGCCATACAGTTTATTTTAGTTTCGTCTGGTGGTGAATAACCAACGTTACGCTTCTAGTTCGCCGCTTATTTTCGAAGATCGCTGACCATATGGCATTCCTACAATGGATGGATACTCGATTACCTGTGTGATTAACAAATGTGGATGTGAAGCCAGCAGCAGGCTGTTAGGTCAAGGGTCCCCTAAGCCTGCCAGTAATTGAGTTAAATATAACATTCTATGTTATTATTCGGAGTATTATCACCAATATCTATCTTCAAGATTAAGAATCAAAGTTTTATAATTTATAAATATTACAAAATTGAATAAATGTAATCAATTTTTCTTAGTGTAATATAGGCCTATATCTTCATGGAACTGAATGACTAATTATTTTATGTTTTGTACTTTAGAAACATTGTTTAATTTTTGTTAATATTACATTTACATGTGTGGTATAATGTGAAAATTCTAAGAAATAGCTTTTTAATTTGCTTCATTCAGTTTACTCTTATGGTTTACATTAACATGAAGTTATTCTTTGCAGGAAGTAAAATATGAAATAAAGACAGAAACTGAGGAATATTATGAGGATTCTCTGGAGATTGATACTAAACATGAATTTGCTGAACCACTTCCTCACATTATGATTCCTGTGGAATCAGAAGTAAGTTTACTAATATTGAATTTTTATAGGAAAAAATCACTATGAGGTTTAATTTAAGATTAAATAAAATACTTCATACCTCACCTCATATCCAGTCTTCTACGTAGACTGTGGTTTCAAAGCCTTGGCAACTTCACTTCAGTACCCTCTCATTGACTGATGTTATGTCAATGAGAAGAACAACTTCCTCTTCCCTCTGTTCAATTTGAACGTAGAAATTCTTGGAGAAAAAGATTTGATTTCGAGGTTCTTCAGTTTACGAATAGAGGGAGCAAAATGCAGCTCTACAATATGACATAACAACGGATGTGAAAATACTGAGAGTGGAACCAAGAAGGTCCCAAAACTGGTCTAAGAAGAAAAAGAATATGAGGTGATATGATAAAATATTACTTAAATAAATAATACCTCATTGTGTAATTCCTAAAAGTTAATAAGTAACTTTATTTTAACAGAAAATTATTGCAATGTACATTTTTTATAAAAATATAATACAACATTTTTCAAAAAGAAATGTTTTGGAAATCACAGATAATCACTAAATTAAAGGTTCAGTTATAAGCATTCAATACAGATTGATTCAAGTAGATTAGGAGGTACTGTAGTCATCTGGAGTTCTGAAGATTGAAAGTTCAAAACTTTTTTTTTTATGGAGGTCAATTTCTATCTGGAAGAATAAAACTTCTTTAGTTTGAAGGAAAACCTGTTGTATTAAAAATAAAATTAATATCTCAAATCAACGCTGAAATGGTTTATTTATGAACTGGGCCTCAAAACAAGTTTCCTTTTCCATCTATGATCTTTTAAACTTTAATAAAATAAAAATTTATAGAAAAATTACAATTAAAATATTATATTTAAATAAATTAACCAAATCCATATATTGGTAGTCAAAACTTTGTAGATATAAGCCAGGCTGACTTAACCTGCCCCACCAAGTTAACAGAACTAAAACTTGAGATGCACTTAAAAAATTCTATGTGATATTTTCACCAGATAGGAATGTGCAGGAATGTATACAAGCAGGTGATGTCACGGAAGTTTAAAAGGACGTAGATGGAAAAGAAACTTATTTTGAGGCCCAGTTAAAAAATTAACCATTTCAAGGTTGATATGAGATATTAATGTTTAAAATAGTTTTGCTACTGTAGTGTGTGTTTGAAATATTGATGAAAAGCAGACAACTAGAATAAGTCTTTATTTACCTTATTTCACAATATAATTTTAATTTGATAGGAAATGAAGTGTGAAATAAAGACAGAAACTGAAGAATGTCTCGAAATTGCTGATCAGAATTATAAAATTGTTGAACCACTTCATCAGGTTATGCTTGCAATGGAGTTAGAGGTAAGTGCATCTTACATAATTAGAATTTAAGGTAATTTTATGTTATATGTGAGAAAACTAAAGATGGTTTATACTGTTTCTAGCATAAGATGAATAAAGGATCTACAGTTAAACATTCAGAACATTTGAATGTTGGGCCAAAAGAGTTCAATACCGAAGAGAATGAAATTGACGATTTGCCTGTAACATCTGAAGTTTGTGAAATGAATATAAGAAAGTTGCTGGAAGAGGAATTTGATATAGATACACAAATTCCAGACAAAGATTTTGATTTTAAGATATTAAGTGATTCTTGTGTGCGAGACATTGATACTTCAAGAAATAATAACAAAGATATAGATTCTAGTTTCAGCGATAAAACATTTTCTGAAAAGTGCATTCAGAGTAGTAATGAGTTAAATACATGCAACACCAGTAACATATCATTATCTGTTAAGCAAAACGTTAATAATCCTATACATATAGAGGGAGATAACAAACCTTTCAAATGTAATTTATGCAATAAATCATTTGTTTTGAAACGTTCTCTTAATTTACATACAATGATACATAAAAATGAAAGGCCTTTCAAATGTAATTTTTGCTATAAGTCATTTTATGATAAATCATATCTGGTAAAGCATGTACGAGCTCATCAAAACGAAAGACCGTTTTCATGTAATATTTGCTTTAAGACATTTGCTCATAAATCTTCTGTAGAAATACATTTACGAATTCACAAAAATGAAAAACCATTTTCATGTAATGTTTGTTCAAAGTCATTTTATGATAAATCTGTGCTTTCCAGACATTTACGCATACATTCTAAAGAAAAGCCGTTTGTGTGTGAAGTTTGTAAGAAATCATTTAGTCAAAGAAGTAGTTATAAATCCCATATGTTTACTCATTCCTCTGATAAACCATTCAAATGTGATTTGTGTTGGAAAACATTTCATAACCCTTCTGTTCTAAAAAGACACACACGTAATCACACAAAGGAAAAACCATTTTCTTGTGATGTATGCTACAAAGCATTCTTTCAAAAATCCGAACTTGCTGATCACATGCCTACACACACAAATGAGAAACCTTTTGTATGTAACATTTGCCAGAAGTCTTTTTCTCTTAAAAGAAATCTTACCACACATGTATTTATTCATTCAAATGAGAAGCCTTTCACTTGCAAAATTTGTAACAAAAAATTTTCTCAAAAACGTTTTCTGAGTGCACATGAATTTATTCATGACAATGACAGACATTATGTATGTGAAATTTGCAGCAAATCATTTTCTCAGAAACGTTCTCTAAGCTCTCATACAATTACTCATACAGAAGGGAAACATTTCATTTGCAAGGTTTGTGAAAAGCCATTTTCTTGCCAGTCTTACCTCAATAAGCATTTTGCACGTAATCATAAAACATTATAAACATTTGTCTTTTGCATATACACTTTTTTATTGTTTAAGCTATAAAGTTGACTTAATAATTATATCTAATTTAATCATAATTTGAAAGAAGATAGGATTTCTCTAAAATAATGTGGGAAGAATAAACATTCACAATTAAAAATATATATGAATAATTAATAAAATATTTTTATATTCTGTAGGAGATAATAAAGAAAAATCTATAAAAGAAAAACATTGGTATCATTTGATTTATGTCCTTAATTCTTTAATTATTATGTAAGAATGTTTCCTGGAAATATTACAATTGAATTTAATACACAATTGATCTTCTTGGTGATACAATATTAAAATATATATACAGTCAATATACCCATTTCACCAATAAATGTTTAAAATGGTCAACAAGTTTCTACAGCCAAGCTGTCATTCTCAAGACCAGATATTGACAGTCAATATCTGGTCTTGAGAATGACAGCTTGGCTGTAGAAACTTGTTGACCATTTTAAACATTTATTGGGTGAAATGGGTATATTGACTGTATATATATTTTATTACAATTGAAGACTATTATTCTGAGAGAATATGAATGATATTTGGTCTCAATGTGTTATGGTGGTCTTTCCCAATATATGCCTCTGTTACTGTAGCTACATTAATTCCTTGTGAGGCCCGAAGCTGGTTGGTAGGCCAAGGGTCTACTAGGTCTGTTATGCCATGGATTTTTATATCTGAATTAAATAATGTTAAGAAGCATAATGAATCCTATTATTTCTTTATAATGCAAATTTGGACATTCTATGCATTTTGTGTAATAAAAATTATTAAATCACAACTTGTTAAAAACAATTATTCCCAAATAGTCATAGGTGGATTTTACATCTTCCATTTTTATACAAGTCAGCCGTGGAGGACTAGTGGTTATGCTCCTTACCTCTGGTTCGCTCCGAGGGTCGCGGGTTCGAACCCGGCCACGGTTGATGGATTTTTTAGGATGGAAAAATTCAAGGAGCGAGTTCTCCGGGGGGACTTTAAGCCGTGGATCGTGAGTCCGAAGATTTTCAGGCTCATAAAAGATCCTTAAGCCTGAACAAAGAGGTCTCTAAGCAAATTTACCAATCTCAAACATCCTAGTAATACCTTAGTTGCCTTCTAGATGTCTCATTGAATCAGTGTGTTGACTGCATGCTACTCATGACATCTTTGGGCAAATATGGTAACTAAAATTAACTTGGTATATTAACTCCTTACAAAGAGGCAAAGGCTCAACAATGGGCTATGCCATTTATCACTCTTTTTATATGATATACTGTTTTCTAGTTTCAACTTGATATAAACTTATCACAAATGTAAAAGAAATCTTCAGTTTTACTTGTCTTCCAAGGTTAGGAAAACAGAGAGAAAGCATGGATGGAGATAAACAGATAGATTGACTGTAGTGCATAAATGCTGTATACCCTGTTCACCATGAAGATGGGCACTGATTTTTTTTATTTTAGAATAATTCTAGTATTTTTGGGAAGGATGCCCGTATTTTCGGTTCATTTATAGCTTCCTGACCTCAGACCTATTTGCCAATGGATGCCATAGAAAATGTCTTAGACTGCTCAATATTTATGTGATTGCTAAGTCCATTGAATATTAGTATGCTCTAGTTTTTGTGAGAATGGGAACATCTTACCTCAAATCAATGTTGAGTTCTGTTTGAACATGTTTGATTATATTCCTCTATACGATCGTCAGCTTACCCAGACCATCTTAATGATGGACAAATTATGTTTGAAAGGAAAAATATACGCCTAGACTGGGGTTTGAACCCAGGACATTTGACTCTATGTCAATGCTCATCCAAGTGAGCTACCTAGGCCTCCAATCTAAATGCGTATTTTTCTCTTCTACATAGTTAATTCCCTAACCCCAAATGCTGTGAGCCGTCGCTACGATTTTTGCAAAAGGCGGCTACTTTATTAAGAAGACATTTTATTGGAAATTTAAACATTACTTATAAAACCAGTAGTGCTTCTTTATGAGTAATGTTTAAATTCCTAATAAAAAGTCTTCTTAATAAAGAAGCCACGATTTCCAAAAATCGTAGCATTTGGGGTTAGGGAATTAACTATGTAGAAGAGAAAAATACACATTTAGATTGGAGGCCTAGGTAGCTCACTTGGAAGAGCATTGATATAGAGAGTCAAAGGTCCTGGTTTCAAACCCCAGTCTAGGCGTATATTTTTCCTTTCAAATATAACTTGGTTGTTGATGTTGTTTACAGTTTTTAATGATATTCTTAATTTATTTTGAAAGTTCTTTGTGTGGCTGGTTACTATCGACAAATTCCTTAACCTTCTTCACCACCTCCAGAGTCTGGCTTATCACGGTTTGTAAGCTTGCCTGTTTCTTGCCCTTTGGAATTAATCCCACGTATCCACCGCTGTGTCTTGAGGTAGCATGCTGCCTTGTCACGCAGCAGGCCTGGGTTCGATTCCCAGTCAGGACAGGCTCCTGGGTGATGTTTTTTCTGGGGTTTTTCCTCACCTGTAAGTCAAATGTCAGAAAGCTTAGGGCCAAACGGTCCCCAAAAACCATCCAGCAATCATCATCCTTATCATTATCATCATCATCCTTCACCAGTGTGGAAAGCAAAGGGAAGCTATCACATATATAATTCCCTAGTAAAGCTGCAAAGCATAGCATGAAAATGCTATGATTGCAGTGAAAGACCTGCCCTTGGGCAGAATTACTATGGATGGATGTTATTTTAACTTTTTATTTAATACTGAACTGATTCTCTTCTTTGATACCACAATATATCTCTTCTTACACATTTTTATTATAGCATAATACCTATACTTTGGATCAGAAAGGACTGGAGTATAAACTTCCCAGTGAGATCCAACTAGCTTCAGAATGTTAGTAACATGTGTGTGAACACATACACAACTGATGAGTCATCGTTCCAAGCCCTGACCTGCACACTCACATGGTCACACTAGCAGTTTGTTACCTGAGATCTGAAACAACCCTCCGTAAAAGAAGGTAAGTTACACTATCACATTTATAAAAAAGTAAGATGGCATACTTAAGCAAATGTTATATAGGGCTATTCAGAAAGAAGGAATAGACTTCAAACATTTATTTCTTCCAAACTACAAAAAAATAGAAACACAATTCCAACGTTCCTGGAAAGAGAAAAGTTCAAATTTCACTATTATATGCATTCAATATGAGCACCATGTGTTACATGACAAATATCAAAGCAGTGGCTTCATTTCTTGTCACACGTGAATCAGCTGGTATCTAGTTATCGAATTCACAGCTTCAACAATTCGATGTCGCAGATTTTCAAGAGTGTTTGGCATGGGGGGGGGATAAAAAAACAATATTTTACGTATTTCCACAGATAAAAGTCACATGAGGTTAGGTCTGGTGACCTGGGAGGCCACCGGCGATGAAGTTGATATTCTGCTCCTCCTCCTCTTCCAATACCACGTCCTATTGTGTTGCCATTTTTATACAAACAATCAACGTGACAAGCAACAGCGCCAATGTGGCCATGATTGTAACTTCAAACTTCTATCTTTCCAGGAACGTTGGAATTGTGTTTCTATTTTTTTGTAGTTTGGAAGAAATAAATGTTTGAAGTCTGTTGCTTCTTTTTGAATAGCCCTGTATTATGAAAAATATTGTAGGGTTTAGAGTAGGAATGCACTGGTGATTAGAATATTGGTTCTAATAATTTTACAAAAGTATGTGTGTTGGCCGTGGTCGACTAGTCATTATGCTCCTTGTCTCTGGATCCGAGAGTTGTGGGTTTAATTCCAGCTGAGGTCGATAGACTTTTTCTTCTTCTCCTTGCAAGGATTAAACCTTTTTGGTTCGTTCTGGCTCCAAGTATTATATAGCTGCTGTGTCCATCTCTTTTGTGGGCGTCTCTGATCTCTTTTTCTTCCTTTTGGTTGATAGTTCAGACTTTTCCTAGGAAATCTGTTTGTATTCATTCTGCAGACATGTTCATACCATTTTCTCCTATACTCTTCTATTTTATCTGTCAAACTGAATATTTGTAGTTCTTTACGGATATCTTCACTTCGTTTTTTATCCATTAAAGTATATCCAGCTACAAATCTTAAATATTTCATTTCTGCTGCTTCTATTCTTCTGATTGGCTGTTTATTCAGAGTCCATATTTCTGAGCCATACAATATTGCAGGTACAGCCAATACTTTATAAAATTTTAAATGTTTCTTTTCTTACTTTCTTTCCCAGTCTTCTTTTAAGATTTTATTTAGGATGGAAAAATCTAAGGAGCAAGTCCTCCAGGAGGAACTTTAAGCCATGGGTCCCGAGTTTAAGATTTTGAGGCTCATAAAAGATCCTTAAGCCTGAATAAAGGGGCCTCAAAGCAAAATTTACCAACCTTATCATCCTAGTAATACCTTAATTGCTTGCTAGATGTCTCATTGGGTTGGTGTGTTGGCTATTAAGCATAACTAAATTAACTTGGTCTAGTAATTCGTAACAAAGGAGATGCTAAGACCCAATTAGACCATTGTAGATAGATGTATGTGTGTGTTCTAATTCCACACACTCTACTTTATGTGGTTTGGGTTCAGCGCTAGATGGATAGATGGTATTAATGTGGTCTATTTTCAACTTTGGCAGACCATTTTATGTAGGTGATGTATTCTTGTATTGTGTACAGAGAGGAGTGCAGGAGTGTATGATTGTGTAGTGTAAAGTATACTAACAAAATTCATATCAAACTCCGTTAAGGTGAATAATCATAAGATAAAAATTAAAATATATACCCGTTGCCAAGTGCTGTCATCCTCAACTGTGTTACAATATTGTATTTAAAAGGTTATCTGGAGACCTTTCGGAAGTTAACTTCCATCATCAGCAATATGAGTGTTTGCTACTAGTTGTTTACAATGATGTGGACTTGACATATCGTTAGCAAGAAGTCAGCTTATTCTGACACTACGTAATATGTGGCTCCAACAATGGGTGAATTGAATAGCTATAGTTTTCTTTTGCTTTACATTTACTTTATTCTCCATGTTTAGGAATACCTGAAATATTCAGAAGTTCCCTGGTGAAACTAATACTAATGGTTTATTTTAGGAAGTTACATTTTGAGGTTCTCTTTTAATCTAGTTTTTGTGAGAATGGGAACATCTTACCTCAAATTTTCATATTTGAAGAGAAAAATTATACACTCCCACTGAGACTCGAACTCAGGACCTTTGGCTTTCCGGGTGAATGCTATATTGACTGAGCTATGGAACGGGAATAAATGGGTGATGGTGAAGACGGGATTTTTGGGCGTCAGGGATTTGAAAGGATTCCTCTTCTAATCGAGGACCTTGGGTAGCTCAGTGGGTTGCGGTAGGATGAGATGCTCTTGGTCCTGGGATACACAAGGATTATGCGGACACGATTCTATCTCGTTGAGAAAAGACGACTAGTTGGAGATGCAATAACAATTTATTTCACGTTGCACACACAATAAAACAAATCAAAGTATATAAGATTGGCGCTATCATATGACTACACTTTATGTTGAGTAGACGGTTGAATTCTTAATTACACCGCGCCTATTTTAAATTTCCGATGGTCGATGGACTCCGAGGATATGTGCTCGCATTAGCACGATGAATATGTTAAGTTTTCCTCGTTCCAGTGGCACCACGAGAAGAGAAGAAGTTTTATTCGTGCCAGTGGCACCACGAGAAGCGAAGTAAGAAGTGAATTTTAGTCTGTAAATTTGTTATGAGGTTAACACTTACTCCCACTCAATATAATTTGCGACCACATGACAACGCCCAACTTAAGATAAAATACATGAAACCAATTGGTGCATTTGTCTATAATTTCGGGTGGTAGGGTTCTGGGCCCTTTGGTTCGTTGTGACATCACCAAATGTTTGAGGACACTCCTACTTTTGAGGTTGGCTAAAATTAGGACATAGGTTTACACAAGGAGCCCGGGAATCCCAATTTTGTAAACAGATCCTAGTATTTTCTGGAATGTTCTGGTGGCTTCATTCACCTTTAATTGGTTTCAATCATCTTATGTCAAAATGCCAGTTTACTCGGTTTCCCAAAATTTCATCAATATTTTTTTTCTATTGAATTTAGCTGTCTCGTGTACATTGTCAGTTCTAACAGGCTGAATAAGATGTATCTAAACCTGTGTACTGGAAATAATTCTTTTGATCTTTATCTTGTTGAACGAATGTCTCGAGCCCATCAATATATAATAGGGTGCGTTACTGACATCAATCAGTCTTTTCCCTATATCACTCATAACTGATCGTTCCTATTTCATATTCATTTCAAGGAATTATCCAATTAAAAAAAATTATAATTATATTCTATGTATTTTTCTGATTTATTCAATTAATTATTTATAAATTTATTTTCCCTCCCCCGACTATTAATGATGGGCTGCTCATTTGGGGAGGAGGCTGGGTGAACGTCGCGCCTCAGCTGCTGGGGCGAGTTCCAATTTAACCCATTCGCCTCAAAAGACGAGGTAGACTCGCCGGCAGTTATATGGCCTTCAACTCAGAAGACGAAATTCACTCGCTTAACTCTGTTGTTATATATTTCGCAATATTTAGTACATCCCTTGACAGGTTAGTGTTTTGTTAACATTTGAGGAACATACTTTGGCCTGCACCCTTATTCTGATCTCCAGTACGTTATCTTTTGTTTGTTTTGTATGCCTGAAAATAGACAATATAATTTACGGTAACTTAAATCCGGTTTCTGGGAAAATACATTGAGTATTTAAACGTGAAGCGAATGGGTTTATATAAGTTTATATCATATAAAAAGAGTGATTAATGGTATAGCCCATTGTTGAGCCATCATCTCTCCTTTGTGAGGAGTTAATATACCAAGTTCATTATAGTTATCTTATTTGTCCAAAGATGTCATGAGTAGCATGCAGTCAACACACACTGACTCAATGAGATATCAAGCAGGCAATTAGGGTATTACTAGGATGTTTGAGATCAGTAAATTTTGCTTTGAGTCCTCTTTGTTCAGCCTTAAGGATCTTTTATAAGCCTGAAAATCTTCAGACTCTGGACCCATGGCTTAAAGTCTCTCCGGAGGATTTGCTCCTTGGATTTTTCCATCCTAAAAATTCACCGGCTATGGCCGGGTTTGAACCCGTGACAATCAGAACCAGAGGCAAGGAGCATAACCACTAGTCCTCCACGGCCGACTTATATAAAAATGGAAGATGTTAAATTCACCTATGACTATTTGGGAATAATTGTTTTTAACGAGTTGTGATTTAATTAATAATTTTATTATACTAAATACATTGAATGTGCAAATTTGCATTGTAAACAAATACTTGGATTGATTATGATTTTTAACATTATTTAATTCAGTTATAAAAATCCATGGCATAAGAGACTTAGGAGGCTCTTGGCCTATCAGCCAGCTTCTGGGCTCACAAGGAATTAATGTAGCTACAGTAACAGAGGCACATATTGGGAAAGACCACCATAACACATTCAGACTACATATCATTCATATTCTAGCAGAAAAATAGCCTTAATTTGTAATGACACATGTGAAAGTGAGGCCAGCAGCAAGTTAGTAGTCCAAGACCATCTAAGCTTATTTGCCATCCAGTTTAGTTTCGTCTGATGGTGGATAACTAAATTCCAGGAAATATTCTTACATAATAAAGAATTAAGGGGACAAATCAAATGATGCCAATGTTTTTTTTTAGATTTTTTATTGTCTCATACAGAACATAAAAAGCACATGAACTATTGCTATATAAAACATTTTTATGAATTATGTTTGTATTTTTAACTGTGAATGTATTATTCTTCCCACATTATCCTACAAAAAATCCTCTCATCTTTTAAAATAATTAAATTAGATATAATTATTAAATCAACTTTATAGATTAAACAATACAAGAGAAGTGCACGTCAAAAAAACAAATGTTTATGTTTACGTGCAAAATGCTTATTGAGGTAAGACTGGCAAGAAAATGGCTTTTCACAAACCTTGCAAATGAAATGTTTCCCTTCTGTATGAGTAACTGTATGAGAACTTAAAGAACGTTTGTGAGAAAATGATTTGCTGCAAATTTCACATACATAACATCTGTCATTGCTATGAATAAGTTCATGTGCACTCAGGAAACGTTTTTGAGAAAATTTTTTGTTACAAATTTTGCAAGAGAAAGGCTTCTCATTTGAATGAATAAATACATGTGTGGTAAGATTTCTTTTAAGAGAAAAAGACTTCTGGCAAATGTTACATACAAAAGGTTTCTCATTTGTGTGTGTATACATATGATCAACAAGTCCAGACTTTTTTAAGAATTCCTTGCAGCATACATCACAAGAAAATGGTTTTTCCTCTGTGTGATTACATGTATGTCTTTTTAGAATAGTTGGGTTATGAAATGTCTTCCAACACAAATCACATTTGAATGTTTTATCAGTGGAGTGAGTAAACATATGTGATTTATAACTACTACTTCGACTAAATGATTTCTTACAAACTTCACACACAAACGGCTTTTCTTTAGAATGTATGCGCAAATGTCTGGAAAGCACAGATTTATCATAAAAATGACTTTGAACAAACATTACATGAAAATGGTTTTTCATTTTTGTGAATTCGTAAATGTATTTCTACAGAAGATTTATGAGCAAATGTCTTAAAGCAAATATTACATGAAAACGGTCTTTCGTTTTGATGAGCTCGTACATGTTTTACCAGATATGATTTATCATAAAATGACTTATAGCAAAAATTACATTTGAAAGGTCTTTCATTTTTATGTATCATTGTATGTAAATTAAGAGAACGTTTCAAAACAAATGATTTATTGCATAAATTACATTTGAAAGGTTTGTTATCTCCCTCTATATGTATAGGATCAATAACGTTTTGCTTTAATGATATGTTACTGGTGTCGCATGTATTTAACTCATTATTACTCTGAACACACTTTTCAGAAATGTTTTATTGCTGAAACTAGAATCTAAATCTTTGTCATTATTTCTTAAAGTATCAATGTCTCCTACACAAGAATCACTTAATATCTTAAAATCAAAATCCTTGTCTAAAATTTGTGTATCTATATCAAATTCCTCTTCCAACAACTTTTTTATATTCATTTCACAAACTCCAGATGTTACAGGCAAATTGTCGATTTTATTCTCTTCGGTGTTGAACTCTTTTGGCTCCACATTCAAATGTTCTGAATATTTAACTGTAGATCCTTTATTCATCTTATTCTAGAAAGAATATAAATCATCTTTAGTTTTCTCACATATAACATAAAATTACCTTAAATTCTAATTATGTAAGATGCACTTACCTCTAACTCCATTGCAAGCATAACCTGATGAAGTGGTTCAACAATTTTATGTTTATCATAATTCTGATCAGCAATTTTGAGACATTCTTCAGCTTCTGTCTTTACTTCATACTTCATTTCCTGTTAAATGAAAATTATATTGTGAAATAAGGTAAATAAAGGCTTATTCTAGTTGTCTGCTTTTCAGTAATATTTCAAACACAGACTACAGTAGCAAAACTATTTTAAGCTTTAATATCTCATATCAACCCTGAAATGGTTAATTTTTAACTGGGCTTCAAAATAAGTTTCCTTTTCCATCTATGTCTTTTTAAACTTCATGCTCATCCATGACATCACATGCTTGTATACATTCCTGCACATCCCTATCTGGTGAAAATATCACATAGAATTTTTATAAGTGCATCTAATGTTTTAGTTCTGTTATCTTGGTGAGGCAGGTTAAGTCAGCCTGGCTTATATCTACAAAGTTTTGACTACCAATATATGGATTTGGTTAATTTATTTAAATATAATATTTTAATTGTAATTTTTTCCATAAATTTTTATTTTATTGAAGTTTAAAAGAACATAGATGGAAAAGGAAACTTATTTTGAGGCCCAGTTCATAAATAAACCATTTCAGGGTTGATTTGAGATATTAATTTTATTTTTAATACAACAGGTTTTCCTTCAAACTAAAGTAGTTTTATTCTTCCAGATAGAAATTGACCTCCATAAAAAAAAAAGTTTTGAACTTTCAATCTTCAGAACTCCAGATGACTACAGTAACTCCTAATCTACTGGAATCAATCTGTATTGAATGCTTATACCTGAACCTTTAATTTTGTGATTATCTGTGATTTCCAAAACATTTCTTTTTGAAAAATTTTGAATTATATTTTTATGAAAATTTTTACATTGCAATAATTTTCTGTTAAAATAAAGTTACTTATTGACTTTTAGGAATTACACAATGAGGTATTATTTATTTAAGTAAAATTTTATCACATCACCTCATATTCTTTTCCTTCTTAGACCAGTTTTGGGACCTTCTTTGGTTCCACCCTCAGTATTTTCACGACCATTCTTGTTGTCTTGTAGAGCTGCATTTTGCTCCCTCTATTCATAAATGGAAGAACCTAAAAATCAAATCTTTTTCTCCAAGAATTTCTAAGTTCAAATTGGACAGAGGGAAGAGGAAGTTGTTCTTCTCATTGACATAACATCAGTCAATGAGAGGGTACTGAAGATGAAGCTGCCAAGGCTTTGAAACCACAGTCTACGTAGAAGACTGGATATGAGGTGAGGTATGAAGTATTTTATTTAATCTTAAATTAAACCTCATAGTGATTTTTTCCTATAAAAATTCAATATTAGTAAACTTACTTCTGATTCCACAGGAATCATAATCTGATGAAGTGGTTCAGAAAATTCATGTTTATTATCAATCTCCAGAGAATCCTCATAATATTCCTCAGTTTCTGTCTTAATTTCACATTTTACTTCCTGCAAAGAATAACTTCATGTTAATGTAAACCATAAGAGTAAACTGAATGAAGCAAATTAAAAAGCTATTTCTTAAAATTTTCACATTATACCACACTTGTAAATGTAATATTAACAAAAATTAAACAATGTTTCTAAGTACGAAAGATAAAATAATTAGTCATTGAGTTCCATGAAGGTATAGGCCTATATTACCTAAGAAAAATTGGAAAAACTGCACTTAAACTAGCGTGAAATATTTTCTACGTCCTATAGAACAACAGTGTGCATGCTCCAGAGTTTATAGAGGCAGCGATAACCCACAATTGAACCACATATCGATTATCATCTGTCGCTATGAAATTTAAATGATCAATATTTGTTATAAATCCCCAAATCTATGTTTAAAAAAATGTATTAATAATATTAAGATTAGCAAATGTTTATTAAAAATGGGTGTACACTTACTTATCACTCCCTAACGCTGATCCGACCAGCGATAAACCAAAACAGCGATAGAAAAATCATAGACTAAGTAATATACTCTGTGGAGAAAATAGCAGTTAGCATCACAATATTGACTAACAGTATCATAATATTGTGATTTGCATATTTAAATAATTACTTCAAAATTGTCTAATGTTATAAAAATTGTTTGAAAAAGTTTAAAATATTAAATAATGTTAGTAAATACAGAAGAAGAGCTATAGTTTATAACAATATAACTGAAAAATCAAGCGCTAGTAGAAGTGCATTTGAGTCAAAAAATTGATTAAATTTGCTCCATTTTGTAATATTTATAAATTATAAAACTTTGATTCTTAATCTTGAAGATAGATATTGTCGATAATACTCCGAATAATAACATAGAATGTTATATTTAACTCAATTACTGGCAGGTTTAGGGGGACCCTTGACCTAATAGCCTGCTGCTGGCTTCACATCCACATTTGTTAATCACACAGGTAATCGAGTATCCATCCATTGTAGGAATGCCATATGGTCAGCGATCTTCGAAAATAAGCGGCGAACTAGAAGCGTAACGTTGGTTATTCACCACCAGACGAAACTAAAATAAACTGTATGGCGAACAGGCTTATAATATGAAATGGATTTTATAGAAATCACAACATACTATAACTTACGGTATTAAATAAGTGTTTCCAATTACCATCTTCAGTTGTATTCATAATATTTTTATACTTTGTCATGATGAATTGATGATAAAATAAAAGTAAGTGAATCGCTAGTCACCAAATCGTTCTCTATGCACCAAATTCTCTACAGGTTTATTAAGTCATATTATCTAGTGGACCATGCTCTAATCAACATCATCCTCCATTACAAGCTGCAAGCTGCAGAAAAGAGGGCCTGGTTGTATGTAGGACGGTTAAAACCCGAAACCACAACGGATACTATGAAGAAATTCCTTAATAAACGGGGATTCAAAGAGAATGTATCATGCTAAGAAATGCAGACACGCAGCAATACAAAATCTTTCAACGTAGGAATCCCCTTCGAAGCACTAGAGAGGGTAAACGAAACAGAATTCTGGCCGAAAGGGATCATAGTCAGAAGATTTCGTTTCTTTCGCCTCTCTCGAAGACAAGAAGGATACGCACTTGAATAAGACAAATAAACACTGTTTCGAAACAAAAGAACTGAAGGCATCAGAAAATAACAAAGACCTGAAAGTATTATGGAACGTGGAGGGACTAGTAAACCCACTACGATACATACCGGAATCGACGTTAAATAAAACAGACATACTAATCACAACTGAAACATTCCTTCTTAAACCAAACGGCATCCCTGAATTTTACGGAATACATGCGCTTGCCAAACCAACAAGAGGCAGACCAGAAGGGGGAGTCTCATGCTTCATGAGAGAATCTGCAGGAAAACTTGAAGATACGTACAAAGAAGAAAACATGGTCATAGTCCAAACATCAACACTAACAATTATTGGAATATATATGAATCCCGACAAATCTACAGAAGACATAATCTAAAAACTATTAACTGCACTGTCAAAGTTAAAGAAAGACACAAATACAATAATTGCCGGAGATTTTAATTGCAGAATCGATAAACCTAATCAGAAAGCAGAAATAGTAATAGAGACCTTACTGGAAGAAGGCTACTCGCTACTCAACCAAAAGGACGAGAAAACATACTTCGGACACAATGGATCCAGTACAATTGATTTAATATTTTACAAAGGAAAAGGAATAACCATCAAGAGGCATGGAGGACTCTGGAACTCTGGTGCCTCCATCATCAGGAAACACATTCCAATAGCAACGGACATACAAATCTCAGAAACATTGCAATCACAGCCGATTCCCAACAACACAAAACTATCACGAAGACTGGACATGGAGAAATTAACGAACTGGAATACTACAGAAGCTGAAGAACTTGCCTTGAAAGGTAAAACGGATGAAGCCCTCGAACTCGCCACCAAAATTATCCTAGAAACAGCTATAACACAAAAAAATAGAAGATCACAAAGATGGTTTGATTCAGAGTGTTATAAGAAAAGAAAAGAAACTCTAGCAGCTCTACACAGGGTAAGGAAAAAACAAACGGAGAGCGAACACTATATGTAAGCACAATGTAAAAAAGGAATATAAGCTACTTCTAAAACGGAAGAAAGACAACTTCGTAGAACAAGAAGCCAAGAAGATGGCGGAAGACGCGAGGAATGACCCTTTCATAGCACTGAGGAGAAAAACTATTATAAGAGCCAAAGAAATACCAATAGGTAAATGGAAGGTACACTTTCAAAACTTGCTAAACAAAAACAACACAGACATCGCTTACACCAGAAACGAAAACGAATCAGAGGAACCGACAACGAACCACAAAAACATCAAAATCACGACAACTCCAGAGGAAATAGAGGACATTATAAGACAGGCAAAAAATAAAAAAGCACCGGGACCAGATCGAATGTACACAGAACACATCAAAGAGTCCCTCGGGAAACTAATACCACTATGGACCAACATTTTCAACAACTGTCTAAACTCAGGTATACCAAACAGCTGGAGAAAATCTCTCATTAAAGTGCTATACAAGGGAAAAGCAGACACAAGCGACCCCAATGCTTATAGAGGCGTGGCACTTGAAAACAACCTCTTCAAAATATATATGAAGATCGTAACGAACAGACTAGAAGAAGTCTCAATCCTTGAATGTCAATTTGGCTTCACACGAGGTAGAAGCACTCTACAAGCCGTCAGGTGCCTAATGGGCGAAATAGAAGACGCCTTACGAAAACCCAGAGGAAAATACTATACTGCATT
The DNA here is from genome assembly GCA_030220185.1 of Diploptera punctata. Taxonomy (NCBI): domain Eukaryota; kingdom Metazoa; phylum Arthropoda; class Insecta; order Blattodea; family Blaberidae; genus Diploptera; species Diploptera punctata. Next base: position 100,977 of record JASPKZ010007995.1, on the reverse strand, counting down.
CATAGACTACAGCAAAGCATTTGACTCCCTGAACAGAAAACTCTTGATCCAAAAAATAAAACACATGATCGGCACTGAACATCCACTAGTCAACATTATAGAAGACGTTCTCCAATACAACTACATCGAAATAGAAGATGGTGTCACCAGATCAAAGATCATCACGCAGACGAATGGAGTCCTCCAGGGCGACCCCATAAGCCCGCTACTGTTTAACATAGCGACGGCAGACATAGTGGAGATACTCGAAGGAAAGACTGCAACCACATTAATAATGTATGCAGACGATATGGCCTTAGGATCGCCCAACCGAGAAGAACTACAAGAAACACCTTTAGAATTAGAAAGCTGGGTAATGAAAAACCAACTGAGCATCAATATGCAAAAGACCTGTCTGATGACATTCAGAAAAGGAGGGCGGACATAAAAAAATACATAATGACGCTATACAGTGAACCTATAACAACAGTCAACAAATTCAGATATCTAGGCGTAACCCTACAAGCAACAGGGAACTCGTTCAGATACCACATACAAGAAAGGACAGCAGAAGCCACGAAAGCGATGTATAGAATAAAGAACATTGCATCCTTATCACTAACGTCAGCCACTACACTTTTCAACACGACAATATCCCCAAAAATCACGTATGGGCTCGAATTAATATGGGAAAAATTAACAATCAGTGACTTAGAACGCATTGAGAAAGTAAAGGCATGGTTCCTAAAGTGTGCCCCTCAGAGTGGGAAAATATGCTCCATCAAGACTGGCATATGAGCTGGCCAAGGAAACTTTTTACATAGAAGATCTGAGACTCAGCCTACCATCTACCGGAGCCAGCAACAAGCTACTAGAACTGAGAAGAATGAAAAGAGCGGAGATAGATATCGACTTCTATGGGACGACTGCATTGCTCGATCGCAACTGGACCAAGGAGAACCAGGGGCAGAGAAACACCATTACAAGACTAGCCATTCACGGCTTCCACCACAAATTATGCAAGAACAGGACATTCCACACCCCGAATGACCAATGTGTGTGTGAATTGTGCGGACAGAGATGTAACCAATATCATATCACCGAGTGCCGTGAAAGAACAAAATCGATCTCAGAATATAGCAAAGAATAATACCCATTCGGGTGAACCTTCCATATTTATTATGTTCGACATAACACATGACATCGGACAGTAAAAACTTACAATTTATTTATTTTTAAAATTTTATATGTACCTAAATATAGTAAAAACATTTGTAAACATATTAGTATCAACATTTAATTTTTTATCTTTCATAGATTCTAAAATTATCGTAAATATGATAAACTATAACGTTCCGAAACAGTAAACAGAAAAAAAAAAGATTCAAACGGATTCATGTAGGTGATATAATGTACTTCAAGGGTGTTGTTATTATAATTAAGATATTTTTATTTTCGATGACAGTTTTCAATTTTATGAGGGATAGCTGCAGTACAATAACATCCAATAAAAAGAAATAACCAGGGTATTATTCACGTAAAATGGATTTAATTTCCAGCTATTACTTTTTTGGTTAGATGAATACTTAAAATAATATAAATATTTGTTTCTTCTATTTTCGTTAGATTGTGGCCCATCAACAGCACAACTGGTTCACTTCACAACCAAGCTCGCGCGCGTAGTTCTTGTGGTTCTCATTGAAACAGCTGACCCGCTTCAGCTGTGCCTTTTCAACTCTCATTACATCTAATAGATAATTAAAATAATTAGAAAAAGTTATATTTTTGTGTTTATATGAAGAAAGTTTTTTTCCTGCTATTTATATAACATTAATTCTTGATAGCTTTTAAATGTGGATTTTCCGCACGTTGTAAAATCTCTCCTCCAGTAAATGACAGATTAAATAATGCATAGTTGCATTTTTTCTACATTATAATATAAAAACAATTTCATAATACTTTTTTTTTTTTTTTAGTTTGTGATGTTCTTAATTAAATGCGCAGCGTAGTATAAAAGAGGCCTCTATACTTATTTTTGTATTGTATAGGTAACCCATATTTCTATTGTGCAGTACTTTTTAAAAAGAAAATAGCGGATTTATGTTTTTTTTTGAGAATATGACAAATAAATTCCAGTCCAGCATTTGATATACGATTGAGGAAAATTTGGAAAAAAATCTTAGGTGGGGTCGGTACCGGGGTTTGAGCCCAGAATCACACGTATACGTGTCTCAAACGCTGGCACTTGAGTCAACTCTCTCGGTGTATTATTATTATTATTATTATTAAACATCATCATCATCATTATTATTATCTACTAGCTCATACCCGGCGTGCGCTGCTACGCGTAAATAAATTAACTATTTTTATGTTTAGTTGAATAAGTAAAAAGAAAAATAATTATTAATTTATATCGTAATTATTTTAGATATCACATGCTGATTATCCGGCGTTGTTCGGGAATCTACTTATCCCGATCTTCTTGGCATCAATGAGCTGAAAGACAAAAATGGTTATTAACAGTTATCCGTAAAAGATAGACATATGCTGTCGCAGACATTTTCTTTTTGTTATGATATATTCAATTCTGTATACATTAATTTGGTGTATTTGTTATGGTTTAGGCAGCGTAAGTCATTTAAACGCCCAAAAAGCGACTTTTTTTTAGTGCACCGATACTTTTTTTTAAGTTCCGGCCCTATAGTTCGCAGGATAATATTTTATATACGTGTTAATTGTCCCAGAAAAAATCTCTAAATGATGGGGGGAAAATAATAATAATAATAATAATCCCATCCAAATCGACCAAGTAGTTTTTGAATCCAAAAAGGACTCACAGACATCAATTTTTATATATAAAGATATAATAAAATATGTGACGTAATTAGTGTTTTGTTTATTTATCCGTGTATTTTAAGCTATTTGATGAAGCATGAAGTCTACTTAATTAAGCACAAAATATAATGTTTATGTTTTAAAGCTTTGATTGTACGCGATAGATGTATCACGATACAAACCGATATAACCGAAATAGTGCTTTAGGGATCATGTACTGACTTCATTAAAGTAAACAAAACATACAGAACATGCTGCATGCAGTGGCGGATTTTCAAAGACTTATAATTCCACAGTTCTCAATGTGATCTATTTTTAAAGCATACTAACATTTTTAATTAAAAAAATATAAATATATTTCTACGAATATCAAGAAATCTTCTTCTTCTTCTTCACTTCCTGGTTTAGGCAAGAGTTGCCTGTTCCGTCTTCACTAATAGATCTAAGACCATCTCTTCCGAGGACGTCGACATCTCTTCTTCCTCTTGGAAAATAATGGAAGATTTTATTTGGTATTCTTCTTTCTTCCATTCTTTCTACATGTTCTTTCCACTGTATCTTGTTGTTAAATATCTTTTCTCTTATGGAGTAGATCTGCAGTTCTTCACAATCAAGAAATCTTATGTAGCATTATTATATTTATGTAATACTGTAAGTTTTATTTTTGATTAGTAAGTTCTGTTTTAACACTTAAAAATTCATTACGAAACATCATTGAGGTCACTATGTAAAAATCTAATATATAAAAATGAATGTTCGTTTATTTCTTTGTTCGCACTTTATGCGCGGCCATACCGTTGATCCGATTGTGATGGGGCTTTTTTCAAAATGTTCAGGAGATTTCCAGGATGCATATAGGCTATAAGAGAGTTGTGATACTCAACTCCTACACCCTTAAAAATCGCCCTTTGTATTGGAAAACGTGAAAAAAAGTAGCACTTTGGACGCTCAAATGCCTTACGCTGCCTAAACCATAACAAATACACAAAATTAATGTACATAGAATTGAATATCTCAAAAAGCTCTACAAAAAAGTCCGCGACAGCATATGTTTATCTCTTACGGATAACTCATAATAACCATTTTTGTCTTTCGTTTATGTCAAGAAGATCGAGACAAGTACGTAGATTCCTGTGCAAGCATAGCAGCACATGGCGGATATTCTTTTACGGATAACTCACAATAACGAATTTTGTCTGTTAGCTCATTTATACCAAGAAGATCTAGATAAGTAAATTTCCAGGTAATCAGCACGGGGAATCTTAAAATAATTACGATATACATTTATAATTATTTTTCATTTTACTTATTCAACTAATCATATGAAGCACATTCATTTTCGTCTTCCAGCTCATTTATGCCAAGAAGATCAGGATGAGTAGATTCCCTGACAACGCCGAGTAAACAGCACGGGGTATCTAAAAATAACTACGATATAAATGTTTCCTCTTACTTATTTAACTAAACATAAAACATTAATTTTCGCATTTTAGCTCATTTATGTCAAGAAGATCGGGGTAAGTAGATTCCCGGGCAACGCCGGGTAAACAGCACGGGGTATCTAAAAATAATTACGATATAAATTTTTTCTTTTACTTATCTGACTAAACATAAAACACAATAATTTTCGTATTTCAGCTCATTTATGTCAAGAAGATCGGGATAAGTAGATTCCCGGGCAACGCTGGGTAATCAGCACGGGGTATCAAAAAAATATAAATTTATAATTATCTTTCCTTATACTTATTAAACTAAACATAAAAACATTAATTTTCATTTATTTAGGCGTAGCAGCGTAGGCCGGGTATTAGCTAGTTAAAATATAAAATAGGTACCTGAGAGCTTTATAATGTTGTAAAATATCAAGAATATTATAACGTTAATGACGACTGAGATCTCAGGCACCTGCTTTATATTTTAATTTTTAAGTTCTATATTTTTGCAATTCCTAAATCCAGCTCACTTGAAGATAAGTTCCATTAATGTATAGTTTGACTTCACCAGGATATGCTATTACTCTATATTAGTCTAGATAATACCCGGCATGCGCTGCTACACCTAATTAAATTAAATGTGTTTTTATTTTTAATTTAATAAGTGAAAAGGAAAGTAGTTATAAATATATATCGTATTTATATTTAGATACCCCGTGCGTCTGAAAACGAAATAGACCAGTCATGGTGGCTGCTAGAGTAAAATTTTAATTTCGGATTTCAGGCAAACTCCCACTTAAAATGATCGGATTTTACTGAATTTTTTTTTATAAAATGTGCCTCAGGTAATTTTAATAGTACTGAGTTTCGTTGTGAAACGAAAAATTACGACCGATAGAGCTGTTTTTAAATTTCGGTTTCAGGTGAACTCCTCACCTAATGGTTTTAGAGAATAACAGATAGCGTAGATTGCCGTATCTGGATACCTGTATGTACAAATTTTTATAAATTTCATAAAAGATGTGAAAAACTTTCGGAGTTTTGCGAACACAAATAGCCTAACGTAGGCTAACTTTTCATATATAAAGGTATAAAATAAATAAATAAATTATATATCTTAATATATAAAAAATTCGTGTCACGTTGTTTGTCCGCGATGGAATCCTAAACTACTGAACAGATTTTAATAAAATTTTGCACACTGTGTGCAGTTTGATCCAACTTGAGACTTAGGGTAGTTTATAACCAAATTTACGGTCGCATTATTTTTTTATTGCAAATTATTTGTTTATTATTTAACAAAGAGTTATAATTATCTGTGAGTTCCATACTATTCTAACAGATGGCGGTGTAATTATCTGTGAGTTCCATACGATTCTAACAGATGGCGGTGTAAGGTAATTCGGTAAGGTAATTGGTTTATTATTTAACAAAGAGAGATACAGATGGCTGTGCTTTTTGTTGCAACCGCGAATTTCAATTGAATTACAAATATTGATTATTTCATAATTTAAGTGTGTTCAGTGTTTATTTTATTTTCAATATTATTAATTTCGTGTGTAAGTATTAATTTTAAGTAATCTGGCTGAAAGACAGCAACTTAATTAAAATTTTTAACGTATACCTTAGCCACAGCAACGCGTGGCCGGGACTTCTAGTGTATATATATATATATATATATATATTGCATTAGTATTAGGATTTTGAAACTGCCCTCAGCCATTAATGCAAATGAGAACCCGACATGTTTTTTTTTGGGGGGGGGACAAAAGACGAAAGACGACCGTCATGTACGGCTCACATTTCGTACCGATTGTCTTGAAATGTAGCAGGTTTTACCTCTTACTGCCCAAATTGGCCTTCGAATGCCAGTAGTGAAATCGTTTTAATTTTTATTTCAGAATATTCGGCTATTATTTAAAACATGTGACGCGACTTTTTTAATTCCTTCATAAATTCCTGTCAAGTTTTATTCTTATGGTTCCATTTTTCAAATTATTTCCCACCATTTACAATGATTTGTACATTTTTTCTAACGATTATTTCAATATCTTTTTCTATGATATTTAACTACATATGTAGCATGAAGACGTGGCAGCCATTTTGATTTTAATCAATATTCTAATAAAAAACAAAGTCGTGTTCCAGTGCAGCCAACATAGAGTATGCACTAATTAACTATGCACATATACTTCAGAATTTCAGAACTTACTATTTATTTTTGGTGGTTGCATTCTTTCACAACTTAGAGTGCTTAAATTGCTTTAGGTTAGCTTTTAGATTGGTCTTTCACAGGTTACAGTGCTTAAATTCCGTTAGGTTAGCTTTTAGGTTCGTTAAATATCGTGTATATGTTGGCTGCATCCCGTGATTCCTTAGTGTTGGCGCATGCGCATGATGTATGATTGGAACTTGTAAAGAATCCCCGAACATTGTTTCAATCATTGATACTGAATATACCATTAATACATTACATGGTGTATTATTTATATTATTCTTATTTTTATTTATATAACGCAGAGTATTGTTTTCGTGTTATTTACATTCAGCATTTAATTGTATTATTTTTAAATTTATTAGTATTTTTCAATTAGATAATAGCAGATGAAAAGAGAGTAATTAGCAGAGTAAAACATCCTTCACAGAACAAATAAATCTATTACGTATAAGGTAATTATGTGTGTGTATTATGTATGTGGTTCAGAGACATGGACAGTTAAAAGGTGCGAAGCTAACAAGTTATTAGCAACAGAGATGGATTACTGGAGATCATCACGGAAGTCTAGATTAGAAAAAAAAATAGAAACATTGAAATTAGAAAAAAATGTGACAGTTGAATGTCCACCGTTATGGTCTCGAGGTAGCATGCAGCGGGCCCAGGTTCGATTCCCGGTCGGGACAGGCTCCTGGGTGAGGTTTTTTTCGGGTTTTTCCTCACCTGTAAGACTAATGCCAGGAAGCTTAGAGCCCAACGGTTCCCAAAAATCATCCGGCCATCATTATCATCTTCATCCTTATCATTATCATCATCATCCTTCACCGATGTGGAAAGCAACGGATAGTTACCACACCTATAATTCTCTACTAAAGCTGCAAAGCATAGCATGAAAATACTATGATTGCAGAGAAAGACCTGTCCTCGGGCGGAATTGCTATGGATGGATGGATGAAAGTTAAAAAAAAAAGTATCACAGACAATTAAAGAGAGACGATTAAGGCAGTACAGACATCTCAAGAGGATGATATCTGATAGAATCCCCAAGAAGATCTTGGAGTGGAAAATAGATAGGAAAAGAAGGAAGGAAGAAAATACTTAAAGAATATCGGATGGACGGTGCGAGAAGAAGTATACATGAGCTGGGGATTTATAGATGAATATTTTCATTTTCGTTACAATGGAGAAGCCGAATTTCTTGAGGATGACAGAAAACCATTTTTATTTTGGATAAATTCCGAAATTAAAAAAAATGTATTTCTTAAATTTTAATCCCACATTACTGAATTTAGTAAAACTGTTAAGAACTGAAGGACAACTTGATGGAAGTAACTATATAAATATTTAAGAAGGAAATGCCAGAAAGTAACGTATCATGTATGGTTAAACATCTATTTTCTGGATTATCGTTTAAAAGTGTACAAATTTTCATGCTGTTATGCCCATAGTCGTAGTTTTTTTTATATTTTCCATATGAAGCAATAATATAAAATATATCTAAACAAAACAACGTGGGAATAAATCCACTAATATTTAAGTGTTCATGTCCCCCATGATTTAATTCATGTAGGGCACATCCTCATAAAGTCCTAACATTCCATGTTCCTAGGAATATGTCCCTGTATTTGAGCCTTTGGCATGGGTTCCCTGAAGTAGTCCCCGCCCGGAGAACCGAATGGGGGACTATTTGACCTCCGGAAAATTTTACCCCAGTTGAACCCATGTCCGTATTTCTTGACGGTTGTATTTTTACGGTGAAAGATCGTCACTCTTTCGACCAAGGTACTTTTTTCGTCTGGCTTATCACCTTCGACCAGTCCGGCATGGGTAACCCTATCGGCAGCAATGCTACCGCCGGCATAGCTCTCTGGATCATTTAAGCACGCAAGCCACTCCACCACGACAAGGTAAAGATACCATGGAGGGAATGCGATGGGCAGGACATGTTGCACGTATGGGGAATGAAAGACTTGCATGGAAGCTTCTTGTAGGAAAGCCAGAGGGAAAACGCCCAGTTGATAGACCAAGAATAAGGTGGAAGAATAACATTAACTATGATTTGAGGGAAGTAGATATACAGGGAATGATTGGAAAGCATTAGTTCAGGATAGGGATGTATGGAGAGCTTATGTCCGCGCGGCCGTGAACCTACGGGTTCGATAGTGCCAGTGAGTAAGTAAGTTAGTAAGGGCACATCCTCATAACCACATTATAGTCCATAAATTAATCCAGACTCTCAACTTCCATAATTAAAATTTAAAACCAGTAATTTCACGAGAATTTTGGATATCTTTTGTAAATTAATTGCTCCTTATTTTGGGATATAGCATCGAAGTTGTTCAAACCTCATAATATTTAATACGAGCATTCGTGTAGTTCTCATAAAATGCTTAAGTAATTTCTTTTTTACACGCTTTATATTAGCTTGACCTGTATCTCTCTATGTAACGGACCTGCATCTATGTAACTGAATCTTTGAACACGATTTTCACCCGCTTAAAAATATTGGATCTGCTTGAAACTTCGTATACTTGTAGAGGACTCATGACCATACAATAATTTTATAATTTTTTTTCTAAAATCCTGGTCAGAATCATCAGAAAATAAAAAAATTAAATTAAAAGCCAATATAATAGGTTGCAGACTTATCGACTTTTTGTCAATCGTTGTAAGAGCTCAGTTGGTAGAGCGGTGGACTGTAGTGGCTATATCAGTAATCCATAGGTCGCTGGTTCAAATCCGGTCCGGAGGATTTTTTTTTTAGAAGAGTATTAAGCAATTACATTTTCATGGGATTCCGGTTTATGACAATCAATTAAACTAAAAATTTAGAAAATAAATAATAGTTTAAAAAACTAAACGAACACGATTTCTTAGAAAACCAAACTGAAAAATGAAACATAATTTTAATTTCCAACACGCTTGGGATAAAATTAAAGTGATCAACAAAAAAATCATCTCCAACACATCTGGAATAAAGCTAGAGTTATCTACAAAAAATAATAATTTTACCATCAAAAGCGTGTGGTGCTTTTTATGTTTTTTTTTTTCGTTTTCTTCTTAGAGACTTTACTTAGACCAATATCTGCTTATTATAAAATATATTAATTTATATAGAGCACCTCACGCTTTTGATGGTAAAATTATTTTTTTTGTGGATAACTCTAGTTTTATTCTAGATGTGTTGGAGATGATATTTTTGTTGACCACTTTAATTTTATCCCAAGCGTATTGGAAATTAAAATTATGTTTAATTTTTTAGTTTGGTTTTCTAAGAAAGCGTGTTCGTTTAGTTTTTTAAACTATTATTTATTCAGTTGAGAAAACCACTGTTAAACGGTTAATTTTATTTTAGATTGGTCAAACTGTTTTGCTATTACGTAATAGAACATGGAGAAAGAATCGTTTCACCGCCAGGTTAGAGGTAACTGAACGAGCCCCTTAAAGATACCCAATAGAGAAATTTAGCTGCCATTGAACCATTTGTTCCAACATGCATTGCATTGTGTGACAGGACTCGCGGAAGAATAGGTAAGAGATGTGGTGGTTTTTTATAATATTGTAAGTCATAAGGGATCCATCCCTTGTAATTATAATATGATATTTAAATCTTTTGAATTTTGGTGATATACGTTATTCCCAACTAAATTGAAAGCAATGTAACTGCAAAATCAGGACTGAAATATAGCAGAGAAAATTGGATACTATATTCTAAAATCAAATAAAAATTGCAAACGGCATAAATGAGATTTTTACTTTAATTCATAGGGAATCGTGTAATTATATGAAAATAATTTAACTTTTTTTTTCTAAAAGCGTAGGAGTATTGAGCCGGAACAGATCATGGAGCCTATACCGTGAAGATGACTCTTTTCTAATGAAATCTTTGACAAAAATGGACGAGCAAAGAACACAAATATACGCGATAAATTAAAAGTTCAAAATGTAGTTGAAAAAATTCAGAATTATCAAAGCAGTCCGTTACAACTTGTCTTAAGAATGTAGCAGAGAAAATTAGATACTAAATTGTAAAACCAAACCAAAATTGCAAGCGGCAAAGACGAGCTTTTTACTTTCACTCCTAGATTTAACAAAAATGGACAAGCAAACAAACACAGATATACGCTATAAATCAAAAGTTCCTAATATATTCTAAGAAATTCATAATTATCAAAGCAGTTGATTAAAACTTGTCTAAAGAATGGACCCACCTCGCATTCCTAAATTAGCATTGCAATATCAACCTAATGGGCTTCGAGATAAAGGAAGATCAAAATTAAGATGGACTGACCAAACACACCTCGAGATCTCGTATGAACAGGCTCAAACGACCTATACCTAAATAAGTCCATGATGAACTAATTTTGAATAATACTTGCTTATTAAAATTAATGCTGATTTTTTAAATTATTAATATTATTATATTTCCCATAAATTAACATGAGTGGAACGAGAGCCCTATGTAGGCCTTGGCCTTTTTCAGAATCCGCCGCCATCATCTGTTCACTACTTCCTACATTTGGCGTAACAGCCCTTAGTTTGACCATAGCATCCTTAAAGACCGATGCTACCACATCTCTTTCTGCGGCTTTTTTGATTTGATCTTTCCACTCATAATTTTCAGAGGCCTTCCATGTCATTAATCTGGGTCTTTCTCGCCTTTCTTCTAGCTTCGTTTCTAAAGTCTTGTAACCGTTCTTTTATGAGGCATTCTCATTATATGACCCAACCATTCCAATCAGCGAGCTTCAATAACTGTTACAGCATTATATGAACATTTTCTCTAATTTATTGTAATTCTCCATCTTCCATTCTCCGGTCTATATATATTACGTAAAACTTTTCTTTTCCACGTTATTATTTTTTTCATTTTAGCTGTTAGAGTCCAAGATTCTAATCCATAAAAAGCCATTGCCTTACTGTGCTGCAGTCTTCCAGTTTCTTCCGGTAAATTAACAGTAATATCAATTATCCAACTTTTATGCCTGTATTTTAATTTGAGCAGTTAATTTCCCGTTCAGAAGATTAAAAATATTAAAATACGTATATTTACGTAAATTGAGGATTCTGATGATCGTGCACCAGTAGGCCTATCTGAAATTAGAAGTTTTTGAAAATCTAGATAAAAATTGCCAGAGTAGACCTAATGTAAAATTTAGTAATATATTTTGCTTCAAATAAAATAATTCGTATATTTAGTTATGACGTGGGGCATTCTTAAAAAAATAAATTTTGTATATCTGTAAATCTAAAAAAATAATTTTTGAGAGGGATGGTTGTTGCCACCGGAAAGTTTTATCTGATTTTCAAATTGCAGATTCCCATTACCTTAATTGCGACAATGTACGATTCCTTAATATACTCGAACTTCATGGAATTATTTAAAAATCGCTAAAAGAATATTTTCGGTATAAATTGCTCACGAAGTTGATAATCTATATAAACTAGCAAATACCTGGCGCGCTCTGCTACGCCTAAATAAATTAAATGTTTTTGTTTCAAATTTTATAAGTTCAAAGAAAATTGCAGGTTAAAGAAATTGTATGGCATACATTATGACAAACCAAACATGAGGTTCGCGGTCGTCAGAATCAATTTTTAATTTCGGTTTTCTGGTACACCCCCACTTCTAATTGTCGGATTTAGCAGATTTTTTTGACAAAACCTACCTCGAGTTATTTTAATATAATATACTGAGTTTCGTTGTGAAACATCGAAAATTGTGACGGCTAAAGCTATTTTCAAATTTTCGTTTCAGGAGAACAACTAACCTAATGGTTTTAGAGAATATTCTATATCGATTAAACATTACCCGTACTTGAAAATCTGTATGTACGAATGTTCATAGATATGTTGCGTGGTTTATAGACGTTTATAATTCACAAATATGCATACATTCGATTTTATATAATCTATTTACACTTATTACCTTATGTTATTAGAACAAGTTTCGGTTATTATCGCTTATCGCGTTATAATTTGTTAATCTTTAACTAAATTTTGGACTTGAATTTGTACGATCGGATATTCGTGAGATTTTTCCACCTTCGGAGTTATTCAGAGTGAATTTTATAGGTTCCTGGTGCATTTATTGGGTTAATTTAGATACATTTTAGTTTAGATTAGCTAAAAAAACTCCACGGCGCGACAGGCCTTAGTAGGCACTTGGCTTACCACCCGGCTGCTGATCTCACATCCACACGTGTTAATCTCAGAAGTAGACGATAATCTATCGGTGTAGGGGTGACATGTGGTCAGCATGTTGGTTCCCCAGCCGTAAAAATTGGTTCTATCAACTTGTAGCCACTACTTATTGTAGGCTACATACCCAAATATCTCACGATGCTGGGTGGGCACTGGTTCCGTACTACCCGAAATTCCTTGTGAATTTTTTTTTCTCCCATTGGGACTTGAACCAGCGCAAGTCCCGTAGCTCTGCGCCAAGGCATCTTGCTTTAACCACTCGGTTACGGCGCGGGACTAAGTTTAGATAATATTAGGTTTATTTGGTTGATGCAGGCCTATATCTTGCAAAAAAATAGGTCTCCCAATTTTCGTAAATCATTTTTATAATAGGACTAATATTGGCATTTTTCATGAAGTTGCTCTGGATAACCACCAAACAAATTTTTAAATGGTTTAAAAGGAAAATGATACTCGTAAGGGTTTATGAATGTACCTTCAAATTTAAGGCATTAGAAATGAGATTCTAATCACTTAAATAGATCACAAAATTATAATATGAGGCATTAAAATAAAGAAGCCCGTCACGCAGAAACTGTATGAATCAACTAAAGTTCATCTAGATGAATTTATACTCAGGTTTTTCTGATTCACGAAATATAATCGATGGTTCATTAATGGTATATATACAATTTCGTTGCGAGAAAAACGTGGCGGCCGCTAGTTCGATTTTTAAATTTCGGCCTTGAATCCTCTGTTTCGGTTTTCAGTCAAACTCGCATTACTAATTGACTGATTTTGCTGATTCTGAAGTAATAACTTTGTCGTTATATTTTAATTGACTATACAGAGTTTCGTTGCAAAAAATAGAGAACTCCGTCTGGTAGAGCGGTTTTTTTTATTTTCGGGTTTAGGTGAACTCAATTGTCGAATTTTGTTGGTTAAGGAACTCAACTTTATTTATCTTAATTATTCTATGTCAAATTTTTTTCTGGGGGGAAAAAAAAATACAGCCACTAATACTAATTCCGTGCTAAGTTCCAGTTGTACTGTAAACAAACTTACATAAGGTATTACTCCGCCGACTCTGTCTATTGGGGAATCGTGGTGCTACTTTTACCCACCATGAGACTGAATAATGTAAGGAACTGTCATCAATAGAAACATTGTTCTTGAGAACATCATATTTTATGTGAAATGAGACTAAATACACAGTAAGATGGTACCAATGATTTGGAACTTCCATTTATTATTTATTTATAACAAAATATTATATATGGGCCTACCTAATCAGACATTAACACTTTTTTCATTATGTTGATATGTTTTATTTACAATTTCATTATGTGCAAAATATATGTTCTATGCTGACTCACCTGCAAATTCTTCTGTTATTTTCAGCACATCCACAATGGCTAATGTTGGATATTTTTCACTAAACTATTTGAAAACATTCAAAATAATTTGTTTCTCTTCACTTTTCAAATTATTTATTTTCCAGTGTTTTAAGAAATTCTACAGAAAGTAACCATTTTGAAACAATAGAAATTTCAACATATTCTGCATTGTGCTTGCATAAGGAAAAAACCATTGCTTATTTAATCCATTCAATTTTTTTTTGTTCAATGCCACCTGTTTGTCATTTGACATTTCAGGTATTCTCTCCTGGCATTGGCATATTGTAACCCACTTTCGAGGTTGGGGCGCCTGAAAGGCAGGGTTATGCTGCCCGAATGATATGATGGGCGACAATGATGGGTAATGATGTGCCAGGAGAGGCCTTAAACTTAATCTAATGAGTGAATATGATATTAATTATAATGATGGCCAGATGATGTTCGGGGACCGTTTGGGCCTTAAAGTATCCTGACACATTTGTCTCACAGGTGAGGAAGAACTCCAAAAAAAAAAAAAAACCTCACCCAGGAAACTTGTCCCAAGCGGGATCGAACCTAGTCCTGCTGTGTGACAAGGCAGCACGCTACCTCGAGACCACAGCGGTGGACTACATTAAAATTGTAATCATATATTTTTAGATCCTACATAACTTATATGGACATGTGCTAAATAATATAATTTTTGTTTGTATTTTCTTTTTTCAAGTGCTAGAGAATGAACTATATTTTCTTACATGCTTAATGGTAAACCATTATTATGGATCAAAATGCAGTCATACATTTGGGTTGTTTACATTACAACTGAAACTTAGCTTGGAAGAGGTATAGAACATTGATATATATATATAATCATTTGGTATAATGATGGCTGTTGCTGTCTTCTGGAAACCAAATGCCATTCCTCTCTGTCCATCTATTGATCTTCCTCCAACCCTCTGATATTCATAGCCACTTGTACCCCTTCTATCCAAGTTTTCTTCGGTCTACCTCTCTTCTTCCTTTTCATTTTTAGGCAATCTTTGCTCTGGCATTCTTTTGACATGGCCATAGCACTGTAATCTTTTCTTTTCTATAGCGTCCATGATGTCTGGCTCCTCTTGCACACCCATAATTTCTCTTATTTCTTCATTTTGTATTCTATCCATTCTAGATATTCCAGCTGATTGTCTTAAAACATCCATTTTTGTACTTAAAATTCTTTTCGGCTCAACTGCACTTCTACTAGCACTTGATTTTTCAGTTATATTGTTGTAAACTATAGCTCTTCTTTTGTATTTACTAACATTATTAAATATTTTAAACTTTTTCAAACAATTTTTATAACATTATTAGACAATTTTCAAGTATTTATTTCAATATGTAAATCACAATATTATGACACTGTTTGACAATATTGTGATGCTAACTGCTATTTTCTCCACAGAGTATATTACTTAGTCTATGATTTTTCTATCGCTGTTTTGGGTTATTGTAGGTTGGATAAGCGTTAGGGAGTGATAAGTAAGTGTACACCCATTTTAATAAACATTTGGTAATTTTAATATTAATATATTATTCTAACATAGATTTGGGGATTTATTGCAAATATTGGTCATTTAAATTTCATAGCGACGGATAGTAATCGAGGATGATAATCGATATGTGGTTCGATTGTGGGTTATCGTTGGCGCATGCGCACTGTTGTTCTATAGGACTTTGAAAATATTTCACGCTAGTTTCAGTGCAGTTTTTTCTTCTTTTCATTTCCCTGGTAGGAATTTGCCAGACTTCAGCACCACATGTTAAAATGCTCTGAATTATGGTTTAATATATTTGTAATTTTCTATTTTTTGTAATATCCTTGCTCCCCCAAATAGAGTTTAAAGCATTTATTTCTTGTTTTGTTTGTGTGATTCTATTTTTAATTTCCACTGTGTTATCGCCTGAATTGTCTAATTTTGTTCCTAAATAAGTGCATTCAATACTGAGTTTTAGTTCTTTTCCATTGTTGAAATTTATATTTTTCATTTCTTCTCCTATACACAGATATTTAGTTTTCTCTATATTTATATGAAGTATACACATATATGGGGCATGCTGTAGCGTAGTGGTTAAGGCACCGTGCTACAGGCCGGAAGGTCGAGGGTTCTAGTCCCAGTGGGGTCAGGATTTTTAAACTGACCCAAACCTCCTGGCAGCACAATGGTCCTGGGGTCGACTCAGCCTCTAACGAAAATGAGTACCAGACGCTTGTTCTGGAGGTAAAGGCGGCCGTCACGCAGGGCTGACAACTCGGCTGACATTAAGTGCTGATTGTCCAGAAAAAGTGGGAGCCTTAACCTCCTACTACCTCAAGGACCTTCTGAGGCCTGCAGTGGGACTACTTTACTACTTCTTCTTCTTCTTCTTCTTCTTCTTCTTCTTCTTCTTCTTCACTTCCTGATTTAGGCAAGAGTTGGATTTTACTTTCTTGTATGGTAGTGGTAATCCAAGATTCACTCCCATACAAAAGGATAGGGATAGCCATTGTTCTATAAAATTTTTAATTTTGTTTGTTTATGGGCTTTATTATTCAATGTTCTATTTATTGTACCACAAATAACTTGAAACTGATGTGTTTTGTGTTCAATATCTTTATCATACCCATAGTTGATGTCACATCCTAAATATTTAAAGTGGGATACTTGTTCAATAATTTTGTCTCTAATTACTATTTTTGCACGCAGAGTATTCCACAAAATGCCATTACTTTTGTTTTACTTATTGAAATTTTAAAATTATAATCGCTACATATTGCATTTAGTTTGTAAGCAGCCAATTGTAACATATCTTCATCATGGTGTAGTAAGACTAAATCATCGGCGAAAAGTTAATGTGTGAGTTATTGTTCAATCTAAGGCCTTTGTCCATTATAATTTTTCATTGTTTCATAATGTCGTCGATATATATTTTAAAAAGAGTGGGCGATAGTCTACACCCTTGTCTAACTTCTTGATTTATTAAAATTTCTTCTGACCTTTTTCCATCAGTTTTTATCACTACTTTAGTTTCTTCATATAAGCCTTGGACTGATTTTATTAGATGGTGTGGATATCCTTGTTCCTTCATTATTTCCCATAGTATAGATCTATTTACTCTGTCAAAGGCCTTTTCAAAATCAATGAACAACAAATATTTGCAGGTTAAATTCTCTTCTCTTTTCAATTAGTCTCTTTATAATGAACACATTATCACTACAGGATCTACCTTTCTGAACCCTGCTTGTTCTTCTTCTAAGAGTGTGTCAGATATCTTCTTCAATCTATTATTTATTATTTTTGCATATAATTTATAAGTGGAGTTCAATAAGCTGATACCTCTATAATTTTTACTATCTAATCTCTTTCCTTTTTTGAAGAGTGATATGACTTCACCTATCTTCCAATTCTCAGGTATTTTACATGTCTTCCAACATTCATTTATTAAGTTTAATAATCTTATTTCTGCAAATAAACCTGCATACTTTATAAGTTCATTGTTTATACCATCTATACCTGGTGCTTTTCTATTTTTCATTTCTTTCGATGCCTCTCTCATTTTGCTTAGAGTAATTCTGTCTATTTCTGATTTATTTTCACTTTCAGAAGGGTGTTTTATAACTAATTCTTCTTCGTTACACCATAATTCTCTGTAGTGATTCTCCCATGTCTTCAGATCAATGGTATTTAGTTTTGCAGTATCTTTTTCTGTTGTATTAATTGTTTCATTACTTTAAATGCTAACGATTGTCTGCCATGTACATCGTGCTCTATTTTGGAAATAAATCTTTCCCAGGAATCTTTATGAGCTGTTCGTTATTTGTTTTGCTCTATTTCTTTTTTGTTTATATATAGTTCTAGATTCTTCAGTTTTCTTTTGTAAGTACTCTAAATAAGCTAATTTTTTGTCTTGCACAGCCTCCTCTATTTCGTCATTCCATATCCTTAATCCTCTTTTGTTGCGAATCTTTTTCTTCTTTCCTATAGCTTCATTTGCAGCATTTATAATACACGTTTTCATATTTTCCCACACTTCATTTAGATTATCATTAATTGCTTTTCTTTCTAAGTGTTCTTGTAGCCTTTTTTGGTATAATTGTCTTATACATTCTTCTTCAAGAAGATATACTTTAAAAACCTCTTCTTTTATTCTTTCTTGAGTTTTTGGATTTTTCCATTTGGCTATTATAAGTATCGTGGCTACCAATAGTTTACTTTATATATATATATATATATATGTAGTCATTTTCAGTGTCTATTAAGTACGATTAATGAAGATTTGTAAGAATTATTTAAAAAAAAAAACAGAACTTCGGTATGTTTCTTTGTCTTCTTCTTCTTCCTTCAAGTATTAGCCCAAGGCCTGGTTACGATCCTATAGAAAATGTTCCCTTATGGGAAATATGTTTCTTTGTATTTAACGTAAATACTACAATCTATGTTTTACCAAGTTTATATCATGGGGCATTTACAGTTTTATAATTGTTTTATAATTGTTGAATTTATTATTATTTTTATTATTTTTTTAGTGGTGGAAGATGGTCGTGAGGAATCTCCCAATGCTTACTATGATGAAATGAAACTTCAGAATATTTGACGGAGTAGCAGATTGTACAGCTCGCCGATCTCTGGAGAACATGTAGCAACCAATCAGATGGTGGGCCGTCTGCTGTGATTTTTCTGGACAGTCGCGATAAGGTAGAGCAGTTTTGTTCATTTTGTGTACATAAAATTTAAATTGGCCATGATTGGTGAGAAATTGTGTAGTTGTGTAATTGGGCCATAGGGATAGGGACAGTCTATGGGGAATGTTTGGAATAAAAATTTTGGTATGAGAGGCATCATTGGATTTGGTGTTAAATGGAATTTCAGATTGATTAGAGGGATTGAGTTAGTCAATAGTAGTTTTGTAGCTAGCAGAGAACCTCAAAAGCTTCATTACTACGAATTTGCTAAAAAAAAAAAGGGTTCTAAAAGTTTAGCAATAAATTTTTGCACATAAAGTGTGATTATTTATAATTATCAGCTTCACACACAGCATTAAAAGTTATAAAATAACTAGGGGACACAAAAGGTAATATCCAGAGGTTGTTTACTAGGAGACATCATTGAAAGTTGTCATATAGTTAATTTAGTGAAAAGATCATTCTATAAAAAATTAAATTAATGTTTTTATTACTTCACCTCATATGCTTTTTCTTCTAGAATGCAGTTTCAGAGCTATATTTCCATCATCAGTAGCCTTTCATCAACCTGTGTTAAGTCGTTTCTTGGAGGTTTTCTTCTTCCTTCCAATGATAGAAGGAAGAAGAAAACTGCCAAGAAATGACATAACACCAGTCGACAAGAGGCTACTGATGATGGAAATATAGCTCTGAAACTGCAGTCTAGAAGAAAAAGGATATGAGATGAGGTAATAAATATATTAATGTAATTCATAGTTAAATATGGGAAATAACATTACGAGGTTCTTAATTTACGATATTAATGTAATATTTAAATTAAACCTCAGTGTTTTTTTTCCCTGTGAAAGTTAAATAAATCATTCTATAAGTTAGTTTGGAACTAGCCTCGTGGGCTAGTGGTCAGTTTCTGACTACACTTCATGAGGTCCCAGATTTGATTCCCAGACAGACTATAGGAGTTTTTCCTTAAAGGAAGTTATTCCCATGGTATGAATTTAGATTAAGTTTAGATTAAGAAGTCTTCTGGCACTTCATTATCATTTATCACTCATCACATTTAAACACATAGTTTGAACCTTGGAACCTTCAGGCTAGACTAATAAATATTTTTCATATCTTGTTTTTTTTTTTGGAATGAAAATGTGTTGCCTGCTTATCAGATAATATTCATGCTAGATATGATTCCCAATTGTTAATCATTAAATTAATATTAATTTAATAAATAATGCTATAGCTGTGTGGATTCCCTTCATGTCTGTTTAATGTAGAAGCCATTCAATGTATATTTGTGAATGGCGATTCATTGAATTTGAATGTGGAACCAGTAGAGCAAGGTAAAGGAAGAATTTATGCTTGGATGGGAATGAAGCCTGAATTAGCTCAGTGGTCAGAGCATCAGTATGTAAAGCTGATGGTTCGGGGTTTGATTCCTGATTCAGGCAAAACTTTTTCTTTTCACCACTGATTACAGTGTTTAATCATGTTTCTTCTATATCCATCAAAAACATATTTAGGTTAGATTAGGTAGGTATTTACCAACTTTGCTTTTTATTAGCATAAGTTGGCTATTCTGTTAAAGGATATCTTCCTTTGTTAAAATGTGTATTTTAGAGGAAGTAGCTGAATTCAAATACATAGGAACAATAATCACAAATAGGAATGAGATGCACAAGGAAATTAAACATAGGCTCAATTCTGGAAATGCGTGCTATTATGCATTACAGGGACTCTTGATGTCCCAACTCCTTAAAAAAAACGTTAAACTGAAAATATATAAAACTATTATTCTACCAGTTACATTATATGGATGCGAAACATGGACTCTTACTTTAAGGGAGGAAAGGAGATTACGAGTATTTGAGAATAAAGTTCTTAGGAAAATTTTTGGACCAAAGAGAGATGGACATGTAAATGGAGAAGACTACGTAACAGTGAACTATATGGTCTCTATTGTAAGTCAGATATAACAACAGTTAAGTCTTGTAGACTGCGATGGGCAGGACATATGGCACGAATGGGGAATGAAAGACTTGCATGGAAGCTTCTTGTAGGAAAACCAGAGGGAAAACGCCCAGTTGATAGACCAAGAATGAGGTGGGAGAATAACATTAACTATGATTTGAGAGTAGATTATACAGGGAATGATTGGAAAACATTAGCTCAGGATAGAGATGTATGGAGAGCTTATGTCCGCGAGGCCATGAACCTACGGGTTCGATAGTGCCAGTGAATTAGTTTATTTTCACCTGAACTTCCCATTCAATTTAAAGGCTTTTTCGCATTTCTTTGGGAGAAAAAATACATTTTCCTCTGAATGTATGTACATGCTGCTACAATAGCTTTTGTTTTTATTTGAATTTTGTTGATTAATACATGGCACAAAATCCTTGGTATACGTGAGAGGGTGTCGTGTAATTGCAGTCAAATTTGATGCGTAACACTATTTTATTTTTTAAATTGTTTGCATTATTTCCAGTAAAATGATTTTTTTTTTCAAACTGATTTTTACATGGGAAAAGATTTTTTTAGTTTACTAATGCCGAGCACTTTACATTTTTTTTAAAAAAAAAAGGTACTGAGAAGAATATTGGGAGTAGATTGCGTAGATAACATCTGGAGAAGAAAATATAATAAAGAATTAATACAATAATTATTATTAAAACATCTTGATACTGTCTCACACATAAGGCTTGGCCGTTTGAGATGGATTACTTACTTACTTACATACTCACTGGCACTATCAAACCCATAGGTTCATGGCCGTGCGGACATAAGCTCTCCATACATCCCTATCCTGAGCTAATGCTTTCCAATCATTCCCTGTATAATCTACTTCCCTCAAATCATAGTTAATGTTATTCTCCCATCTCATTCAAGGTCTACCAACTGGGCGTTTTCCTTCTGGCTTTCCTACAAAAAGCTTCCATGCAAGTCTCTTTCATTCCCCATATGTGCAACATGTCCTGCCCATTATGGATTGGACACATTAATAGAAAGCCAAATAATAGAAAGGTGAAACAAATCTTCCGTTCACAATCTCAAGGAATTAGATTAAGAGGAAGACCTAAGAATAGATGGTAGGATTCTGTGCACCAGGATCTTAAAAAATGTCAAATAAACCATTGGGAAAAGCTTTCTATGGAGAAGGATGTCTGGAAGAGGCTCATTGAGGAGGCGAAGATCCTTATTGTGCTGTAGTGCCAAGAAAGAATAAGAAGAAGAATGCTGAGCACTTGGCAAGGAAGCCATCATGGAAAAACTTACCATGTTTCATTGATTTTCCACGTAAAACTCAAATTGGGAAAAGATAAGGTTAAAACTTTTTCTGGCCAATTACTCATTTCTAAATGGAATATAAACCTGTCCTACATTATCTTCAATATTGTGTAAATAATATTTTTTTAAAGTACAGGTTATCATATCTACTGCTGTACCTTCAAAATATTTTTTTTAGTTTAACATTTTTTTAGACAATTTTAATGACAAGAGGCCCTGTATGCATAAGAGTATGTGCATCCAGAATTGAGTGTTTTTTTTCTGCACCTCATATCTGTTTGTAATTGTTTCTAAGTATTTGAATTCTTCCACTTCTTTAGTATTCCCTCTTTTGTTGTTTAGTGACCATTCCTATTTAATAATTTCTTTACTTTTCTTGTATTTTAGAGATGTCAGCAAATTAACAAGGGACTAGACAGCAGAAGTGCGAGATGCCATTGGACCTGTTTGTGTATCCATTGAAGAATCAAGTATTTAATGCAGCAGTAATTTTCATGTTCTACAGTTGAATTCCACAAGAATTGATTTAACTTTTGAGACAAGTTAATTCTTTTTATATATTAAATTTGGGAATTTTTAACATTATGAGGTTCAAATTCATTTCCGATTGAGGGTCTTTCCACTTTTCAGCAGTTGCCCTTTTACCAGCTGGCTGCTGGCCCTTCACATCCACATGTGTCAATCACAGAGGTAGATGATCAACAGCCAGTGTAGGGGTGACATGTGGTTAGCATGTCGAGTCCCCCAGCCGTTATAGCTGGTTCCTCAACCTGGAGCAGCTACTTATTGTAGCTATCCAATTGCCTCACGATGCTGGGTGGGCACCGGTCCCATACTGGCCGAAATACCATTAGAAAATTTCTTCCCCCATGGAGACTCGAACGCTCTGTGCCAAGGCTTCCTACCTTAACTGCTTGGCTATGGCACAGGACTTATTCATAAGACTTAAATTAATCGTGATTATTTATATATAAGTATGAGGTATGAAATAATCATGATTAATTTAATTCTTATGAAGCTAATTCTTATTTTAAAAATACAATAGGAAGTAACGTTAAGAGGTTTATCTACTGAGATATTTGGTCTGTGTATTCTGTAATCACTGAAGTCTGTAATCGTTGAAATGGGGCTCAGAAGCCTTGAAACATATGAAGACTATAAAGGAAAAACAAAGTCACATATTTCTCATTCTGAGTAAATTTGAAACAAAAATTAAAAATGCACTTACAATAAAAGCATTATGAACATGAAATTGTATCAAACACTGTTTGTATATTGTGTTGTCCTGTGAAGAGTAGTTAACAATGAACACAACAATGGAGACACTAATGTATTGACTTAGGCTTTCACGGTTGGAGTTGCTATGATCATCTTGTAGATTTCCGGGCTGTAGGCCATGGTCTTGAAGCTTGAAGTTCCCCAATGTTTCACCAGAGACTGCATCTGGCATCCTCAGTCTCAAGACAACCCTTTGAGGATGCCAGATGCAGTCTCTAGCAAAACGTCGGGAACTTCAAGCCTCAAGACCATGGCCTACAGCCTGGAAATCATCTTCAAGATCATCATAATGGAAACACTGTCAGTGCATTTTTGTATGAAAGAACAATCAAAGTCCACATAATTTTCTTTTTTAAATTGCAAGATTGGGAAAAGTAATGAACAGTGACAGTTAAGAAAATGCAGATAGGAAAATTTGCTTACTTGCATCCGTAATAGTTCGATGCCTGTGCTGCTTTTTGATCTGTCATTATTCACAACGTTAGTATTTTCGTCAGTACTGTTACTACTCCTGTTACACATCATCAGACTTCACAAAGCTACACAATACTGGATTGTGTCACAAATTAACACATTATTGCCCCTTTTCAATAACTAAAATTCAGGTTTACCAACATTTATAATGAAAATCAGTTATACTCTATAAGATTTCTTATTTATAACTGGGTGGACTCCAATTGATTTAACATACAACTGTGGGACATTGATTGATTTTCCATTGTTCACTTTATTTTGAAGCCAATTTTACGTGGACTACGAATGATATTTCCATGTATTGACATTTAAAATAGTAGTAGGCCCTACTCTATGTCAGGAATGATAATATATCCATAACTCAAATTTTGGTGAAAAGTGGACTTTGATTGTTTTTCCTTTGTAGTCTTCATATGTTCAACAAAAACAACCAAATATCTTAATTATTATCGTATATCTTGGCAGATAAGATGATACTTGAAACATAAAAAAAGCTCCCAAAATCCAGGGACATCTTATAGGACAGATGCAATAAAAATTAGATTGAAATTTATATAAATTAATAGAAATTACTTGAACACACGACACACAAATAACAATGCAACCACTGATTGCAACTGACGTAATGATGTGCGGTGACAAACCGATCAGTTGACATGTGGGGGGGGAACTGTTAGAGATTTAGTGAATCCCCGTGAGTACAGCTACTATCAAACCAGTCCTGAAAACATCCAGTTATTCAATTCTTTTGCAGTCTGTTTTGTGTAGTAAATAAACATGGACATTATTGCTTATATTGCATTGTTTCTTTTAATTATTAATATAGTGTTATTATTACTATGCATGAAGCAAAGGGCACTGTATAACATTTGAATATGAGGATAACTGGTATCTTTGGGTTTGATAGTAGCGTAACAAAAAAATGTGTAAAATCTCAGAATAAAATAATGTTTGAGTTACACTCTTTCTCGTAAAATAGCTCTTACATATTCTGTTAGTTCAAGTAATAAGAAAGTTTATTTTTATTTGTGAATTTTTCACTGACATTTAACTTTAATTGCATTTTTATCAGTTGTGTTATCTTGTAGCTTGGTTCCTTTTTGCAGAATGTAGTCCAATTAACACAATAGTTCTGGGCTTGTCCAACAGATGGAACATGCCTACAATCCCTCATATCAGTAAATCTTTTCTTTAACAATATCTGATGTGATAAAAAAATAGGAAAATGTCTTACTTTAAAGATCATATTAAGATCATATTGCAATAATAATTATTATTAATAAATATTAATGAGTCATGAAAATCTGACCTCATAAACTCCATGTTCTTCTAAGCACAAGACCATGGTTTCTGGAACAGTTGTTCCTATTTTCAGCCATTTTTACAACTGTTGAATTTCTGTCTTTACCTTCATCTTCTGAACTGCTATCTAATGTTAATTTGATGAACTTTGAAAGCAAATCTTGCTTGCAATTTCAAAATTCATGGATCTAAATTTATTATAAATGTATCGGTATATCTTTTCCCCAAACTGTCATTTCCAAGGGTTCTACCAAATGGTTTTTCAAACATGAAATTTATGAGGTGAGATGTACACGACTCATTAATATTTATTAACAGCAAACCTCATAATATTTAAATTAATATTGGGAAGTAAACATTGAGGTTATATCATTAATAGTGAATGGAAAACATATTTTTATATATATGAGGTGAGTTGTTAAAAATATGTTCTCCACTCACTATTAATAAAACCTCATAATGTTATTTCCTAAAAGAATTGTTAAATTATATTACAAATTGTATATTTATCATGAATGAATCCAGAGGAAAGTTTGAAATGGATGAAGGGATATAAGAAAATAACAGCAAATGAAAGTATACTTGCAATTAGAATGTGGAAAAGAAAATGTTAGAAAACGAATCTCAGTACTTTCCTCTTTCACAAAGTTTTAGATTAACGTTTTATAGCACAAAACATACTAATTAACAATCATAATTTTGCAACGAATACATAAGTTTTCCATCCATGTATTGGACTGGATTTTATTTCATACTACATTGAATTCCTTACCTTTAATTAAATTAACAACTTCAAGTTTG
Organism: Diploptera punctata; assembly: GCA_030220185.1. Lineage (NCBI taxonomy): Eukaryota > Metazoa > Arthropoda > Insecta > Blattodea > Blaberidae > Diploptera > Diploptera punctata. Next base: position 75,123 of record JASPKZ010007995.1, on the reverse strand, counting down.
TTATTATGATGCTCACTTCATGGCTGCCATTTAGAATCTCATATTAATAGGGTTCAGAAGTTGAAGACTTATAGAATGCCTATAAAAGACCTTTAAAAAGGCCTAAATATATCCTAAAAAGATCTAAAAACTGAAAAAAAAGACTAAATAGGCAATTCAAATTAAATAATTTTAGTTTCAACTGCATTTTTAACTAATATAATAAAAAAATGTTTAAAAAGTACAAAATTCAAGTGATGTGCAACATACATTGCACAAAAATTTTGATGACTAAAAATGCTTGTTCTTTCATACTTTATTTGTATATATATGTATCTTCTTGTAAGCCCATGTTTCTGTTAAAAGATTTAGGCACTCCCCTCCTACAGGGAAGATTTTGAACCATACTAATTTAGTTACACTTGCATTCGTATAGATGTCATTTGAGTGGTCCGTGGTCAGCGTTCTGCCTCATACTGACATCTAGGAAACCAAGGTAGTACTTGGATGCGAAAATTCGGTAAATTATGCTTAGAGGCCTTTTCATTCAGGCTTAAGGATCTTTTATGAGCCTGAAAATCTTCAGACTTGGGACCCATGGCTTAAAGTACCTCCCGGAGGACTTGCTCCTTGGATTTTTCCATCCTAAAAAAAATCCATCGACCCTGGCCAGGTTTGAACCTGTGACCCTCGGGACCAGAGGCAAGGAGCATAACCACTAGTCCACCGCAGCCAATTACTTTATATATATATATATATATATATATATTTTTTAATTCAATTATGTATTATATTTTTTAATTCAACATAGCTTGAAAAAGGAATTGTGTGCTCATTAAAAAGAAAGTTCTTGGAGAATTTAGAATGAATTCAGCAAACCTGCAATAGATATCAGTCTGTGAGAAGCTGGTTAAAAATAGAAATTGTGAGAGTTCAATAGTTTCTCGCGCAACAAAAGTGTTTGCAATGTGAAAAGTCTTTGGAAAGTAAAACTAGATACGTGTTTTTAAAAGAAGTTAAAATTGAGTCTAGACTCTGCTGATTCTTGAATTGCACAAATGGTATAAATGTAGTCAAAGAAGTTAAAGTTTCAAAAAAGCCATTATGACCTAAAAAAGAGCCAATAAGCCAAAAAAAGTCGAAAAATGACAAATAAATCCAACTATTTTCTGGCCTACAATGACCCAAAATGTATATAATATGAGTATTAAGTTGAGCCTCATCTTCAGACATAAAATGAAAAAAAAAAAAGGATTTTACCTCAACTTCTAAGCCCTACTCATTAAATATGGAGTGAGCTAAAATTGATTTTGAAGTTGCATAGTTTTAACTGAAATTTTATACTGAGCTGATCTTATTAAATATAAGTTAAAATTAATTCAACAATTTTTATGATGTCAAGTTAATTATTAACTGCTCACAACATTACATTTTCTTCTTTAGGAAACAATGCTGCTAATGAGTTATGTATAGTTTTCTGAACCTTAAATGGTTCTATTTTATAGTAACATGTCATGAATGAGTTTTTAAGGGAAAGTAAAGTATTCCCACTACAGCCCTCAGGAGGCCCTTGGAGTAGTAGGAGGTTAAGGCTCCCACTTTTCTAGGCAATCGGCACTTGATGTCAGCTGGGTTGTCAGCCCTGTGTAACGGCCGCCTTTACCCCCAGAACAAGTGTCTGGTACTCATTTCAGTTAGAGGCTGAGTCGACCCCAGGGCCATAGTGCCGACAGAAGGTTTGGGTCAGTTTAAAAATCCTGACCCCACCGGGACTTGAACCCTCGACCTTCCGGCTTGTAGCGCACTATGCTACGGCATGACCCATTTTTAAGGGAAAGCTATTCCTAATTAAGTTGACTGTGGTTTCTAATGGTTATGCTCTGTACCTATCATCCTGAAGGTCATGGGTTCATATTTGGTTGGGGTTTGAAGGATTTTAAGGATGGAAAATCCAAGGAACAACTCCTCTGGGAGGGAATTTAAGCTGAGAGTCCAGAGCCTGAAGATTTTCAGGCTCGTAAATGAACCTTAAACCTGAAGCAAAAATTATTGACCATCATACAAATAAAACCTCACTTACCTACTAGATGTCTCATCAGTTTGCTATGCTCACAATATGCCATTCATGACCTCTGTAGGGAAATAATCATAACTAAATTAGCTTGATCTAGAAATTCCTAACAAAGGAGAGGTTATGGTTAGACTCAAAGGGTTGCAATAAGTAATGACTACTTAAAGGTGACGAGTCTGAAATCACTGCTTTGAGATCATAAGAGTATTTTCAATATTGCTTATGTTAATGGGTATCTAAGCAAAATTTACAGATTTTCCTTGGATGTGATGTATCTTCCTCATTATTTTATTTGAAATTAAGCTTTATTTAATTTTTATCACTTCAATGTCCTAGTAATATCTTAGTTGCCTGTTACATGTCTCAGTGGGTCAGTGTGTTGACTGCATATCATCCATGACATCTACGAGCAAATAAGGTAACTAAAAATTAACTTGGTCTGGTAACTCCTTACAAAGGAGAGGCTATGGCTCAACAATGGGCTACACCATTATAGATAGAGTATTTAATGAATCACAAACTGCTACATTTTAGTATTTGTCAGCAAAAGTTGCATGTGGTAAAGGGTTTGAGGATGTAAGTTTTCCCACACTCATTCTAAGAACATACATATTGAATTCAACGTAGTATGAAATAAAATACATTACTAATTAATAATAAGACAAATCCTTATAAATACTTGATGTTTCATTTAACATGTTTTGATACCATCATTAGCTTGTCTAGACATGGCAGTATGAAAGATAGATTAGATCATCCTGCCAGTGTAGAAGTGATATGTGGTCAGCATGTCATTGTAGCTGGTTTTCTCAACCTGGATCCGCTACTTATTGTAGCTACCTAAATGCCTCCCAATGCTGGGTGGGTACTGGTGCCATACTGGCTGCAATTGCAAAAGAAAATTTCTCTCCCCATGAAGAACTGAACCAGCGCAAGTCCCATAGTTTGCAGCAAGGCATCTTACCTTAACCTCTCAGCTACATCATGGGACATGCCAAAGTTTAATAATAATAATAATAATAATTCCATACTAATCCTGCCCGAAGGCAGGTCCTTCACTGATATCATAGCATTTTCATGCTATGCTTGCAGCTTTACTAGGGAATTGTAGGTGTGGTAGCTTCCCATTAATTTCTACACCGGTGAAGGATGATGATAATGATAAGAATGATCATGGGACCATTTGGGCCTTAAAGTTTCTCTAACATTTGTCTTACAGGTGAGGAAAAACTCCGATAAAAACCTCACCCATAAAAACTGCCAAAACCGGGGATCGAACACGGGTCTGCTGCATGACAAGACAGCATGCTACCTCGAGACCACAGCGGTGGACAATAATAATAATTCCATTTTCACGACAGGCCTAGAAGGCCCTTAGCCTACCAGCCGACTGCTGGCCTCATATCCACGTGTGTCAATCATAGAAGTAGATCATCCAGCCAGTGTAGGGGCGACATGTGGTCAGCATGTCGAGTACCCCAGCCGTTGTAGCTGGAGCTGCTACTTATTGTAGCTACCCAAATGGCTCACAATGCTGGGTGGGCATCAGTCCCATTCTGGCTGAAATACCATGAGAAAATTTCTTCTCCCATGGAGACTTGAGCCAGTGCAAGTCCCATAGTTCTGCCCCAAAGCTTCCTGCTTTAACCACTCGGCTACAGCGTGGGACGACATGCCAAAGATAGTTATGGCAGTAAGCTGGAAAGTTCGGGTTTGAGTCCCAGTGAGGCCAGAATTTCTAAATGGGCCTAAACCTTCTGACAGAACCATGGCCCTGGGGTTAACTTAACCTCTAATGGAAGTTAGTACCAGGTGTCTGTTCTGAGCTTAAAGATGCTGCAACAGGGCTGAGTAAGACATCATCAGGTTGTGGTGACATTAAATGTTTCTTACCTCTCCTCATATACATTTTCTAAGTAGATCGCGATTTCGAGACCACAAAGGTCTCATCTTCAGCACTTTCTTGGCGACTGATGTTATGTTGATCGGAAGAAACTCTTCTTCTTGTTCAACAGAGGGAAGAAGAAGAGTTTCTTCCGATCAACATAACATCAGTTGCCAAGAAAGTGCTGAAGATGAGACCTTTGTGGTCTCGAAATCGTGATCTACTTAGAAAATTTATATGAGGAGAGGTAAGAAACATTTAATTTCACCATAAATTAATCCTCATAGTGATTAATTCCTATAAAAGTTAAATCATTCAGGTTGTTTAAAACTCTCTGCTATCCCAAGGGTCTCATAAGGCTAAGTTGGATCATTTTACCTGATTGATATAGTTGGTAACCAGTGGCAAGATTCAGATTGATACCCAGCATAGAATATCAGTCTTTTTTTTAATTTACAAAGAGGGTTCATTTCAATTTTGAGATTATTATATTAAATACCCTAGGTCTTATCGCATAGGATGTGGGTTGTATATCATCAAATAATTGAGAAAACTTATATATGGCAGAATGTTATGTAAATTTGTAAAATTTATTAAATGAAATGCCTGGTAGCATAGTTAACCCATTCGTCTCAGATTACGAGGTGCCCTCACTGACTGTTAAATGGTCTTTACCTCAGAAGACAAGGTACACTTGCTTAAATCTGCAATATTTTGTGCATCCCTTGGCAGGGTAATATTTTGTTAACATTTATAAATAGTACAGGAATGTGTTTTGGCATTCACCCTCATTGTTTTCCAAAGTACCATTATCTTTCGTTTGTTTTGAATGTCTGAAAATAGACAATATAATTTAGTGACTTAAATCTGGTTTCTGGGGAAATGCAGTGAGCATTTAAACTTGAAGCAAATGGGTTAATAATTATGATGGTAAATATGACTAGAAATTTTGGGTTTAATCCTATTTTGGGAAAAAAAAAATCCATTGAAAATTGTGTATCCATTTTCACTTTCTGGCTTTGGATTCTGCACTAGGTGGGCAGATGGTGTTAATGATTATTTAAAATTTTGTACCATTTTTTTCAGGTCACATTATATAGGTGTATGTATACATTGATGAGTTATGTCTAAATGTTTGTGAAGTAATAGTTTATTTCACATTGGATGGTTTTTTTGACATAAAAAAATTGTACATCCATATTTCTTTGGTGAAGTGAAGAATAGTGTGGAATGTTTCATGTTAACATTTTGTTCATGTGAAAGTTTCATTCTCGTCTTCACCACAAATGAAGAAATGTGACTACAATTTTTTGCTGTATTTTCAATATTTTTATTTAAATTAACATTTTCCAATACTGGAGATAGACTCTAATTTAAGAAAGAAATATTAATGCTTGAACCAGGATTTGAACCCTAGACTTCTCATTCTCCATACATGTATGCTGTCCATTACACTCTTCAAACGACAATACAAATATTAAAATTTCTTTCAACTCATACAATTCTAATTTGCCTGAAGGCTGATAGTGGTCACTGATGTTTTCTATTCAGAAGTAGGGCCTATTATTGCTATCAGTCTTTGGACAAACGAGAATTGTATTAGTTGAAACAAATGTTAATATTTGTATGGAGAATGAGGTCCAGGGTTCAAATCCTGATCCAAGCATTACTTTTTCTTTCTTAAATTATTGCTGTATGTCTAATACCATCTGATATGAATGGAACTTAGCACAGATCTATTGTATTATCAATTTTAACTCTTTTTCAGAGTTCTGTATGATATGTACTTTTCTCTAATGTAATAAAGAAAGTTAAGTAATTTTTTGATTTTGTTCTGAAATATAACCTTAACATATTCCTCTCAACTTTCTTCCGGAGTGAGTTTTTGTCATGTTGGACTTAGAGCAATTTTTTAAAGGCATTTTTTGCCCTTTTTGTGACTCAATTTGAGCATTTTATTTAGTATTATTTCCATTTTATGCTTAGAATTTCATCTAACCTTTCAAATTGAAGCTTAGTTTTCAAGTTCAAAAGATAAATTGGATCAAACTTTTATTTTAATGCAATTTATCTTTTGAATTACAAAACTAGACATGAAGCTCTAATTTGAAAAATTGAATGAAATTTTAAGCATAAAATGGAATTAATACTAAATAAAATGATCAAACTGAGTCATGAAAAGGACAAAAAAAATCACCTTAAGTCCTACACCTGAAAACAAAAGTAGCAGTCTAGCATGGAAAGGATTTTGATAATTACAGTGGTGCATACAAACAACAAAAAATTGTTTTAAAAAATTAATATATTTCACACTAATAAAATATGATACAAACTTCAAATTTAAAAGCCTTGCATACATTGATTTGTAAAATTCTGGACATTTGAATCTGCTCCTGTCATTCAATCTGAAACAAACCACAAACTTTAATCAGCAACTGCAAATATAACTAAAGCTACATGTAAATAATACACAGAGTGACTCTAAACTCGCTATACATTTCAATGAAAATCTTTTCTTTGCATACAGTTACCCTAGTACAACATGTTTAGATTGGAAGAACATGTTGCCATTTTTTGTGCATGGGTACATGAAGGTGCCAGAGTAGAATTTGGCAGCATGTATGATGAGATGTCATGGACTACCATGGATAACAGAAACAGTGCAACAATTTCAAATTTCCAGTGGTATGAGTCTGAAGGTTTCAACTCAATGCCTCAGTAGGGAGTCAAATGTCCTTGTTAACATAGATTAGAAAATTCTATGTTTTACTCTATGAAAACGCCCTTAACATCTGCCTGATTTATAGAATTTTATCAGAGAAGCAGCTGGCCTCCTTATAATTCAAATATTAAGGTCTACATTTAATTCCACTACTGAAAGATGGAGTATGTGTTTTGACCTAGATGGCAGTCATGTATAAAGACAGTAAAATATGTATAAAATTCCACAATAACATTGATTTTTCAATCACTGCCATCCTTCATTGAAATGGATAGTGACTTTAGAGACACCCTATATACTATATGATGCTGATTCTCTAAATATCTACCAATAGATACATATGGTTGAGGCAAGATGCATTGGCACTGAGCTACAGGGCTTGCACTGGTTTGAGTCCACATGGGTGGAGAAATTTTCTCATGGAATTTCAGCCAGTATGGGACCAGTGCCCAGCCAGCATCGTAAGGCATTTGGGTAGCTATAATAAGTAGCAACTCCAGGTTGAAAGACCAGCTATAATGGCTGGGGAAGCCAACATGCTGACCACATGTCACTCCTACACTGGCTTATGATCATCTACCTCTGATTAACACATGTGGATGTGAGGCCAGCAGCTGGCTGTTAGGCAAATGGCCTTCTGGGCCAGTTGCACTTGGAGTTTTTTTTCTTTTAGATACATATACTTTATGGATAGCAGAATACAAAGTTGAGCAATGTACCAGCAGTTTTTTTAAACCAAAGATCTCAAATTTAAGTCTCTTATATTTGAAATGGAAAATTTCTTACCATCGGCCGTGGTGGACTAGTGGTTATGCTCCTTGCCTCTGGTCCCGAGGGTCACGGATTCAAACCCAGCCGGGATTGATGGATTTTTTTAGGTTGGAAAAATCCAAGTAGCAAGTCCTCTGGGAGGGACTTTAAGCCGTGGGTCCCGGGTCTGAAGATTTTCAGGCTCGTAAAAGATCCTTAAGCCTCAATCAAAAGGCCTCTAAGCAAAATTTACCAAATTTTCCCGTCCTAGTATTACCATGGTTTCCTAGATGTCAGTATGAGGTGGAACGCTGACCACGGACCACTCAAGTGACATCTATATGAAAACAAGTGTAACTAAATTAGCATGGTTCAAATTCTTCCCTGTAGGGGGAGAGCACCTAAATCTCTGTTAAGGGAAATATGGGCTTACAAGAAAAAAAATGTTTTAGCTAAAATGGGACTTTAACCCAAGATCTCTGGTGTCACACACCAGTGTTCTGCCACTGAGCTATTTAGGCATCACAATTTAAATGGGAATTCTGCCCAGAGTCCTCTCAATGTCATGTTTTCAATAATAATTTTTAAAATAATTTAATACCAACCTAAGTATTAATTAATGCTAAATCTAATCTTACCCAATGTTAACATTTTTTCATTGCAATCAGTCAATTTAACCCACTCTCCACAATTATTTGTTAGATCTCCTATTATCTATTAATTTGCTACAAGGCAAAAGATCAGGGGGTTCGAGTCCCAGTAGGGTCAGGATTTTTAAACTGATCCAAATCCTCTAGGCCCTAGGATCGTCCCAGCCTCTAACATAAGTAAGTATCCGACATTTATCTGGGGATAAAGACAGCCATCATGCAGACTGGCAAATCGTGTCAACTATTTAGAAAGGTAAGTGCCCCAATTTCCCACTACCCCTAAGGTCTCCCATGGCCTTACGTTTTATCATCTAATAAACACACTTTCATGTCAAGTAAAGCATATAGTTCACAGTGCTACCAGCATTTGGACTACTTCACTGCTATCCTGTGATTTTCACATTTAATACATACACCACAACTTTCATCCCTTAAAACGGACATACAAAAAATATTTCCAGACCAAACTATCATCTTCGTGTTTCACCATTTCTTATATACTGGTAAGTATTTTTAATGTTTGACCCCATAACTAACATACAAGCCACACGGACTATCCATGCATACCTATCCAGAGCTAATATTTTCCAATTGTTACCTGTATAATCTACTTCCCTCAAATAAGAGTTAATATTCTCCCACCTCATTCTTGGTCTACCTGCTGTGCAGTTTCTCCTCTGTCTTTCCAATAGCAAGTTTCCATGTCCCATTTATGTTACAAATACATCCATCAGAGTGAATGAAAAGAAATTTTCTCAATGAATTTCAGTAGAATATGGGGCTACACTTTGATCATGAAAAATTTCAGGAGGTATCAATACAAAAACCAGTCATTATTTTGACAAGTCCTACACTAGAGCCAAGCAGTTTAAGGCATGATGTCTTGGCACAGAGCCACAGGACTTTCAGTAGTTTGAATTCCATAGGGGAACAATTTTCTAATGGAATTTCATCCAGTACAGAACCTGTGTCCACCCTGCATTGTGAGGAATTTGGATAGCTAAATAAGTAGCAGTTCCCTCAGCTATACTGGCTGGGGGGACCTTATATGCTGACCACATGTCACCTCAATACTGGCTAAATGATTGTCCATCTCTCTGATTAATACATGTGGATGTCAGCCAACAAACGAATAACCCCCAAATATTTTTTCCAACTCGAACATTGAAAACATTCCTTGTGTCTCTGTTGCAGCGATTATATTTTGGTTTGTATTTGCCTTTAAGATTTAGATTAAGATATTTAAATTGATCTGTGGAATTATTAAAAAACATTACTTAATATAACAAGAAAGGATACTTTAAATTACATAAAATTATAGCAGTTCTTTATTATATTGATTAGAGGCCTACAGTCCACGAGAAAAGAAAACTTAAAAAAATGAAATTCTTCAAGTCAGTAGCAGATCACATGTTAGATTAAAAAAAAGAAAATATATAAAAAGAATTAGAAATAAATAAATTATAACATTGCAGAATATTTTACAGCAAAATTTTTAAAACATCAATTACTTACTTACTCACTGGCAGTATCGAACCCGCAGGTTCATGGCCGCGCGGACATAAGCTCACCATACATCCCTATCCTGAGCTAATGCTTTCCAATCATTCCCTGTATAATCTACTTCCCTTAAATCATAGTTAATGTTATTCTCCCACCTCATTCTTGGTCTACCAACTGAACGTTTTCCTTCTGGCTTTCCTACAAGAAGCTTCCATGCAAGTCTTTCATTCCCCATACGTGCAACATGTCCTGCCCATCGTAGTCTACAACACTTAACTGTTCTTATTATATCTGGCTTCCTATAAAGACCATGTAGTTCATTGTTATGTAGTCTTCTCCATTCACCTGTCTTCATCTCTCCTTGATCCAAAAATTCTCTTAAGTAACCTGTTCTCAAATACTTGTAATCTCCTTTCCTCCCTTAAAGTAAGAGTCCATGTTTCGCACCCATATAATATAACTGGTAGAACAATACTTTTATATATTTTCAGTTTAGCGTTTTTTGAAAGGAGTTGGGACATCAAGAGTCTCTGCAATGCATAATAGCACGCATTTCCAGAATTGAGCCTATGTTTAATTTCTTTGTGCATCTCATTCCTATTTGTGATTATTGTTTCTAGGTATTTTAATTCAGCCACTTCCTCAAAATTTCCCTCATTTGTCATTAGCTGTCCATTTCCATTATAAAATTAATTTCTACGGGGGTACAATGGTAAACTCACCTCCTCGTGGTGTACCCAGGTAACGCTATCTAACGGCAAAGTAGTTTACCACAATGCAGATAAAAAATGATGACTGGATGCAATTCAAAACATACTTCTCAGGACGCACCATCATTAAGAATACTACAATGGAATTGTGGAGGCCTTTCCCAACAGAAGAAAGTAGAACTAATGAAGATACTTCTGGTCAACAACATCGATCTATTCATTCTACAATAGGCCAACAAAACAAAAGAGGACATCGAGAAATTAAGCTTCCCAGGATATGCCCTGTATATATTAGAAAAAACATAGGCAAGTCGCTAGTGGAATCATTGTTGGTGTCAGCCAAAAATTTAGTAGCTCAATTCAAAATTACAAAAATCATGCTTTAATATTTATGGTCTGTATAATCCACTAACCAATAAACCAAACCTTGACATTCTCAATATCCATCAGAAAACTATTATCATTGGTGACTTCAACTCCCCCTCTAGAATGTGCGGATACTCATATACATCCCCCCCCAGGAGAGATACCTGAAGATTTCCTAAACAGCACGCATATGGAACTAATCTATACACCAACAGATACCCCCACTTTCCTCCACTATAATGGCACTGGAACCAACCTAGATCTCCTCTTAGTTTCATCAGATGTTTCTCATCAGACAACACACATTTAAATAAATAAATGAATTTCTACGTGTGACCATATATTTATTTAGTTTTATTGATATTTACTTCCAGTCCTAATTTTTTAGTGTTACTCAATAGTGTGTGCGTGTTGTCCTTTAGTATCTCCTCGCTATCGGCCAATAATACATCATCAGCATAAACTAACAGCTTATTAATACCATTGAGTTGTGAGCCTTCCTCATCCTCTAAAGAATTATTTACAAAAAATCTCTTGGAAATTAAAATAATTATTAAAATATTTTTTTTAAAAATCACTCAAAATTTAAAAAATAAATAATTTTTCAAAAATAATATCTTGCCCTCTTTCGTATGGCAGATAGGCTACTGTAGCATATTCCAAAAGAGATGATAGTACTTTCCCCTACAGTCTACACTCTGGAGTAGCAGGAGCAGTATAGGGTAATGTGGACCCTTCTGTTTCAACGGACCCTGTTAATATCTTATTTAATTGGTGCTGCCATCGAACAGAAAATATTTTAACTTCCTTCCCTCATCAACTTTGATGGGTTCAAGGCCAGTTTCATTTATTCTTTGGCGAAGAAGGGTTTATTTGTGATACTTATGAAAATGACCACTTTAAAAGTTTTTCAAGCTAAGAATCAATTCTTAATTTCTGCCATTGAATATTACAAATGTTGGAAAAGTTCCTAAATAGGCCTATATTATATTATATAGGTGCTGTTTTAATATACTGACGGGTTTGGTTTGATATTATGTGACATAGTGACTGTATAAAATAATTAAACATAACAAAGGAATTAAGTTAATGTGGACCCTCCACGAGGACTGGGTTCACTTTACACAAATGTGTATATCTTATCTATGAGGATGTTATGTGTAAAAACCATTCACTTAATTTTATTTAATATCCTTGTAAACTGAAAACAGTTCTTTCTACATGGCCATTGGCTGCAATTATACCTATTATAATAATAATAATAATAATAATAATAATAATAATAATAATAATAATAATAATAATAATAATAATAATAATAATATCCTTGTAATTTTACTAAACCCAAAGACCGTCACTTTCTGCAGTTAAATGACGTGTGAATGTTATAATCAACAATATTTTTTCAAAACATTAAATAAATATCAATGCTTTTTAATTATCAGTCATAAATATTTTCAGATTAATCTGTGCCAGTCTATATAAATTAATCGGGTAATTAAACTTAAAAATAGACTAAGTTAAAGTGGACACTGGGGTCCACTTTATCCGAATATAGAGGTTAAAGTGGACTTTACTTGTAATGTAAAAAAGTTTACACATTATGAAGAGGTTTTCACATTTGAATAAAATAACAATGCTATTTCATAATTACAATACTAATGATAATCACTATAATTAAATAAAATTCAAATCCCTTAATTAAAAGAAGAAAAACAACTAATTCAAAACAGGGGTCCAAATTACCCGAAGTTCCTCTACTACTCTATTACAAAAACATTAGTCTTCTCAGGTTATGAAAATATAATTTTACTTAGGCCTATGTTACTTTATTCACTGTCGGCCGCAGTGGTCTTAGTGGCCATATTCCTTGCCTCTAGTCCCAAGGGTCGCGGATTCAAACCCTGCCAGGATCGATGGATTTTTAGAATGAAAAAATCTAAGGAACAAGTCCTGAGGGAGGGACTTTAAGCCGTGGGTCCAGAATCTGAAGATTTTCAAGCTCGTAAAAAACCTCAAACGTGAATAAAAAGGCCTCTGTGCAAAATTTAACCGACCTTCATCCACCCAAGTAATACCTTAGTTGCCTACTAGATGTTTCATTGAGACGATGTGCTAATCACATATTCCTCGTTGGCATCTGTAGGTAAATAAGCGTAACGAAATTAGCTTGGTTAGAAACTCCAGCAATGTGCACTCATGTCCATACGCGGGACGTATGGGGCAAATACACACATTTACGGAACCATTCTCTCTCTCTCTCTCTTTTTACCACAGTTTAATATCTCCCTTTATAGGCAACACAATAGGAAACTTCCAAGACTTCAAAGTACTGGACAGCAAGACTACTAATGACTTCAGTGTTAGATGCAGTACATTGGACACCAACCAACCAGGTGCAAGTTAGACTTAAAATAAAAATAAAATAAAAAATCCTTCAGCTTTTCTTATAGTAATGTTCTTGAATTAAAATAATAATTTACAATCTACAAGAAAAACAACTATTGTATATCTGGCTTAACTTGGCAAAGAGAGAGATGGAGATGTAAGGGTAGACCCTTGACAGCTTTCACCCAGATACAAAAGAAAGAACCCATCCTGTTGTCAGTTTTCGTCTTCCGCCTTTCCCCTATCAACATCTGGTGAAGAAATACCGACAACACTGGTGCGAGAGAGAGAGGAGAGCACAGCTGTCTCTTTTTACAAATTTCTTGCAAAGTTAAGTCAGATATACTACAGGGTGTAACAAAACCGAACGGCAAAATTTCAGGAATGAATTCCTCATATTGAGAGAAGAAAAAAAAGTCTAATGTGTGTCCGGAAATTTATAATTACAGAGTTATTTGAACTTTTATGCATGTTAGTAAACCACTGAAAACAGGCATAATACATTCTCAGCACATTGTAAACCACTGAAAACATACTTCTTTCATCACACTCTAAAATAAGGAAACATGTTGCGAACAAAATTGTTAGCAGGTGCAAATGATTTCCTGCCATGTTTAGGTTATTTAGCCATAAGTGATCGGTTTGTCTGAAGTCTGTTTTCAGTGGTTTACAGTGTGCTGAGAAAGAGTATTATATCGATTTTAAGTGGTTTACTATCATTCATAAAAGTTGGAATAACTCTGTAATTATACATTTCCGGACCCATGTTGTACTAGACTTTTTTTCTTCTCTTAATATGAGGAATCCATTCCTGAATTTTTGCCGTTGAGTTTTGTTACAAATGGTATAAAATGGTATAAAATGGTACGGGCATATTAGGCGAATGGAGGATGAAATATTACCAAAAAATATAATGGAATGGACACCATCAGGAACAAGAAGGGAAGGACGACCAAATCTCACGTGGATCCAAGGGATTAGAGAAACTTTGAAGGACTGGGAAATAGAGGAAGAAATGTGTTATAATAGAGACGAATGGAGGAAAATTATAAAGCGAAATTGAAGACAAATCATTGGTGTCGGAAAAATGTATTAACATTGTTAAAACCGGAAATATATAAAATTTACAATCTCCACATCACCTGGGCTATTGAACAATGCAACAAGATATATTTATAATTATTTTTTTCAGCTTATATCAGCAGGTTTTTTTCTTTCTTACTCTTTATTTAACATCTCCGTTTGTTATGCATAATTTATTGTGTGTTCACAACTCCCGTATAAAATTTAAACCTTCTTAAAATTGGAAAGTGCAATGTAAAATATAAACCTATAGTTCAGTTCTGGTTCCTTTAGCCGCTTTTGAGGGGTCTATATTTTATGGTGCGGTAAGATGGGAGAGTGAGTTACAGGTACTGCCAGCAACTACACTCAGTTTTGAAAACATAATAGTTACTACACGTTGCATTTTTTATCTACAAGTTCTGTGTTAGTAAAATTTTATGTTTTCTCATGTTTTGAGTGTTTATTATAAAATAGTGTTGTTTTTATAACAATTAATTTTATTATTATCATTAGTAGGTAGCGTGCTGCCTTGTCACGCAGCGGGCCCGGGTTCGATCCCCGGTCGGGGCAGTATTTCTGGGTGAGGTTTTTATCGGGGGTTTTCCTCACCTGTAAGACAAATGTCAGGAAAACTTTAAGGCCCAAACGGTTCCCTAAATCATATGTCCATCATCATCATCATCCTTCACCGGTGTGGAAAGCAACGGGAAGCTACCACACCTACAATTGCCTAGTAAAGCTGCAAGCATAACATGAAAATACCACGATTGAAGTGAAGGACCAGCCTTCGGGCAGAATTACTATGGATGGATGATCATTAATGAGAAAATGTTTTTTGCATGGCTACTAGTTACCTCCCCCACTCGGAATGCCACGCTCCAAAACTGGACTATACAAGTGAATGAAAGCAAAACCTGAAATATATGAAGTAACACGCAAATCAAGCAATGGCGCCTGTTTTGCAGCTGGAAAATATAGGTTTGAAAAAGTGAAGGAATTTAAATATGATAATGGATGAAAATATGATTAATATAGAAATCAATCATGGACTGATGTTGGTCAGCAGGGGATATTTTGGACTTAAAAATAACTTAGTTCCCGATATCTAAGTCGTCAAACAAACATAAAAAAATTATAAAACCCTTTTGAGACCTGTTGACATCTATGACTGCGAAAGTTGGTCTCTAACAAAAACCCAAGAAAATAAAATTATAATATGTGGAATAAAAAAATATTAAAAACATATTTGGCCCAATATACGAGAGTGGAAAATGGCGCATTACATATAATGATGAATTAGTATAAAATACATGGTGATACTGATATCATTAGAACATTTAGAAGTTATGCATTAACCGGATAAGCGCCATTTAAAAAATGAAATTTTGATGTCATCTGTTGCACTGGCTCATGAAGAACACACTTTTAGTGCCAAATCTTTAAATATAGCCTTATTATTAGAGAAAAATGTAAACATTCTCAGTCCTATCAGAGATTTTGTTTTGCCACAAACGGGTATGAAACCATATCTTCATAAATGTTAATCTAAATTATGAATCATGCAGCTAAGCGTCAAATGTTCCCGCTCTTAGATTGTTGATGCATAACTGTCAAACAAGGAAAATAACTTCCAATATCCAGTTTTGTTAGTTTGGCGCTACAATAAATAGCGGAGATTGGCTTAAACTTTAAGCGAATTTTTGTAGAAATTTACATAATGGCGCATAGCCGGTTGTTGCACAACACCGTCCAATTAAGATGGCAATAATTAGATGGCTAGGACATCTGTACAGGGAAGAAGAATCAGACACATGTCGTAAAGTCACATTGACACTGTAAATGAAAACCGAAAAGTTGTACGTCCTAACACTAGATGGTTGGACAGCGCTCAACGGGACCTGAGGACACTGGCTGCACAAGGATGGAGAATGAAGGTGGAGAATATAGACGAATGGAGGTGCATTGTAGGGGCGGTCAAGGCCTGCAACGGGCTGTAGAACCAATTGTATAAAATTTAAATTTATTTTCACCGCTTTATCGATTTGAATTATAGGACTAATGTTAGATATAAGTAGGGCCCATTATGTCATTTCTGTCGATAAAAGCGACAAATTTCACCTTCAATAATCTGTACAGCGCCGATCTCGAGAATTTAAGAATCAGTATATCACTGACATCATCATTGTTCATTCCAGACAGTGTCTAGTCTAAGACTGCCAGTTCTTACCAAAGAAAAATCGGCAACTGTTGTGGAATGTTTAAAAAAAAAACATTTTCTAGGACTACTTATAGTCATTCAGTTTGACTTCCTTCTGATTCTATAAAAAGCTAGCTTTTCCCATATCCGCCACCTTGGCTGTCATTTCAGCTACCATATTAAAACTCCAATCAGATTGTCAGGGATAGGCTATTGTCAGATTTTCAGATGTGTTGAACAAATTTCAGAATTCATCTCCTCTCATTGCTGCGTAACGGTTTTGCTCTTTTATGTTTTACAATACTGTTATCAACCAGATGTCATCTACTATAGACTACCAACATTGAAATTTAGGCTTATATATTTTATAAAACTCCATGGCGCGACAGGCCTAGAAGAATCTTGCTGGCCTCACTTCCACATACGACATTTACAGAAATGAATGATCATCCAGCCAGTCCAGTAATTGTCTGCATTTCGAATCCACAAGCCATTATACCTGGTTTTCTCAGATAGTACTTATTGTAGCTGTGGTCTCGAGGTAGCGTGCTGCCTTGTCACGCAGCGGGCCCGGGTTTGATTTCCGGTCGGGACAGGCTCCTGGGTGAGGTAAAAAAACCTCACCCAGGAGCCTGTCCCAACCGGGAATCGAACCGTGGTCCGCTGCGTGACAAGCAGCACGCTACCTCGGGGGTTTTCCTCACGTTTAAGACAAATATCAGGAAGCTTAGGGCCCAACGGTCCCCGGAAATCATCCGACCATCATCATCATCATCCTTCACCGGTGTGGAAAGCAACGGGAAGCTACCACACCTATAATTTCCTAGTAAAGCTGCAAAGCATAGCATGAAAATGCTATGATTGCAGTGAAAGACTTGCCCTCGGGCAGAATTAGTATGGATGGATGGTAGCTATCTAAATTACTCATGAAGCTAAGTGGGCACAGCACCTATACTGGTCTAAATTCAATAATATTTATTCTCTCATGGGTATTTGAACCAGCGTTGTTCCATAGCTTCGCGTCAATGCATAATGCATTAGTCCACGCGGCTAAAGAGCGGGACTTATATGTACGTGCGTGCATCCCCACATGGGGAAAGAATACTTTCTTGCTGGAATTAGTTAACCAAGCAAATTTCGTTACATTTTCCTACAGATCTCAAAGAGTGACAATTGGTTAGCTATTGCCTCAAAGAGACGACTAACTGACAACTAAGGCTGACTAAATTTTGTTCAGAGGCTCTAATTTAGGCATTAGGTTTTTTACGAGTCCCAAAATTTTCAGACTCGGGTCCAATATCTTTAAGTCTCTACCAGAGAATTTGTGCCTTGAAGTTTTCCATTCTAAAAAATCCATCGAACCCTGTTCGGTTTGAAAACGCGACCCTCGGAACCAGAGACAAGAAATTTAATCCCCAAGTCACCGAGGTCGATACTATATAGGTTATAGGCTATATACGCACTCTACTAAAGTTTAAATATCTTGTTTCTTATGTAATTATATCAAACAAATATTATAGATATTAACTGAATATTCCAAAAAAAAAAAAAAAAAACGTATGAAAACTAACATGCTAGTGAATAAGGCACACGTTATTGAGGAAAATAAATGTTTTATTTTTTGCGAATACTGAATGCTCTCTTAACAATAGACGACTTACCATCTTCGCCTTCTATCAATTCGTTTGGAATATGGATTAGAAAAAGTGCAGGAAATGATTGGAAAGCATTAGCTCAGGATAGGGATGTATGGAGAGCTTATGTCCGCGCGGCCATGAACCTACGGGTTCGATAGTGCCAGTGAGTAAGTAAGAGTAAGTAAGTAATGAAAGACGAAAGGTCGATTTTCAAAAGGACCGCGTGATACATTTCATGACGGGCCAAACCACCTTGATGTCGATTATATTTTATTAAAAGATCAAAATCTAAAATTATAGGTATGCCCTTTAATTGCCAAGTTATTCTGCAAGATACGTTAATTTTTATATTTGGAATAAATTAATATAAAAACGAATTAAAATCTTGAACTGTACCAATTTATATAAAAATACGCAATATTAATACCGGTATTATGGGTGCGGTCAGACACAAACAGCTATGAGGAATTTCAAGGGTAAATCGAGTCCCTGGTCTTCTTATTAATTAAGAGCCCTACCATTTAAAAGTAAATATTATTTCGCATTACGGCATTTCTTCAAATGAATAATCCAGGACCATGGAATATATATCAGATTGCATTATTTTTCATAAAAATATATTTATGGTACCTGTACATTTCCAAAGGACGTTGACGTTGCGATTAAGGTGCAATGGTTCCGACTAAACTAACTGCGCGCGCTTATAATTTTTAAGTGCGCAATGGAGGTCCATGTTACGAAAATGCCAATCTTTAGCTGATGTTAAAAGGAAGTCGCGAAATTAGTTATCCTACGAAACAAAGTTTTCTGCCACACTACATAGCATCCCATTACATCGACTTTGATATGACAAACTACTAGACAAATGTCAGGAAAACTTTAAGGCTCAAACGGCCCCCGAAATCATATGGCCATCTGAATCATCATCATTCATAATCATCTTAGTTTAAGCTTAGGATTAGGGACTCTCCTGGTGCACCACTATCACCATCTTCAATTCTGAAAAGTTTATAAAAATATGGCCACGTCACATTAATCCTATTTAGCTTTCTTTTTAAGTTAAAAACTTGTAATTGTTTTGAGTACGATTTTCAGACGCACCCTAAAAAAGGGAAGACTATTCTATAGTTTTTGCGCACCTTTAAGTATTTTACATTGTTAAAACGAATTTAAATTTACATATTTATATGAAATAAATTTAAAAAATCGACAGATGAATCAAATTGATATTTAATAATGACAAGTAGGCTACATTTTGTACCTAAAGTAGGATAATACATTAGAAAATACATTAAAAACTGATTAACCTGCATAATAGTCATGTCCCTTTATACATAATATTTTATTTACAGAATACCCCATTATACATAGGCCTACATTTAATAATACAACTGTACATGCTTTCTTCAGAGAGTTAAATTTATTGGATACTAGCTAATACCGGTGTGCGTTGCTACGCCTAAATAAATTAAATATTAAAGGTTAATTAAATTGTATGGTATACGCTGAGACGAACCAAACATGGCGGTTGTTAGTTTTTTTATTTTGGATTTCACGTAAATATCCACTTCTGTCGGATTTATTTTTGGATTATACATACGTCGATTTATTGTAACAGGATATACTGAGTTTTGTTGTGAAACATCGAAAATTGTGAACGCTATAGCGATTTTTTAAATTTTCACTTCATGTGAACTCGTACACCTAATGGTTTTAGAGGGTTCAGTTGTGAATCTAAACCATCCATGGACCCACTCAAACACTCAAAAATGTAATCAAAATCGGTCAAGTCGTTTAGGCAGTTTCGGATTTCAGGTTTCCACTTCTAATTGTCGGATTTAATTAATTTTTCAATAATAGCTACCTCGGTTTATTTTAATAGGATATACTGAGTTTCGTTGTGAAACATCAAACAATGTGAACGCTAGAGCGATTTTTTTTTTAAATTTTCACTTCAGGTGAACTCCTACACTTAATGGTTTTAGAGGGTCCAATTGTGAGTCTAGATCATCGAGGGACTCAATCAGACAGACATCAAAATCGATCCAGTCGTTTAGCAGGAGTAGATTGACAAACACAGGTACAGACAAATTATATACGTACTGTATAAAATATTATATAAATTAATTAAAACTGAGACATTTATGTGGTTATGGATGCGTTTCAACTTAGGAATTTTAGATAAGGAACCTAGTTAAATGAAAATGCTGAAATTAATCTACCGGTGGTTGGAGTCGTTTAGATGTGATACACATAATCCAGCATTAAATTAAATGTTTATAGTGAGGTAGTTTTAGACCTTATTTAGAGATTGCAACAAACACAACTAATAAAATTAGCCAACCATATTTTGATAATGTACATTTTAATATATAGCTCGATATTTGTTGAAATATTCTGCAAAGACTAAATTTTGAAAATATAGTTGGTTATTTCTTGTTAATCGTCGAGTTTAATCGAATACCTAATTATAGTCTGAAGCATCTCATACTAGACAGTAGGCCAACGCCTATTGTAATGATGGAGCGTGAGTTTTAAAAATAAACAGCTTATAACTTGGATTAAGTTATGTCTGAAACACCTTGGACCTGCTTCTTTAAATTTTCCCTCATTTGTCATTAACTGTCGATTTCCATTAAATAATATGTTTAGTTCTATTAATGTTTATTTCCAGTCCCAATTTCTTAGTGTTATTTACATTACATAACGCATTTTCCTTAATAGGTCCATTATATTCTTCTGAGTAGGCCTATCTTTTTTTTTTTATGAAGCTAGTTGAGATTTGTCATGTTAATCAGAACCCAGGTTTCACTCCTGTAGTTAACACTGGTGTAATTAGTGTTTCTTTTCAAATATTTTGAATTTAAATAGCCTACTTCATTTATTGAAAAATTACATTTCTTAGCATTTGGTACTATTTTATTTATTTATTCCTGCATATTATTATGTATATTTAGTCCCATTAGACACGAGTCCATAAATTAATCGGTTATGCAGTAATGTCAATTTTACTGTTTAGCACTCGCTGATAGTAAGCGCCAATTCTAACAAAATCGATAGTACTATAGTACTACAATATGAGGGAGAGCGAGCGACCTGCGCGTACAGGTGGTGGACAGTTTTTCGGCCCACTTACACAAGTGGACCCCGGGTTCCTAGACAATGTCCATTTGTCTCGGTAATTTTGAGGATTGATTGTCCCTGTAGGTTTGTTTGAGTGATTTTGTTTGTGATTGCCAAAATTGTTCATTTCGAAAGATTTTGATTTCGTAATTTCGACTACGTAAATTTTGAATGGTAGTAATTTCCAACTGATTGTGGTATATTTGTTGACGGAAATGGCATGATATGCAGCATGCAAGCTCCCCGAGTCGTTTACGGGAGCAGCGCCATGTAAGCCCCTGATGGTTATGATCTTAACCTTAAATTGCCGAGACAATAACTTCTCCTGCCTGTTATTTAAATGTTCCGGACCGCAAAGAAAACAAAATCATGTAAAACAAGTAATAGTATATTACGATGCGAGGTTGGGAAGTGGTTATTACAGAATCGAGGAAAACGTTTAAAAACCGAGCGATAGCGAGGTTTTTAATTTCCGAGATTCTGAAAAACACTTCACAAACGAGTGTTATACATTATTTTGTGCGCGATGGTGTTTTCAAAATAATAAATAATAGTATAATAATATCTTTGTTGGAAATATTTGCCTTCATTATAAACAATTGACTAACGTTAACAGTGTGGGAAATATTTATTAGTTGAAACAACAGGAGGCCTTGAGACCAATTATTGATAATATTGGCCGCAAGTTCGTATTTATTGTTTTATATTGTTTCAAATAAAGTTCAATTAATTTAAAATGCAGTGATTTGTTTCGCATAATGTATATTAACACTACCTTTTGGATATTTTTTGTATATACATTGTACGTAGTATACATAGAGGGCAGTGGTTTTACTTCCCGCACGATGTTTGTAATTATGTAATATTACAGTATATTTCTTTAGGTTGGTAACCTCTAAATGTAGTAAGTTGAACTTTCAATTATGGTCGCCATTGTTGTAAGTACGACAAAACGCACTATCGTGCAAAAAAGTTATTATTGCAGACCATCCAATACCTGGTTTGCACTGCTACACCTAAATGAATTAAATGTGTGTTTATGTTTAGTTCAATAAACAGAAAGAAAAATAATTATAAATGTATATCGTAATTATCACTTATACCTGCCTTAGGGGCTAATGGCCCCTCGTTTTGGAAATATTAACAATGAAGACCACAGGGAAAAAAAAGATGAGGGTCCATTTGTCATAAAAATTTAAGTGGGCACATCTTTCGATGTGTTAATATAAGTAGAATTTAATGTTAGGCTTAAACAAGGCAAAAACGATCATGGTACAATTCTACAGCTGCTGTTTTAAAACATGTACAGAAGAAGAAAGATGAGGGTGCCAATGCGAGTATACAAAAAGGACGAGGGTCCAGAGTTCATTCATTGGTTACACTGATTTATGTTGCCAGTTCTGTAATATGTTTGCAGTGTTCCCATTGCATAATTTAAGTATTACTTGACGTGTTTCAAACGGTATTATTTACTGAATAAAATTGATTCCCACAAAATATAATTATATTTAATCACTTTTAATAGTGACTCTTCTATCATGTTTTCATTTACTTTAAAATTATTTCATGTTTTGATTAGAATGTTTTTTATTATTTTTGCACCACTTTGTTTACTAATTGCACTGAGCAGAATATATTGTGAAATTGATAAATTGTGGTTTAATTATTCAAGAAAAGTGTAAAATACCTGCATTGTTATCAGGAGAGTTCCAGCTTCCTCCTATGGCGTATGCCAGTCTTATACCTATAAGTAAAGCTAAATATGAAGCTCTACAGCATTTGAAAAAAAAAAATGTTCTCAAGCATCTCAAGATTTTTTGTGAGTCTACCACATTATTGAAGTGCTGCAAAATAACAGTATGTCTCGTTTCTCATTTAAGCAGACTTAAAAATAGTACTAGTGGTAATTGATATCAATTTGCAAATTATGTTTAAACTTTGATTTTCAGTGTGTAACAATGTTTCTTAATGGACGCTCATCTTTTTTCCTTTGTACATTACGACATTTGAAATATTTTTTTTGAAATTCACAAGTACCATAACAAACGCATACTTCAACAGTACCAGTGAGTACAGTTTAAAATGATGCAATTTATTACGTGTACAGTTTTAAGTTTGACTGCAGTTATGAGAGTTCAAACATAAATCTTTGTTTTTCTCAGAATAAACTTTTATGGACCCTCATCTTTTTTCCCCTGTGGTCTTCATATTCTTAGTTACTACATATTAAAGGAACTAACCGGTATATACTGTGTGACGGTGTAGCTCATGTAGATAGACACTCAATTTTTACGTGAGCATTCCTGGTTCCAATCCTGGTCGGTCTTTTATTTTTTAATAACGATTCTTATCTTAATCACAGTTACCTATTTACGTGAACATATTGACCATTAACAACAAAAACAAATAAGTACCTTTTGGCAACGGAAATGGATTTTATACGAAGGACAGCAAGAATTTCAAGAAGAAAAAAAAATAGGAACTCAGTTATAAGGGAGAAAATGAAGATTGAAGACACTATTTTAGATTATATTAAAACTCGGCAATTAAGATGGTACGGACATGTCCAGCGAATGGAAGAGAATCGACTACCAAAATGTGATTTGGAACGGAAACCTGAGGGAAGACGAATCATAGAAAGACCTAAAACCTCCTGAAGTCAGGGAATATGTTTATATATGAAGGAGAAACATCTACAACCAGGAGATTGGATGGACCGACAAAATTGGCTATTAGGAATCGGACGATGTCAAAGACAATCAACCGATGATATATATATATATATATATATATAATATATACACACACATACATAATCATATTTCTCAATGTATTGAACACTTGATATTTAAAAAAAATACTAATTAAATAATGTAATGTAAAGGATAAACAATGAAATAGACCAATAGATGGATGCGAAACCCAAGTATTAATTTATCACATACAAACAAAAATATAAATATTGCAACATGAAAGAAAGTAATAGTTTTTTATTAGGAATATTCCACAATATAGTGTTTCCCCTTCAGCCCAAAGTGATTTGTCTAGAGCATCTTCTTCCCTCAAATCTCTAGCTTCCATAATTCTCCTCATTCCATACATCCAATATTCTCTAGGTCTGCCTCTTCCACTTCTATTAGCTCTCCAATTAAGGATCTTCTTTGGTATTCTCTCTTTTTACATTCTTATGAGGTGTCCATACCATTTCACAAGAATTCCGTCCGGCATTCTTCTCTTTAGGTTTTTTAGCATTGTACATTTTTCAGTAGAATGAGGAGCTGGCCTATTGCCACAACCCCCAACCTGGAGGACCAGGTAATTTGTAATCATGGTTATCTTCCTCTAGCCTTTAGTGAATCAACACTGAACTACAAGGCAGCAGTTGTTAGTTTTGGTTCGCTTCGGGTATTTAATTTCCCCGATACCACCCATATCTAGGAAGCATTCCCTATCCACCACCTGGGGAGGCGCCCGATGGGAACTAACAACCCTACACGGGTGAAAGTAATAATAATAGTACATCAGTGATGCAAATGCTAAAGCATTTTATTAAGTAATACTTTCAAACTCTACTACAGATCCTGGTGCACCATGAATGAGAAACGCCTGTTAGTTTTTATAAAGAAATATGTATATTTTGATTTTTTTAATCAAAACGTATCTTAATGTTCCTAACACGTCAATTTAAACAAAATACATGTAGACCTGTATTGAATAAATTTTGTTCACTCTGTATGTCCATTTTATTATTTCAAAAACAATTTCCAGTGAAGAAAGGAACTAAATCTCAAATTTTAAATAACATATATACCGTGGCAGCACACAATTTCCATTACTAGTCTTATCATTCAATTCAGTCCCGTGTTATGTTTCTAATACCCGGTGTGCGCTGCTACACCTAAATAAATAATAATGTGTTTTTGCATTTAGTTGAATAAGGAAAAGCAAAAATAAATATAAATTTATATTTTGCCCGGGAATCTACGCATCCCGATGTACTTGACATAAATGAGCTGAAAAAAAAAATGCGTTATTTTGAGTTCTTCTTAAAAGATAAACATATGCTGTCGCGGACTTTTCTGTAGAGTATTTTTAGATATTCAATTCTGTGTACAATAATGTTGTGTATTTGTTGTGGTTTAGGCAGCGAAAGCCATTTAAGCTTACAAAAAGCGATTTTTTTCATGTTTTTCACTACAGAAGGTGATTTTTAAGGGTGAAGGGCTTGGGCATTAAAACTCCTTTTATGACCTATAATCTTTCAGGGAAAATTCTGAACTTTTGCAAAATAACCCATGACAATCGGATGAATGGAATGGCAGCACATGCTTGCCCAAGAATCTACTTATCCCCATCTCCTTGGCATCAATGAAACACAAAAATGACTATTGTGTGTTATTTGTAAAAGATAAACATATGCTGCCGAGGACTTTTTTGTAGAGGTTTTTGAGATATTCAATTCTGTGTAAATTAATTTTGTATATTAATTATTATTTAGGCAGCGTAAGCCATTTAAGCGTCAAAAAGGATTATTTTTTTACGTTTTTCACTAAAAAGAGTGATTTTAAGGGTGTAGGAGTTAATAAAGAATAATTAGAATTAGAAGCCCACCCAGCAATTATTACAGTATAAACGCCTAATCTTGTACAACTATCTTATAGCCTATGTTCATCCCGGGAATCCCCTGAACATTTTGCAAAAAAACACCAAAATCGGATAACCGGTATGGCCGCGCATAAAGTACGAACAAACAAATATACAAACAAACAAACAAACAAACATTCATTCTTATATATTAGATAAATATTTTATTCCGCTATTTGTTCATGAAAATAAGTTTTTATGCTCTCCTGAAAAGTAGCAAATTTTGACTTAGTTCCTTTCTAAAAAGTGCGATTCAATTATATTGTAGACACACTACGTAATATTTATTTTTATTGCAATTACATGTAAGAATAATTTTTTTATTTCTTTTTAACCTGGTTGAGTGGTAGACAAGGCCTTAACTCTGCCTGGTAAAATAAAAAAAATATTACTATTATTATTATTATTATTATTATTATTATTATTATTCAATCCAAAATACACATGTATATTCACTAAATTTTGCATATGACCAGATATTAATAGCACAAGACCACGATGACATAGAATATATGGCTAAAAAACTAAAAGAAGAATATGAAAAATGGGGACTTTATATAAACATTGAGAAAACTAAATATCTGTGTATAGGAGAAGAAATGGAACATATAAATTTCAACAATGGAGAAGAACTAAAACCTAGTATTGAATGCACTTATTTAGGAACAAAATTAGATAATTCAGGCGATAACACAGTGGAAATTAAAAATAGAATCACATAAAAAAACAAGCAAATTACAAATATATCAAACCATAATTCAGAGCATTTTAAGTACAGAAATGGACGTTTTAAGATCAGCTGGAAAATCTAGAATGGATAGAATACGAAATAAAGAGATAAGGGAAATTATGGGTGTAC
Organism: Diploptera punctata; assembly: GCA_030220185.1. NCBI lineage: Eukaryota > Metazoa > Arthropoda > Insecta > Blattodea > Blaberidae > Diploptera > Diploptera punctata. The sequence continues at coordinate 48,574 of JASPKZ010007995.1, read as the reverse complement.
AAGAGGTGCCAGACATCATAGACATTATAGAAAAGAAACGATTACACTGGTATGGCCATGTCAAAAGAATGCCAGAGCAAAGATCGCCTAAAATTGTTATGGAATGGATCCCAATAGAAAGGAGGAAGAGAGGAAGACCGAAGAAAACTTGGATAGAAGGGATACAAGCAGCTATGAATATCAGAGGATTGGAGGAAGATCAATGGATGGACAGAGATGAATGGCGTTTGGTTTCCGGAAGACGGCGGCAGCTTCCATGAAACCGGATTATTATTATTATTATTTACAGAGCGTGTACTCTCCTTGTTAGTCAAAACGAATGAAGTCTCAATATGTGTGGCCTAGCATAACTATTATTCAGAATATTGATAAAAAATACTTTCATTATGGTAACAGAATATGGGCTAAAAATCTCCATAAATAAAACAAGAACAATGACATTTAAAGGTACGGATCCAATAAGAAGTGTTAATAATATACAACAAATGAATACATTCAACTATTTAAGAAACAATTTCGTATACAATTTGAGAATTCTATGCCAAGGGGTCCACCTAAAACTGAAATAAAATAAATGAAAGACGCACAGATTATTATTGTCGCAGGAAGTGAATAACTAACTCACCGACTCTATCGAACCCATAGGATCATGGTAACGAGGACATAAGCTCTCCATACATCCCTAGCCAGAGCTAATGTTTTATAATTATCTCCTGTATAATCTACTTGCCTCAAATGATGGTTAATGTTATTCTCCCACCTCATTCTTTTTTCTACCAACAAACGTTCTCCTTTTGGTTTTCCTACAAGATGCTTACATATCCACATCTTTCATTCCCCATTCGTGCCACATGTCCTGCCAATCGCAGCCTACGTGACTTAACTGTTCTTATTATAGACCTATCTGGTTTCCTATATAAAGACCATGTATCCAGGATGTGAATAATTATCACGCGTAATGCCACAAGTGATTTCCAATTCATCTAGAGGATTTGGAAATAAAGAGTGGCATTTGTTAGGACTATTTAATGAATACAATTAAGCTGTTTACTCAAAAATCATTATTTAAATATAGTTATTTCAAAATATTTACATATTTAATGTAAATGGCGATGTTTGAAAACGAATGAGAAAATGTTTGGTTGTGTTTCATTTTTTCATTACTGCAACTTGATCATACTGTTTATTGCCAAATAGGATCGCAATATTGTAAGAATGCAGCCTATTATAACCAACATTATAGGTTAATTAATTTTTGTTCGGAAACAACTCAGTAAAATCAGTATTTAAAAACAATTATTGAACACACTTGTCAAATGCGTAGGTCTAAGGAATCTGTTCATTATTTGCTATATTCAACGTATTTGTTAGAGAGCCAGTAACTGCAAAATAATGCTCTGACTGTTCAGAATATTAAAAAGGAGATTTATTTACTTTGGTAATTATTGAGATGAAGCACGACTGTGATTGGTTGTAAAACAACATTAATTGAAACTTGATTAGTCATTGACTCCCATTTGGGACATGAGTTAAATAGTCTAAGTAAAATATATTCGTAGATTTTTTAAGAAAATAGTGATGTCAGAATTGAAAGATGAGTTGAGGCAATCTAACCTAAAATCGCTACGTATATTTACATTGGAAATCATGCATTAATCATTGTTCAAACATACTAGCTAATTTATATTTACGGAGCGACTGTAAACTGATCTTACGCTAACTTGCCCATTTCCTCACCTAATGAATTAAAATGAGTATAATATTACCTTGGTCGAAAGAGTGACGATCTTTCACCGTAAAAATACAACCGTCAAGAAATGCGGACATGGGTTCTACTGGGGTAAAATTTTCCGGAGGTCAAATAGTCCCCCATTCGGTTCTCCGGGCGGGGACTACTTCAGGGAACCCATGCCAAAGGCTCAAACACAGGGACATGTTCTTAGGAACATGGAATGTTAGGACTTTATACAATAGCGGGGCACTAGAGATATTAACGCGGGAATTGGATAAATCGCCCTTGGATATAGTCGCTTTACAGGAAGTTAGGTGGCCAGGAGAAGGTAGTCAGGAATCAGGAAGCTTTGCATATACTATGGGGGTGCAGAAAGACCTGCATTTGGAACGGGTTTTTTAGTCAGAAGGAGGATCCTATCCGCTATCCGAGATATTAAGTTTGTTAGTGATAGGATATCATACATAATTCTAAAGGGTAAACGACATGATTTTATAATTGTAAATGTACATGCCCCCACAGAAGATAAAGATGACAAGATCAAGGATGAGTTCTATGACGAATTAGAATGCTTATTTGATAGCCTTTCACGATATCATATGAAAATTGTCTTAGGAGATTTTAATGCAAAAGTGGGGCGGGAAGATATATTCAAACCAACAATAGGCAAATTCAGTCTTCATGAAGATAGTAACGACAACGGGGTTAGATTAGTCACATTTGCCACATCAAAGAATCTCATTGTTAAGAGCACAACATTTCAGCATAAGGATATTCATAAATACACCTGGACGTCCCCAGATGGAGAAACTCGGAACCAGATAGATCATGTATTAGTGGATAAACGCTGGCACAGTAGCATCATTGATATTAGATCAGTTAGAGGGACAGACTGCAATTCAGATCATCATCTGGTCAGGGTGAAAATCAGACAACGGCTATCGCTTATGAGAGGAACAAACGCTAAAGATGATTCTGTAAAATATGAATTAAAAAACTTGAAAAATGATGAAATGCGGCAAGAATACCAAATCAAAATTGCTAATAGATTTGAAGTACTGGAATCTTCAGATGACAATGTGGCAAACGAAGAAGAAACTGATATAAATAAAGAATGGGAGGCTATAAGAGATACTATTAAATTGTCAGCATCAGAAAGCATTGGTTGTTTAAAAAAGAGGCAAAACAAGAAATGGTTTGATGAGGAATGTGCCGACATCGTAAAGAAAGAAAGCTAGCAAAAATGAAATGGTTACACGAGCCAAATGAGGTAAATTTAGAGCAATTGGGTAGTGTTAGACGGGAAACCACCAAGTTACTAAAGAGTAAGAAGAGGGAATATTTGAGAGAGAAGATTAATGATCTGGAAATGAATGCAAAAAATAGGAACATTAGAGAATTATATCAGGGAATTAGTATAGAGAAGAAAGGGTTTCAGGCTAGAACAAACATAATTCGGAATGAAAATGGGGATATGATTGCAGATTCCAAGAGTATATTAAATAGATGGAAAAGTTATTTTAATCAGCTACTAAATGTACATACAGAACAGGACATTGAGGAGGATAAGTTACAGACAGCAGAAATGCTAGTCGCAGAGCCAAGTGCATTAGAGGTTGAAATGGCAATTGAAAAATTGAAGATGTATAAAGCATCAGGTTCAGATGAGATCCCAGCAGAACTGATAAATCAGGGGGAGAAAAATTGAAGGACAAGATACGCTGGTTGCTTACTATGATTTGGAAAAAAGAAGCTCTTCCAGATGAATGGAAGGAATCAATTATCGTACCAATTTATAAGAAAGGAGATAAAACTGATTGCAACAACTATAGGGACATCTCATTACTTTCAACTTCGTACAAAATTCTAACAAATATATTAGTAAGCAGACTTACTCCCTATATTGATGATATTCTAGGAGATCATCAATGTGCATTTAGAAGAAACAGGTCTACAACAGATCAGATTTTTAGTATAAGACAGATTTTAGAAAAGAAATGGGAATATAATGGTACTGTACATCAACTATATGTAGACTTCAAAAAAGCATATGATTCAATTAAGAGGGAGAAGTTATATAGTATCCTGCTGGAGTTCGGAATTCCTAAAAAGTTAGACTTATACGAATGTGTCTAAATGGCTCAACGAGTAGGGTGCGTGTAGGCAAACAGTTTTCAGACACTTTTGAAATCCAGAATGGGTTGAAGCAAGGAGATGCACTATCTCCTCTACTATTTAATTTTGTACTAGAGCATGCCATTAAATCTTTAGAGAATGAGGAAGGCTTACAACTCAATGGTATTAATAAGCTGTTAGTTTATGCTGATGATGTAGTACTACTGGCCGATAACGAGGAGATACTAAAGGCCAACACGCACACATTATTGAGTAACACTAAGAAATTAGGACTGGAAGTAAATATCAGTGAAACTAAATATATGGTCACACGTAGAAATACATTATATAATGGAAATGGACAGCTAATGACAAATGAGGGAAATTTTGAGGAATTGGCTGAATTCAAATACCTAGGAACAATAATCACAAATAGGAATGAGATGCACAAAGAAATTAAACATAGCTCAATTCTGGAAATGCATGCTATTATGCATTGCAGAGACTTTTGATGTCCCAACTCCTTTCAAAAAACGTTAAGCTGAAAATATATAAAACTATTATTCTACCAGTTATATTATATGGGTGCGAAACATGGACTCTTACTTTAAGGGAGGAAAGGAGATTACGAGTATTTGAGAATAAAGTTCTTAGGAAAATTTTTGGACCAAAGAGAGATGAACAGACAGGTGAATGGAGAAGACTACATAACAATGAACTACATGGTCTTTATAGGAAGCCAGATATAATAAGAACAGTTAAGTCCCGTAGACTGCGATGGGCAGGACATGTTGCGCGTATGGGGAATGAAAGACATGCATGGAAACTTCTTGTAGGAAAGCCAGAAGGAAAACGCCCAGTTGGTAGACCAAGAATGAGGTGGGAAAACAACATTAACTATGATATGAGGGAAGTAGATTATACAGGGAATGATTGGAAAGCATTAGCTCAGGATAGGGATGTATGGAGAGCTTATGTCCGTGCGGCCATGAACCTACGGGTTCGATAGAGCCAGTGAGTAAGTAAGTAAGTATAATATTATGTGATATAAGATCTTAGTAAAGAATGTATAATAATATAAAACAAATCTGATTGCGGAAATTAGTATTATGCTGGCTAACATGACGCCAGCATTCGCTTGTTTTCTGTTGGAACATTCATAGGTGGAATCCTGGCATTAAATAGCCTAACATTTTTTTCAAATATATTTTCACGAGAACAACCTCATTAGTTCCATTCCATCGGAGTTCACTAAAAGTCACATCTGCAGGGCTAAAAAGCAACATTGGTTACGATGATAGTAGCCCTACTTAGAACGACGGTTTTTACTCGTAAAACTAAGTGGAATATTGGTCTGGGAATTCGTCTATTAAATTGTAATTATGTTATAATCAGAAAAAAATGTATTTATTATGCGAATCTGTCATTTCCAAAATAAAGAAAATCACTGAAGGCTTATATACAGTTAGTACCATTCATATGCTTACAGGGTCGTAGAACAAATAAAAAAACAAATTTTGGGTAGTTAAAGAATTATTTATCTTTTATTTTAAATGTGAATTCCATGTTGGTTTTTGCAAGATATAAATAAGTAAACAATAAATAATTTCTTAATTTCATTTAAAATAAACAAAAATCCGCCTGCTTATTTCTTGTAGTCTTTCGAGTATTCAAAGTTTTCCCCATTATAGGTTACCAGCCTATAGTTGGGTAAGTCCAGTGGTGGGGTTGCCACCTCAATGCCTCTTGGACAGGCATGCTTTTCTGTAGGGGATGCTCCCTTAGCCTTTGAAGTTTCTCCTTCTCCGCAAGGCAGCGGTTCCTCTCTCTTCCCCTGAGTGAGGGTAGGGTGCCTCTTCCGCCAAATCTGCCGTATTAAGGGTATCCCTCTCCGCCTTCATTGCCGTTGAGGCCTTCACCGTTCCCTGGCAAGGGGCCCTCACATGGTACTATCAGCCGGGCCAGCTGAACCAAGGTTTTTTTACGAGGTGTTACTCCTCCCCCTCCTCCTTTCTCATCCGGGCTTGGGACCGGCAATGGCGGAGTTTAGGTAATAATATATCACAGTTTCATAATCAAAAAGATGTGGAAACAAATTTAGAAAAATATAACAGATTAAATGGTATAATTAGGAGAAATTTTGGAAAACAAATGAGGAAAGAAATCCAATTGAGATTTCATAATGCCATAGCCAAACCTGCTCTACTATACGGAAGTGAATGCTGGACACTTCGAGCAAAAGATAAATCCCGCATTAATAGTTCACAAATGAGATTCCTCCGATCACTAACTGGAGTAACATTAAGGGATAGAATGAAAATTGATGAGATAAGGATGCAGTGGAATAGTAGGGAAATGGTTGAACATATACAAAATTATCAGATTAAATGGTTCCAACACGTCCAGAGAATGTCAAATTCCCGTTTACCAAAGATGATTTACCACCTCAACCCTAATGGCAAAAGAGACCTCGGAAGACCCTTCAACCGATGGAAGGATCAGTTTTTGTAGTCGCAGTATAACGGGCATCATCACCCAATACTGCATTCGGAAGAAGAAGAAGAACAAAAATCACAATTATTCATATTTTGTGTACCTTTTCTGTGCGTACACCTGACAAAATAAATAAAACTGTTCATTATTCAGGCAATTTAATATCTGGTGGAATATCCTCTACTTTTAATAACTTCCTGGCATCTCCTCCTCATGGAATTCACCAGTCTTTAGCACGTATCAGGGGTGATTTTTTCCTAGCTCTGGAACACTGCCGGTTATAGGTCTTCTTTCGAACTTACATTCTTTTTACGAATATTCCTCTTCAAAATGGCCCATAGATGTTCGATAGGGTTTAAGTCTCCGACTGTGGGTGGTTTTAACTATCTGGGAACATTCCAAATTATCCACTCCTTATTTATATCAGCGGTATGTTTGCTATCATTGTCCTGTTGGAAGTAATACACAGCAGGTAATCCCAATTTTTGGGCACTTTATTTAACATTTGTTTTTAAAATGTTGTTATAGCTCCATTTGTCCGTCTACAATTTGAATATTCCCAATCCCCTTGGATGATATGCAGGCCCAAATCATTATGGAGCCGCCACCACCATATTTAACTGTGGGAAGTGTGTTAACTTCGTTGGCAGCATTTGATATCCTCCATACATTCTGGATACCATCCGACCCAAAAAGGTTTATTTTTGTTTCATCGGTCCACATGACTTTATCCCAGAAGTCCTGACCGTCATTCACATGCTCTTTAGCAAACTGAACACGGTTCAATGGACTAACATATGGCCTTTTTCTAGGCCGTCGTCCATGATATCCTGTCCTATACAACACACGACGGATGGTTGCATTACATACTATTTTCCCTATTTCCTGTTCCAGAATTACACGCAGTTTAGGCACACTTAGTCTCGGGTTAGACCGTACCTGCTGAACTAGAAAACGTTCTTCTCTCTGATTAAGAAAATGTTTCTTGGGCTGTTTAGGCAAATTTGCTGTTGAGCCCTGATATTTGAATTTATTAACCAATCTCTGAATTGTAGAATGTCTTTTGTTGGTCAGTACTCCTATTTTCCGTAAACTGTAACCCTTAAGAGCCATGTTCACAATCACTTTCTTTAAATCGTCGCTGAGTTGCTTCCTCTTTGCCATACTGAATGCAATTAACTGAAGAAATAGGAACAAAGGTAGCATTAGTCAATCCTAGCGATATACAAAACTAAGATCAATACAGCACGTAAACAAAATAGGCCTACCCCATGCAATACACAAGTTACTCAACTGTACGCACAGAAAGAGTACATAATTTCAACCCTTTTTATGATTAATAGATTTTGTGAATCTCGTATATTGTTCTTACACAATTTTAATGAAATTTATGTATTTGTAATTTAGTTCGCTACATCATATTTTTCTGTACATTTATGTTTCAAAACTTTATTAGTGGTGCCATTTTTATTTAAAATTATCTGGTGTATGCACAGGAAAGGTACTAATTGTAGTCGTAAGTGTTGAAACATCCATGCAACCATCTCCAATCTCAGGTATCATATTAAACAATACCCAGGTTTCTTTGCTTCGGTCGTGATAGATTTTTATAAGTTTCCTTCCGAAATAAAAAAAAGTATACTTTTCGAACCTCTTTCGGGATTTCATAAATTATATTTTAAATAAATTATGAAAAAACTGCACTTAAACTAGCGTAACATATTTTCAAAGTTCTATAGAACAACAGTGTGCATGCGCCAGAGTTTACAGAGCCAGTGATAACCGACAATCGAACAACATATCGATTATCATCCTCGATTACTATCAGTCGCTATGAAATTTAAATTACCAATATTTGCAATAAATCCCCGAATCTATGTTAAAAATATATTAATAATATTAAAATTACCAAACGTTTATTAAAAATGGGTATACGCTGATCCAACCAGCGATAACCCAAAACAGCGATAGAAAAATCATAGACTAAGTAATATACTCTGTGGAGAAAATAACAGCATCACAATATTGTCTAACAGTGTCATGATATTGTGATTTGCATATTTAAATAAATACTTAAAAATTGTCTAATAATGTTATAAAAATTGTTTGAAAAAGTTTAAAATATTAAAAAATGTTAGTACATACAGAAGAATATCTATAGTTTACAACAATATAACTGAATAATCAAGCGGTAGTAGAAGTGCAGTTGAGCCGAAAAATCAGACTAAGTAATATACTCTGTGGAGAAAATAGCAGTTAATATCACAATATTGTCTAACAATGTCATAATACTGTGATTTGCATATTTAAATAAATACTTAAAAATTGTCTAATAATGTTATAAAAATTGTTTGAACAAGTTTAAAATATTAAATAATGTTAGTAAATACAGAAGAACTATAGTTCACAACATAACTGAAAATTCAAGCGCTAGTAGAACTGCAGTTGAGCCGATTTTTCTATAGCTGTTTTGGGTTATCGCTGGTTGGGTCAGCGTTAGGAAGTGATAAGTAAGTGTACACCCATTTTTAATAAACATTTGATAATTTTAATATTATTAATATATTTTTTTAACATAGATTTGTGGATTTATTGCAAATATTGGTCCTTTAAATTTCATAGCGACTGATAGTAATCGAGGATGATTATAAATATGTGGTTCAATTGTGGGTTATCGCTTGCTCTATAAACTCTGGCGCATGCGCACTGTTGTTCTATAGGTTTAAGTGCAGTTTTTCCAAATATTTTTTAACTTTATCTGGAACGGATACGAAGGCAAAAAAAAAAAATCCTTCAAGCTTTTTCTTCAAATATATGTGTGTGTGTGTATATATATATATATATATATATATATATATATATATATATATATATATAGTGAAAGTTTAGTTTCTTTTCGATACCATACTACGGTTCTGTAGAGTGTAGAAGAAATAAAAGATTTTTTCCTACATAGATAAATATTTAAGAATCGAAACAAAATTAAGAATCCTTACAAAACATTAAAACAGCAGGAAATATTAGTAGAAAAAGGTAAAGTAATTAGTACAACAGTGGCATAATATTGCACGAGCCATTTTCTACAGTTCAACTATAATTATTTTATAACAGTTTTAAAATTTTCTTCGAAATAAAAAAAAATGCCTGTTTTGTTCGTACGCCATATACTAGAAAGACCGTTTCTGTATGGGTAAAGACGGAGCACAAACCAAGATGGAAGCAGTAAATACAGCTTCAATGTCATAACGGAACAGGCCAATCGGTCTATCCCATAACGTAGAATGTTTATTTCGACATATAAAAAATCTAAGAACTATGGGCCTACCCTTCAATTGTCAATTTTGGTTTAATTAATTTTAGTATTTACGACAAAACAACAGAAGAACTAATTGGTAGAAAATCAGTAACAAAACCTATGCTAGTTATAGAATAATATGCAATATTAACAATATGTCGGTTCTCACTGCGATCCGACACACTTTTAAATAAAATGTGACGAATTTCAAGGAATGTTCGTATCCTAGGTCTGCGAAGTAGGCAAACACTATTTAAACACAATATCCGATAAACCAGAAAAAAAAAAGTTCTAGAAGTCCCGAAAATGGAGACAATTTTATATTTTTACGAATGAATATTAAATTATATTTTTCTAAAAACTGTAAGTCTACCATTCATTATATATGCAATTAAAAATCTCTTTACAGTATTAATAAAAACACACTTTATACTGACATAAAAATTCTTGCATATAATTTTTTTAGCTTACGTTATTTCTCGTTAATCAAAATTATATATAGCTACGTACCAGAACAGTTCTAGACATCTAACGACGTTACGATTCTGGTTCAGACTAAACTAATGACATGCGCATACAATTTGCAAATGCACAAATGACGTCAAAGTTACCAACCTCCAGCTAAAATTAAGAACTAACAACTTGCAAAATTTAAAAACGGTAACATGAAACGAAGTGTTTTACCATTCTAAATAGAACGCTATTGTATGAACTCTGATTTTATTATTATAACAATTAGCAGGCCTACATTAATTGTTAAATGCTTGTAGAACTGTGGCCATATCACATCCGTTTATACTTTATTCAGATAAAAGTTGTAAATGTATTTAGTGCGATTTTCAGAACGCGCTCTAAAAAAAGGCAGACATATTATTTTAGATTATTTTCGAGCACATTTCTAGGATTCCATTCTATTCACCTATCACCTTATAGGTACTTCTTACATGCCACACACCACCCCGGCCTTACAGTGCCATGACCTGTCGGGAGAAGAATCTTAAAATATTAAAATCGTAAATGTATTTTAATACGATTTTCAGAACGCACCTTAATGAATAAGCGGGAATATTAATTTAGATTATTTTTTAACACATGTCTAGGATTACATTCCATTCGATTAACTTCGTTCAACCTCTCACCTAGATACTTATTACATGCCAATCGCCACCCCGGCCTTACAGTGGCAAGACCTGTCGAGAGAGGAATTTTAAACTATGGATCACATACGTTCTTTTGCTTGACCACATAAGGGCATGGAGGGTCTCCTAAGGCCTTTAAATGTGATCACTTTATGTTTACAATTATACCATCAGGACCATTATAAGGACACTTATAATTAGACCTCAATATTTTCTCGTTATAAAATTTTGTTTTAACAGTTTGCATTTTATTTTTACACGCTTTATATTAGCTTGACCTGTATCTATCTATCTATGTAACGGAATCTTTCAACGCGATTTTCACCCACTTAAAATCATTGGATCGAGTTGAAACTTTGTATACTTGTAAAGGATCCGTGACAATACAATAATTTCATATTTTCCTGGCCAGAATCATCAGGAAAAAAAAGTGTCTTTATATCTATGTAACGGAATCTTTGAACACGATTTTCACCTACTTAGAAACATTGGATCGACATGAAACTTTGTATACTTGTAGAGGACTCGTGACAATACAATACTTTCATATTTTGTTTCTAAAATCATGGCCAGAATCATCAGAAAAAAAATGAAAACTGATATAATAGGTTGCGGACTTGTCGACTTTTTAGTCAATCGTTGTAAGAGCACAGTTGGTAGAGCAGTGAACTCTAGTAGTATGTAATTTCAGTAATCCATAGGTCGCTGGTTCAAATCCGGGTGGGAGGGTTTTTTAGAAGAGTATTACTTTTAGCTCATACTACAATAGTATCAAATTTAAAGATATTTACATTTTTATCTTATTCTGTAAAATATTAAAACTAAAAAATAAAAAATAGTTTTAAAAAACTAAAACAACACGCTTTATTAGAAAACCGAACTAAAAAATGAAAAATAATTTTAATTTCCAAGACGCTTGGGATAAAATTAAAGTGGTCAACAAAAAAATAATCTCCAACACATATAGAATAAAACTAGAGTTATCAACAAAAAGAAAATAATTTTACCATCAAAAGCGTACGGTGGTTTTTATGATTTTTACATTTTACTCTTAGAGACTTTACTTTTATCAATATCTATTTACTATCAGATATATTAATTGATACAGAGCACCTCACGCTTTTGATGGTAAAATTATTTTCTTTTTGTTGATAACTCTAGTTTTATTCTATATGTGTTGGAGATGATTTTTTTGTTGACCACTTTAAATTTATCCCAAGCGTGTTGGAAATTAAAATTATTTTTCATTTTTTAGTTCGGTTTTCTAATAAAGCGTGTTGTTTTAGTTTTTTAAAACTATTATTTATATAATTTGGCAATAATGATCCATCAGATTTAATAAGAATAAGCCGCGGTGACCTAGTGGTTATGTACCTTGCCTCTAGCCCCGAGGATCATGGGTGCAAACCCGAAAAACGTTAGCTCAGGGCATATATATATATAAGTTCGGGTAATGTGGACCCTCTTGTTTGAGTGGACCCTGTTAATATGTAATTTAATTGGTGCTGCCCTCGAACAGAAAATATTTTAACTTCTTCCCCTCATCAACTTTGACGGGTTGAAGTCCAGTTTATTTTATTGTTTGTGGGAAGAAGTGTTTGCTTGTGCTATTTATGAAAATGACAATTTTAAAAGTTTTTCAAGCTAAGAATCAAATCTTAATTTCTGCTATTGAATATTACAAATGTTAAAAAACTCCTAAATATATTATATTATGTAGGTGCTGTTTTAATATACTAACGGGTTTGGTTTGATTTTTTTTTTGTGACTGGCGGCTGTATAAAATAATTAAACATAACAAAGGAATTAGGTTAATATGTACCCTCTGGGTTCACTTTACACGAATACATATATTTTATCAAAGATGATGCTATCTGTAAAAACCATTCACTTAATTAATTTTATTTAATATCCTTGTAATTTTACTGAACCCAAAGACCGTCACTATCTGCAGTTGAATGGCGTGTGAATGTTATAATCAACAATCATTTTTCAAAACATTAAATAGATATCAATGCTCTATGGAGAGCTTATGTCCGCGTGTGGCCATAAACCTACAAGCTTACAAGTTAACTTACATAGTTCTCAAGTAAATTGTGCCAATAGGGCATTTTTCAGTAATTATTTAGTAATTTAGACTCAACGATAGAAGATATATACTGTAAGACACACACACACACACGCACGCACGCACGCACACAAACACACACACAAAAACACACACACACAAAAACACACACACACAAAAACACACACACACACAAACACACACACACAAACACACACACACACACACACACAAACACACACACACACACACAAACACACAAACACACACACGCACGCACACACAAACGCACAAACGCACACGCACGCACGCACACACACACACACGGTATCTAATATATAAAAATTAATGTTTGTTTGTTTTTTTGTTCGTACTTTATGTGCGGCCATAGCGTTGATCCGATTGTGATGGGGCTTTTTGCAAAATGTTCAGGAGATTGCCGGGATGAACATAGGCTATATGAGAGTTGTGATAAAAACTCCTACACCCTTAAAAATCGCCCTTTTTTGTGGAAAACGTGAAAAAGTAGCTCTTTGGACGCTTAAATGGCTTATGCTGCCTAAACCATAACAAATGCACAAAATTAATGTACACAGAATCGAATATCTCAAAAAGCTCTACAAAAAAGTCCACAACAGCATATGTTTATGTCTTACAGATAACTCACAATAACCATTTTCGTCTTTCATTGATGCCAAGAAGATCGAGAGAAGTACATAGATTCCTGTGAAAGCATATCAGCACATGGCGGGTATTCTTTTACGGATAACTCACAACAACGAATTTTATCTTTTAGCTCATTTATGCCAAGAAGATCGAGATAAGTAGATTCCGGGCAACACCGGGTAATAAGCATGGGGAATCTTAAAATAATTACGATATGCATTTATAATTATTTTTCATTTTACTTATTCAACTAATCATAGGAATTACATTAATTTTTGTCTTTCAGCTCATTTATGCCAAGAAGATCGGGATGAGTAGATTCCTGGACAACGCCGGGTAAACACCACGGGTTATCTAAAAATAATTACAATATGCATTTTTCCTTTCACTTATTCAACTAAACATAAAAGCACATTCATTTTCATTTATTTAGGCGTAGCAGTGCACGCCGGGTATTAGCTAGTGTATATATATATATATATATATATATATATATATATATATCCATCCATAGTAATTTTGCCCGAGGGCAGGTCCTTCACTGCAATCATAGCATTTTCATTCTATGCTTTGCAGCTTTATATATATATATATATATATATATAATTGTAATCATGTCAAGTTTTTGAAATCAGAGATATAATTTTTAGACGAGTTATATTTAATCTCTCTTCACAGCTGTTTCCTAAAATAATATTAATGTCGGCTAAACTTTACAACCCGTGACGCGACTATATTAATTCCTTTTATAAACTTCTCTGTCAAATGTTATTCTAAGGGTTTATATTTTTCAAATTATTTCCCACCATTTACATTGATTTTTACATTTTTTCTAACGATTATTTCAAAATATTTTTTCTACGATATTTAATTACATAATCATGAAGACGTGGCAGCCATATTGATTTTAACTAATATTCTATGCGACGGCAAATGTGTGTTCCAGTGCAGCCAACATAGAGTAAGTACTAATTAACTGTACATATATATTTCAGAGTTTCAGAACTTACTATTCATTTTTGGGCAAAGAATTTTTTGTCTTTAAATTGCGTTAGGTTAGCTTTTAGATTGATCTTTCACAGGTTACAGTACTTAAATCGCGTTAAGTTAGCTTTTAGGTTCGTTAAATATCGTGTATATGTTGGCTGCATCCCGTGATTCCATAGTCTAAACCGTTTCGCGTTTGTTGGCGCATGCGCATGGTGTATGATTGGAACTTAGAAAAAATCGCGTCACATGTTATAAAGTAATTCCTTAATGTCAATTGTAAAATAATTGTAGTGTCACATGACGTCATTGTTTCTCGTCATCAAATCTTTGTTCAAACGTTACCACGCAACGCACAAAGTTAGAAACATAGAACGGTTAGAAACGTGATAAAGAATTGTGTAAAATATGCATTTAAAAAAATATGGAACATTCACAATTCCACCGCAAAATAATAATTTTGAAAATATTAAAACTATTCAAATAGGCTATCAGTCTCGTATAAATCAGCGGTTCAGGATTTCAGCAAAAAAGGTGAGAATCAATTAATCGGTTACATTATTTTGGATTTAACTATTCTTATTATATTTAGTTTTCCATATAGATATGTCCCATCTCATTCTTGGCTTAGCTGGGACCTTTCCCTCTGGTTTTCCTAGTTTCCTCTTTCATACTTCATGTTTCTGCCCATCGTAGTCTATGAAACTTAACTGTTCTTATTATATCTGGTTTTACCGTTTGGAAGGAAGTGCTATTAAAATACGGTTTTATTTGAAAGTGATGTCTCCTAACAATATATTTCGTCATAGTTTACAGGGTACAATAAAGTACACTGAATAAAAAATTATTTTAAAATTGAAATTGTTAATTACTAACAAAATAAAATCAATACCAGTTTATCCATTTAATAATATGAGTTTTTATTAATATTGTTTTGGACTTGTGACAAAAACGTTTGTAACTAGCTTGTTTAATAATTCACAGTAAACGCAAGTAACAGAACTCCTTTTCGCTTCAGCAGTTAAATTCCATAAATGTTTTATCATTACAGTATATACTGCGTAAGAATTTAAATAATACTACTATTATAAATTAGCGGTACTATTCCATTGAGCACATATAACAGAAGGGTACTTTTGAAGGAACTTTGTTTTCGTTACATATTTACATTTTTTTGTATAGCACAAAATGAGGATTATTTATACAAAAATAAGTGCAGAGACGTCTTTTGTACTACGCTACGAATTTAATTACGAACATCACAAATTAATGAAAATAATTATATACGTTTATGAAATTGTTTTTAGAAGATAATGTAGAAAATACAACTATGCATTATTTAAATTTAATCCGTCATTTACTGGAGGAGATACAACGTGCGGACAATATACACTTAAAAGCTATCAAGAATGAATTGTTTTATATAAGTAACGGAAGAAAAATTCTATTTCCATATAAACACAAAAATATAGCTTTTTTTTACTTAAATATTATTTATTAGAGTTAATGATTATTGAATAAATAATAGTTTAAAAAACTAAAACAACACACTTTATTAGAAAACCGAACTAAAAAAATTAAAAATAAATTTAATTTTCAACACGCTTGGGATAAAATTAAAGTGGCCAACAAAAAAAACATCTCCAACACATATAGAATAAAACTGGAGTTCTCAACAAAAAGAAAATAATTTTACCATCAAAAGCGTAGGGTGCTCTATATCAATTAATATATTTGATAATAAACAGCTATTGGTAAAAGTAAAGTCACTAAGAAGAAAATGTAAAAATCATAAAAGCACCCCACGCTTTTGATGGTAAAATTATTTTCTTTTTGTTGATAACTCTAGTTTTATTCTATATGTGTTGGAGATTATTTTTTTGTTGGTCACTTCAATTTTATCCTAAGCGTGTTGGAAATTAAAATTATTTTTCATTTTTTTAGTTCGGTTTTCTAATAAAGCGTGTTGTAGTTTTTTAAAACTATTATTTATTTTTTAGTTTTAATATTTTACAGAATAACATAAAAATGTAAATATATTTAAATTCGATACTATTGTAGTATGAGCTAAAAGTAATAGTATTCTAAAAAAGATCCTCCCAGCCAGATTTGAACCAGCGACCTATAGATTACTGAAATTATATACCACTAAAGTTCACCGCTCTACCAACTGAGCTCTTACAAAGATTGACTAAAAAGTTGACAAGTCCGTAACCTATTATATCAGTTTCATTTTTTTTGATTTTCTGATGATTCTGGCCAGGATTTTAGAAACAAAATATGAAATTATTGTATTGTCACGGGTCCTTTACAAGTATACAAAGTTTCAAGTCGAACCAATGTTTCTAAGTGGGTGAAAATCGTGTTCAAAGATCCCGTTACATAGATACAAAGACACTTTTTTCCCTGATGATTCTGGCTAGGATTTTAGAAACAAAATATGAAATTATTGTATTGCCACGGGTCCTTTACAAGTATACGAAGTTTCAAGTCGATCCAATGATTTTAAGTGGGTGAAAATCGCGTTGGAAGATTCCGTTACATAGATAGATAGATAGATACAGGCCAAGCTAATATAAAGCATAGAGAACCGAGAGGATATAAAGCGTGTAAAAAGGAACAGGCGAAGCGAGTCAGCTGTTTTAATGACAACTACAAGAACTACGCGCTCGACCTTGACTGTGGAGTGAATTAGCTGTGCTGCTGGTCGGCCAGGTTTTAACGTAAATAGAAGAAACAAATATTCACATTGTCTTAAAAAAGTAATAGCTGAAAATTAATCCTTATTACGTGAATAATAGCCTGTTTTTTTTTTTTCGTTTTCATTGGATGTTAAGTACTGCAGTTATCCCCATAAAATTGAAAACTGGCATCGCAAATAGAAATATCCTAATTTTAATTACAACGCTCTTAAGTATATGATACCACCTACATAAATCCGTTTGAATATATATTTTTTCTTTTTAACGTTTCGGAACTATACTTAATAAACGTTGTAGTTTATCATATTTACGATAACTTTAGATCGTAGTAACTATGAACCTACAAAAGATAAACATTAAATGTTGATATTAATACTTTTCAAATGTATTCACTATATTCAGTGATATATAAAATTTAAAAAAAGAAATTGCAAGAGTTTTTATTGTCCGATTTGTTATGGATTATCCCGAATGCATTAATGGACATAGAGAACTTAATGGAGGATAATATTGATTAGCAAGGCCCACTAGATAATACGACTTAACAGAACAGTAGAGAATGTAGTCACTTTAGCGATTCACTTGCTCTTATTTTATTATCATTTCATATTGATAAAGTATAAAAATATGAATACAACTGAAGATGGTAATTTGAAACACTTATTTAATACAGTAAAGTTATAGTATGTAGTGATTTTTATAACATCCATTTCATATTATAAGCCTGTTTGCCAAACAGTTTATTTCAGTTTCGTCTGGGGGTGAATGACCATCGTCGTGTTTCAGTCCGCCGCTTTTATTTTCGAAGATCGCTGATCATATGCCATCCCTATATTGGATGGATGCTCGATTACATCTGTGATTAACGCATGTGGATGTGAGGCTAGCAGCCGGATGTTAGGTCAAGGGTCTCCTAAGTCTGTTATGTCATGGAGTTAAATGTAAGATTCTATGTTATTATTCAGAGTATTGTCACCAGGGTTAGGATTTTTAGGTGCAAATTTCATACAAAAAAGTAAGGGAAAAGGTGCTAAAATAATGTAAAAAAAAAAAAAAAAAAAAGGGGACAGAAAGGTGCTGTTTTACTGAACTAATTCAACAAATCCTTTCTCCTATTCTAGTTTATTGAGTTATAAACAAGTAGGCCTACATCAAATCATCAGTCATCAGAAGTAAAAAAAACATAAAACTGTTGTACTTCAATACATTAAACATCTCTACATTTTTTAAAAATAAGTTTGTTTCAATTAGGGGATAGAATGTCTTTGTACAGTAGATGCTAAAGCTTCTTTCGTCATTCAAAGAAACCAATGGAGCAAAATTTGTTCCATCAGTTTCTAAGAAATCTTATTTGAATTCCTGAGCCAGAACAGAAAATTGGGCACTGGACACCCTCGGTATGGTAAATCTAGTAATACAACACTCTAGTACCAAACTTACATTAACAAACAGTAGGCTACTGATTCCAGTGAAATTAAAATGGTGGAATGAAATAATTTTCATTATTGCAGGATATTTATTTTGGCGAAGTGAGAAAAAGATTTGCAGTACACACAATTATTTCCCATTGTTGCAGGTGTGCCTTCAGTGCTGTATTTACTATTCACATGTTCACTGCAAACTGAGAAGACGTTAGTTTAAAATTACTTACATATTTTTTTTATTGATTCAAACCCATGTAGAAATGGAATGTAACTCACAAGTCATCTCTTATAAATGATAAAATATGCTCTAGAAGTTCATTGAAAAGCAAATAAAAAGGGGGAAAAGTGGGATTGTGGTTACGGTTGGGGAAAAATGGGATAAAGCTCCCAAAAAAAGGGAAAAGGGTGCTTGACTAAATGCCTCCCTCCTCAACTAGAGATAAAATTTCATACTGTGACAACTTTCCAAAGAGCTTTAATTTATCTTGCGAAAAAGGTGTGCACCTAAAAATCCTAACCCTAATTATCACTAATCTTCAAGATTCAGAATCAAAGTTATACCATTTATAAATATTACAAAATGGATGAATTCAATAAGATAGTGCATATTGTATCAATTTTTCTTAGTGTATTATATATCTTCGTGGAACTGAATGACTAATATTTGATATGTTTTGTACTTTAGAAACATTGTTTAATTTTTGTTAATATTACATTTACATGTGTGGTATAATGTGGAAATTTTAAGAAATACCTTTTAATTTGCTTCACTCAGTTAACTCTTATGGTTTACTTTACCTTGAAGTTAATTTTGCAGGATGTGAAATATGAAATAAAGACAGAAACTGAGGAATATTATGAGGATTCTCTGGAGACTGATACTAAACATGGATTTGCTGAACCACTTCGTCAGATTATGATTCCTGTGGAATCAGAAGTAAGTTTACTAACATTTTATTTAGTACTGAATATGTCTTTATTACGCTAAGTTTACTGCAAATTTTGCTATACTTTAATTTCTATTGAAATAATAAAATTTATTTAGTTCATTTAAAAGTGATGTGGAAACTTAATTGTAATTTAATTTCTTATTTTTACTATTAAATAATTGTTTAATGAGAAATTGTGTTAGTCTACGAACATTTTATATAAAAGTGCAAGTTATATTAATATAAATCTGTTTTCCTATAGACAATTATCTATTTCTTTGGAGGTTATTATATAGCCATTCTTTGTAAAAAAAAGTATTTAAAGTGGGACATAAAAATAAATATAGAAAGAAGTTTGAGAATATTTTGAAATTGATGTTATTCATGGAATATTTGAACCAGTGTGTGAAATAGATGGACATTGACATTGTGAGGATGTAACTTTATTTAAGTAAAATTTTATCACCTCACCTCATATTCTTATTCTTGTTAGACTAGTAGTTTCGGACCTTCTTTGGTTCCATCCTCAATTTTCACGACCATTGTTATGTCGTTTTAAAGAGTCGCCTTCTGCTCCCTATGTTGGTAGACTGAACAACCTTAAAATCAAAACATTTTCTCCGGGAATTTCAAATATCATTAATTTCTCCTTTAAAAAAAGAAAGGATGAAAAGAATACTTATTTTGAGTCCCAGTTCATAAATGAATAATTGCATGGTTCATATGAGAGACAAAAGTCATTTAAAATAGTTTTGCTACTGTAAGTCTGTGATTGAAATATTGCTGAAAAGCAGATAACTAGAATAATTCAGAAGTATCTTTATTTATTTATTTCACAATATAATTTTCAATTAACAGGAAATGAAGTGTGAAATGAAGACAGAAGTTGAAGAATATCTCGAAATTGCTGATCAGAATTATGGTAAACATAAAATTGTTGAACCATTTCACCAGGTTATGGTTGCAATGGAGTCAGAGGTAAGTGCATCTTATGTAATTAGAATTTAAGGAAATTTTATGTTATATGTCAGAAAACTAAAGATGATTTATATTGTTTCTAGCACAAGACGAGAAAAGGATCTACAGTTAAATATTCAGAACATTTAAATGTGGAGCCAAAAGCGTTCAGTACCGAAGAGAATGAAATTGACAATTTGCCTGTAACATCTGGAGTTTGTGAAATGAATATAAAAAAGTTGCAGGAAGAGGAACTTGATATAGGTACACAAATTTCAGACAAGGAATTTGATTTTAAGATATTAAGTGATTCTTGTATAGGAGACAGTAATACATCAAGAAAATATGACAAAGATTTAGATTCTTGTTTCAGCGATAAAACATTATCTGAAAAGTGTGTTCAGAGTAATAATGAGTTAAATATATGTGACACCAGTAATATATCATTATCTGTTAAGCAAAATGTTATTGATCCTATACATATAGAGGGAGATAACAAACCTTTCAAATGTAATTTATGCAATAAGTCATTTGTTTTGAAACGTTCTCTTAATTTGCATACAATGATACATAAAAATGAAAGGCCTTTCAAATGTAATTTTTGCTATAAGTCATTTTATGATAAATCATATTTGGTAAAACATGTACGAGCTCATCAAAACGAAAGTCCATTCACATGTAATATTTGCTTTAAGACATTTGTTCATAAATCTTCTGTAGAAATACATTTACGAATTCACAAAA
The DNA here is from genome assembly GCA_030220185.1 of Diploptera punctata. Classification (NCBI taxonomy): domain Eukaryota; kingdom Metazoa; phylum Arthropoda; class Insecta; order Blattodea; family Blaberidae; genus Diploptera; species Diploptera punctata. The sequence goes on along the minus strand of JASPKZ010007995.1, from coordinate 27,323 downwards.
ACGAGAAACCATTTTCATGTAATATTTGTTCAAAGTCGTTTTATGATAAATCTGTGCTTTCCAGGCATTTACGAATACATTCTGAAGAAAAGCCGTTTGTATGTGAAGTTTGTAACAAATCATTTAGTAATAGAAGTGGTTATAAGACACACATGTTTACTCACTCCAGTGATAAACCATTCAAATGTGATTTGTGTTTGAAGACGTTTCATAATCCTTCTATTCTAAAAAGACACAAACGTATTCACACAGAGGAAAAATCATTTTCTTGCGATGTATGTCGCAAGGGATTCTTAAAAAAGTCTGGACTTGTTGATCACATGCAGACACACACAAATGAGAAACTTTTTGTATGTAACATTTGCCATAAGTCATTTTCTCTTAAAAGAAACCTTACTGCACATGCATTAATTCATTCAAATGAGAAGCCTTTCTCTTGTAAATTATGTTACAAAAAATTTTCTCAAAAACGTTTTCTGAGTGCGCATGAAATTATTCACAGCAATGGCATACGTTATGTATGTGAGATTTGCAGCAAATCATTTTCTCAGAAACGTTCTCTAAGTACTCATAAAGTTACTCATATAGAAGACAAAACATTTCATTTACAAGGTTTGTGAAAAGCCATTTTCTTCCCAGTCTTACCTCTATAAGCATTTTGCATGTAATCATAAAACATTATAAACATTTGTCTTTTGTACATTGTTTTTTTGTATTGTTTAACCATAAAGTTGATTTAATAATTATATCTAATCATTATTTTGAAAGAAGAGAGGATTTCTGTGGTATAATGTGGGAAGAATAATACATTCGTGGTTAAAAATAAAAAAACATAATATTTATATAGCTATAGTTGATGTGTTTTTTATGTACTGTATGAGATAATAAAAATGTAAAAAAAAGGCAGTGTTTGATTTATGTCCTTAATTTTTTTAACATATTATGTAAGAATGTTTTCTGGAAATTGGTTATCCACCACCAGACGAAACTAGAGTAAACTGGAAGGCAAACAAGCTTAGATGAACCTTGAACTGTTAACCTGTTGCTGGCCTCACTTTCATATGTGCTATTACAGATGATTATTATTCTGCTAGAATGTGAATGATACATGGTCTGAATGTGTTAAAAGTAGGCTTTCCCAATCTGTGCCTTTGTTACTGTAGCTACGGGGTGAACATAAATATGGCTATACGTTTGATTGGGTTGTGTGATGAAAATATCATTACAGGAAATATGAAATTACCGTTGGGAAGGCAATTATTCAAATTACAACGGAATAAAACAAAACAGTGTAGAACTAACGTCATTAGTCAAAACGGCGTTGAATATGCAACAGCAAATTGCAATTGCTGCATGGGGAATAACGTATGCTAATTATCGTAAGGCTGCAAGACGGGCAAGACGTGAGTTTAACGTAGCATTGCAGCCGTCGACTGTGGGAAGTGGAGAAAACGACTGCTGGAAACGGGAAGGATGCAGACAGTGAAACCTCCTGGAAGGCCTCGCATTAGCACGGATGCAGAAACAACGAAAAGAATTGTGGACGCGTTCGATGCTAGTCCACAAAAATCAACCCGCCAAGCTGCACGCGAGCTTCATATCAGTCAATCGAGTGTGTGTCGTGTTTTGAAGCGTGAGAAGTACCACCCCTTCAAACCGATTCGTGTCCACGGACTTAGTGAAGACGACCCTAACAGGCGGATGGAATTTTGTGAATTTGTTGTAAGGGAATCAGCAAACAACGAACATTGGTACAGAAAATTCCACTTTTCTGATGAAACTGTTTTCCATGTGAACGGACGTGTTAATCGACACAATCGCCACTATTATGGAAAAGAGAATCCTAATGTTATTGAAGAGACACGTTTAAGATGCGGCAAAGTCACTGTTTGGGCTATGATCGGATGGGAAGGACTGTTATGGATGCGAATTTTGGATGTTAATGGTGGTCGGTATAGTGATATCCTTAGACAAATTGTCGTGTCGGTAATGCAAAGTGCTGAACATGTACAATGTTTATTCCAGCAGGATGGTACGCCTCCTCACTATGCAATTGCGGTGAGGGAAATTTTGGATGATCATTTGCAAAACAGGTGGGTGGGAAGAAGAGGCCCCATTGAATGGCCAGCCCCTTCCCCTGACCTCACAGAATGTGACTATTGATTGTGGGGTTATTTGAAGGAGAAGGTTTATGCCCGGAAACCTCAAGACGTCGACATGCTGGAATTAGTAATTGAGGAAGAAATTAGAGCTATTCCTCTAAACATGTATTATAACGCAATGAATGATTTCCCAAAGCGTTGCCAATTATGCTTGGATGTAAACGGCGAACAGTTTGAAGCAATAAAGTAACTTGCTTAGTGTTGTTGTAAGTGATTTGTGTGTTTTGTTCTATTGTTGAAATTTGGATTCCCTTTCCAATTATAACATCATATTTCCTTTAATAACAATATTTTCGACACTAAATGCGATCAAACGTATAGCCATATTTTTTAATCACACTGTACATTAATTCCTTAATATACTGTGTAGGCATCTGTTCTATACTAGTAGAAATTCCATGAGAAAATTACATTTTTCATTAGGAGTCCGACTTGCCACCTTAGGAGGCAGCTCTGGATTTAAGTATAACTTGGCTTTTGAATGCTTCAGTTCAAAGACACCAAGATAAAGCGGAAAAATAAAAAAGACCACTTGTTAGCTGATAGAGGATGGTTTAGCTGTGGTGAGGGACAGAATTTTGGAATAGTTCAAATAGAAGGTCTTTCTTTACATATGTATTTAATGTTTCTGTGAATAGTACTTTTTTACGTTAATATAATTCAAGAATGTATTAATAGGCAACAATGTTGATTAGAGCAAGACTCGCTAGAAAATTATCTTAATAAAACAGTAGAGAATGTCATCCATTTACACTTACTTTATTACAATCATGACAGAGTTTTAAAATAATGAAATCAACTACAGATGGTAATTTGAATACTGTATTCAATTCCACAAGTTATAGTATATATAAGCAACAGTAGTAGATGGAATCCCTCTTGAATTGGTTAAATGCTATGGGTGAAGGAAAGAAGGAAATTCTGTTTTTATGCAACATATAAAGAAGGTGAATGACCCGAATAATTGACTGAGACAGTGTTAATACTAATATCGAAGAAAACTATTAGGCAGAAATGTAAGCAGTTCATACCTAATTAGGCACACATAATTCCTTCATCAATATGTCACCACAATGTCGAGCATTAAAATCCTTCAGCAATGTATTGTTCAGCACTGAAAAGAATAGTTATGTTGGCTATATTAACTGTATATCCTACAGTCGCGACATAATTGTTATACTCCTCTTGTTTCTATCTACAGTTAAGAATGTTAGGTTACAATTAAGAGTTATGTACTAAGTGTTCTCTACTTTTAATTGTTTTTGCGAATTATAGCAACCTGTTCAGTTGACCACAGACCTACAAAGCTGCACACTAAGAATAAATTTAATTTATTTATTAATTTAATCATCATCATTAATAGCATGGTTTAGGCCTTCTTGCCTGATCTCACAATACATCAAATTTATCTTACGATTTCTTTAAGGTTTATCAATAATGAGAATGTTCCCTGACAGCGTTACAGCCTCTGATACGGTAAGTTTGGCACATCATTGGCTGACTTCATTTTGCGTACTTTTCAAGACACCTAGTTTTTACCATGGCTGACGATCTGCGTTTACCTGTTGTGGACTACTCTTCGCCTCCCCTCACCTTTGGTTTAATAATTTATTATCAAAATATTGAAATTAAGTGTGCATTTTTATTTTACTGCTAAAATTAAATTGAGATATTACACAGTTTATTGGAAATAATAATTAGATCAGATTTTTAATAACAATTACATTTAAAATTTCAAGTTAAACATGTAGTTTTGTTTGTTTTATTTAAAATAAATTAATCACCATTATAATTAGCCTATATATATGAACGTATAATTGCCTAATCTTTGATCAAGTGAGTAGACCCAAGGACTAATGTTAGACTCGTATTCGTGAGGTCCCATGTTTAAATCTAGACCAATGTGATTCATCATGAGACATTTTGGGTTGGAATTCCAAACCCAGACCCTTTCATCATGTTTATCGTTTCATAAACTCAATAAATGTGACGGTATAATAACATTAAAAAAAACTCTCTGGAAAGCAAGAATTAAGGGTGAACTGCTGTAAAGTGGAAAAACATGTATTAAGTAAAAAAACTCCCTCAAGCAGCAACAGCTTAAACTAAGAGAATTTCTTAGCAAGTCGAATTTATGGTCCCATTTTGATGGTTTACAGAATATATATATATATATATATATATATATATATATATATATATATAAATTATTATTATATGGAAAATCAATAAGTACTACAAGAATAGACTAATAGCTCTAGAAATGGATTATTTACGCAGAAGTGCCAGAATGTCAATTAGAACATGTCACAAATAAGGAAATTAGAAATATAATGGAGGCAGAAGAAAACATAATTGAAAGAATTGAGGAGAAGGAATTTAAGTGGTTAGGACATGTTTTAAGAATGGAAGATGAACGATGGCCAAAGCAATTATATCAATGGCATCCAACCAGAAAGAGGAAGAGAGGGAGACCGAAGTTAACATGGAAGGAAAACAAGAAGACATTAATGCAAGCAAGAGGGCTAAGCCTATGGACTTTGGAGGTTTGGCACGGTAAGACGGCAGCAGCTGTAAAAACCCGAAGATAGATCTATTTTTTTAATTGGAGGAACTCTATTTCTGATGCCAGCTTATACGGTTGGACTGTAATGGAATTGAATCATGCATAACTGTAAATGTATCTATTGCATAGTGTATATTTTGACAAAGATTTAAATAATACGATGAATTTTTTAAATTTTGTATTAAAATATAAAATAAATTAAATCATTGTAGCTTACAGGATACATTGCTAATTTTAGGAATAATAAAATTGTGATGAACCAAATTACTGAAATCAATTTTTAATTTCAGGTAAACCATTATTTCTAATAGTCGAATATCGCTGATATTTGGAAAAAACCCTTCTCGATTTATTGTAATGGTATATATTGAGTTTCACGGTGAAACATCGAAAAAATGCAATCGTTACATCGATTTTTAGAGAACAGCTCAATAGCTTCAGTCCTTTGGAATTCGCTAATATGCTAGATCACACAACTATTATTGTACTTTTCCAGTGACACATTGTACATTCAATTGTACACAAAACGAAATTACTTTTATATTAACGGTAATACACAGGTCTTAAAGAACTGGGCTAATAAAAAATATTTCTTTGAAAATGTTGAACATTTACACAAAAATAATGAATATCTGTTTATTGCATCTTCTGAGTACGTTAATATAACACTGTATTAAAATAACACCGATGCACCAAATCTTAGTTTTAAAATGGTTGACGCGTTTCGACAACAATGCTGTCATTCTCAAGGTCGAAATGCGTCGACCGTTTGTAAATTCAAAGTTTGTTGCGGTGGTTTTAATTTAATATTAACGAAATTGTAAAGAATATACTAAAAATCATCTTATTATGAGTGAAATAAATATTTAAAGATTAGAAAAATATTATGCAAGAATACGGATTTTTTAAATATTTAAATGTTGCTATTCAACCATTAGAAGTAACAGTTGCAATCTTTGGCCACATCTTCTTTAAAAATGTCAGTAATATCAGCTTCCTGCTTGGCGTTTACAAAAGTGCATTACCAATTATTATCTGATGCATTATTCATATCATGTCCACCGCTGTGGTCTCGAGGTAGCGTGCTGCCTTGTCACGCAGCGGGCCCGGTTTCGATCCCGGTCGGGGCAGTTTTTCTGGGTGAGGTTTTTATCGAGGTCTTTCCTCGCCTGCAAGACAAATGTCAAGAAAACTTTAAGGCCCAAACGGTCCACGAAATCATATGGCCATCATCATCACCCTTATCCTCATCCTTCACCGGTGTGGAAAGCAACGGGAAGCTACCACACCTACAATTCCCTAGTAAAAAGCATAGCATGAAAATGCTATGATTGCAGTGAAGGATCTGCCTTTGGGCAGAATTACTATGGATGGATTCATATCATGTAGTAAAATAGCAATTAGCCAGTCTATAAAACAACACTGAACTCTAAACCAAATATCAATTACAATAAATTAACAGCTGATATTAGCCATGAAAACAGTTCTTGACTGCGAGGAAGTAGAAATGAGCTATAAGATATTTCCCAGTGCACTGAGAAATGTCAGTAACAATAATAACCCACATTCCACAGAAAGTAACAAGTATATCTTAATATATAAAAATTACGTGTCACGTTGTTTGTCCGCGATGGAATCCTAAACTACTGAACCGATTTTAATAACATTTTACTCACTGTGTGCTGTTTGATCCAACTTGAGACCTACGGTTGTTTATAACTAATTTTATAGTCATATTATTTTGATTGCAAATGATTTATTATTTAACAAAGATTTATAATTATCTGTGAGTTCCATACGATTCTAACAGATGACGGTGTAAGGTAATTGGTTTATTATTTAACCAGGTGGCTGTGCTTTTTGTTGCAACCGCGAATTTCAATTGAATTACAAATATTGATTATTTCATAATTTAAGTGTGTTCAGTGTTTAGTTTATTTTCAATATATTGATAATAATATTAATTTCGTGTGTAAGTAATAGTTTTAAGTAATCTGGCTGAAAGACAGCAACTTAATTTAAATTTAACTGGACCAAGCAGAGACATTGAACAATGTGGCGAATCAGTTCTAGAGACCATGAATGATAAGATATCAAGTAAATTTTCGCAAATTGGTATAGGCCTATGTGACATAAATCTTACATTTAAGAAGAATGTCAATTTAAAAACATATGAAGGTCCTAAGGAACGGAATAACAGAACTGTGAGTAAGTCTGTTAGTTATAATAATATGCCTAATATTACAGAAACAATCTCCATGCCTCAATTAAATGAAAAATAAGATGACTATAATATATCACAAGATGATATTACTACACAGAGACTTCTTGATGATGATGAGAATCCAAACTGCCAACAAGTTCGTAGAAAAAAAATGAAAGTATAATGAAATCAGCAAGCCTCCTCAAAATATCCCATCAATAAATGTATATAGTCCTTATGATACACTTATGGATGATACTGAGAATGCAGACAACATAAATTCATCTCAATCAACAAAACCACTTCCACATAAACCACCACCCATATTTATACCGGGTGTAGTTAACGTATCAGAACTAAAAAATTGTGTAAAACAAAAACTTTCTGATTTAGATTTCTCACTTAGTTTACTGCAACGTAATTTAACGTATACCTTAGCCACAGCAACGCGTGGCCGGGACTTCTATATATTATATATATATATATATATAACATGGTTGGATTAGTTACACTATTTATAACTCAAGAACGGCTGGACCGATTTTTATGATCTTTGATTTGTTGGATTTGTTTCCGCCCCGAATAGCAGATAACTATTAAAACATCGGAAAAAAATAACGTAAAAATATTTAAAGGCGATACGACGTTCGCCGGGCCAGCTAGTATACATATAATAATAATAGCTTTATTTTACCTGGCAGAGTTAAGGCCTTAAGGCCTTCTCTGCCACTCAACAAGGTTTAAAAAATACAAAAAAAAAAGTCTTACATCTCAATATATATATAAACATACACACACTTAGTATTATAAAATTACAGGGACTCTTCGTACCAATTCCTCTCAAAAAACGTTAATCTGAAAATATATAAAACTGTTATTCTTCCAGTTATATTATATGGATGCGAAAAAATTACTCTTTCTTTAAGGGAGTTAAGAAGATTACAAATATTTCAGAATAAAGTTGTTAGGAACATTTTTGGGCCAAAAAGAGATGAACAGACGGGTGAAGGGAGTAAACTACATGACACTGAGCTACATGGTATGTATAGGAAGCCAGATATAATAACACTTAAGACTCGTAGACTGAGATGGGTAATACATGTGGCAAGGATGCGGAATGAAAGAGGTGCATGGAAGCTTCTTGTAGGAAAACCAGAGGGGAAAAGGCTGAGTTGGTAGACCAAGAATGAGGTGGGAGAGTAACATCCATGATTTGAAGGAAGTAGATTATAAGGGGATGATTGGAAAATATTAGCTCAGAACAGGGATGTATGGAGAGCTTATGTTCACGCGGCCATGAACCTACGGGTTGGATAGAGCTAGTGAGTTAGTTATTTAGTAATTATAAAATGTAGGTTATGGCGCAAAAAGTGGACATCCGAATTCCGATGTAATTTTGGTTTTAAAATGAATCTTAGGAACGCTAGTCTACTTTTTGCGCCGTACCCTAAATGTATTTGAACCAGAGATAAATTATGCAAGATTCCTAAAATACTGAATTGCTACAAATGTATAAAAATGCAGCTTTACTAGCTGGAGATATTGGTTTCAAATCCCGATTCAAGCAGAATTGTTTCACTTTGGTTGTATTAACTATCCCATGCGAATAGTTTGCCTGAAATGGAATAATTCCAATATTTAGTTCGTGTATTAAATGTTATGGCATGGAATAAATACCATAATAATCGGATCATAATATAATTTCGGTACATGCAATCCTGTTATAAAGTGAATACTAAGGGTATACCTGAATCTAAAAATTTGATTGTACTCCTGAAGTGCCTGAGTAGTACAATTAGTGCGTCAGCGCGTAATGCTAAAGATCTTGGGTTCAAATCGCTTAAAAAAAACATTTTTCTTTAGTCTAACAATATTATCCGTTCTTTTAGCTCGCCATGTTGTAGGATTATGTTAATCACGGCACGTTTGATACTCTATGGTTTGATACGAGTACAAATCAAAATATTTTTCTGGTTCCACGTAGAAAGTGAAAAGTGAAGTCCGCGTTTTAATTAATTTTAATTGTATTAATGTGCTACACAAGTTCTATTGCCAAACTGTTTCTTGTTGTCTAGTATTTGTGAGAGAAGATTAACGTTGGAATGGATCATACTATTAAAAACGAAGACTGTACTTTCCAAATGGGCGAAATAAAAATTGAACCACTGGTAAGTTGTGATCTCACTAATAGTAGATTCTTCAAAATAGTCTCAAAAGATATCTCGTGAAAAACATTTTGCTTTCCACATTTTGAAGAAATCTAACGATCAAAGTTAGAGAAGAAGGGCACTATAATTAAAGTATTTATAGTATGGGGATTCTATACCAGGAGTCACTTATATAAATTGAAATAAAAGACTCAAAAACGCATCAATCATTGTTGCAGTATGTAATGATTTCCTGAGGCAAATAAATTTTACCCCCCCCAAAAAAAAACTCATAAATTGAATGAGAAGTTGAGACAATTTTAACCTAAAATCGCTATATTTACAATGGAAAACATTGTTCAAACAGAATAGCTAATAGGTGGGGAGCCAGATTATCCAGTAAACTGTAAACTAATCCGATGGATTGCCGATTTCCTCATCCAACGAAATCAAATGAATATACAATAATATGTGGTACAAGGATTTGTGAATAAATATATAAAATACAATCTGACAGTGAAAATTAGTATTACTATGTTAGCTAACATGACACGAATAGTAATTTGTTCTCGGAATATTCACAGGTGGACAATTGGCATAGAATAGCCAATCATTTTTCTAACATAATATATAAATCAGAAAAATGTGCTTCCCTGATAGTATTTTGATTGTACGGAGAATAATAAGATTATTAACATTAAGGCTTGAGGTCTTTATACCTTTAAACAAATTTTTCTCTTCAGTTTGGGTTTATTTGTGCTTGTCAATTGTTGGAATTTTCTCCATTATTGCTGAAATTTGAATATTTAAAGTAATATTTCATAACTTTATACATAATATTTTTAATCATTATTTATAATTATATACAATTATTTTAATAGGAATTTAAACCTGAAATAAAGATAGAAGTTGAGGATGAACTCGAGAATTTTGAATTCATAGATACAAAACAAGAAGCTGTTAAACCATTTCATGAAGCTGATGTTCCTATAGGCCCAGAGGTAAGAGTAAATTTATTTTCTAAAAGTTTATATTAATTCAAACATTGTTGTAATAATTTATTGGAAGTTAAACAATGTAACAGATGGTATCACCAGTTGCAGTGTAATAACATGTTGGATTTAAACTGTGAAGCAGTTGACTTCATAATGACCTGTGTTATTATTTAATTTAAACCAATACTAAGAAAATGGTATTTCTAAAAATGACAAAATTAGAGTTTACATCTATAGATACACTATCTCCTCTACTGTTCAATTTAACATGTCATCAAAATTTTAGAGGGTGAAGAAGGCCTACAACCCTATCATATTAAAAATCTGTTTGTTTATTCTGACAATGTGGTACTATAAGGCAATGGTTACTAGATACTAAGGACCAACATTAGGTACTCTATTAAGTAATACTAAGAAACTGGGGCTGGAAGTAAACATTAATAAAACTAAATGTATGGTCACACATAGAATTACATTATATAATGGAAACGGACAGTTAATGACAAATGAGGGAAATTTTTATAGAAGTGACTGAATTCAAATACCTAGGAACAATAATTACAAACAGGAATGAAATACACAGTATCAATTAAACATATTGTGTGAATTGTGGAAATGCATGAATATGCATTACAGGGAAACTTGTACCAATTTTTTTCTCAGAAAACATTAAACTAAAAGCATATAAAACTCTATTCTTCTGCCAGTTATATTATACAGATGCAAAACAAGGAGCCTTATTCTATGGGATAGAAATGATTTACATACAAGTATTGGAGAATAAAGTTCTTAGGAAAATTCTTGGACCAAAGAGATATGAACAGACAGGCAAACAGATAAGACTATATAACACAGAGCCATATGATCTTTATGGGAAAAAAGTTAAGTCTTGTAAACTGCAATGGGGAGGGCATGTGGCACAAATGGGGAATAAAAACTGCTTGCAGGAAAACCAGAAGGAAAGCACCCAGTAGGTAGGCCAAAAATGAGTTGGGAGAATAATATAACCATAATTTGAGGGAAGCAGATAATACAGGGGATGATTGGAAAATATTAACTCACGATAAGGATGTATGGAGAGCTTATGTCTGAGCTACCATGAACGTACAGTTTGATAGCGTCAGTGAATTAGTTAATTCCTTAGAGATACTCAGAATTTTATTGATCTATTTTGAGAGAATGATTCTCTTAGCAAATTTGTCAAATTTCATGATGAATGTTAATTTTTCATTTTAGGTAGAAAAGTAGGTATATACATTCTCATGTTGTTTCACTTCTGTTAAAGAAATAATGGATGATTTAATAATATTTCTAGGATGAAGAATCAAAACGCAGAGGGGTAGATAAACAAGAGCATTATTCCATTGATCTGCCTGTAGAACAAACAAGTCGTGATATTTGTGGAACAAAAGTAGATTATGGTTTGGGTGTGTTTAATTATACTGAAGAGAGTACAAATATACAAGACACAAGCATTAATTATTTTTCTAATCAGTATTCCAACACAGACTTTCAGTTATCTGACAATTCTAATAAACCTGCTGTGAGTGGCAAGACTCCCAAATATATTAACCGTTGTAACTTTTGTCATAAGATATTTCCTCTTAAATATGACATCACGAAACATTTACGGAAACACACAATTAAGAAACCTTTCACATGTGAATTTTGTGGCAAGTTGTTTACTAAGATGAGTGATCTAGTAATTCACAGGAGAATTCACACAAATGAAAAACCATACACATGTGAAGTTTGCTCCAAAGCATTCGCTCATAAATCATCTTTTAATTGCCATAGACGTCTCCATACCAACGAAAAACCATACAGTTGTCATATTTGCAGTAAGACATTTTCAGTAAGAGCAAATCTTAATAATCATATACATGTTCATTCAGATGTGAAACCGTTCATTTGCGATATTTGCAGAAATCATTTTCTCGTAAAGTTCAACTCACTAAACATTTTCGTCTCCATACAGATATGGAATCTTTTGTGTGTAAAATATGTAAGAGAACATTTTCAAAGAAATGTAATCTCGAAAGGCATGAATATACTCACGCTAATGTTAAACCGTTCCAATGCGGACTATGTAGCATGTCATTTTCTCAAAAATCTTCTTTAATTGGTCATATGTATAACCATTCAAATGAGAGACCTTTCAGATGTAATGTATGTAATGCAACATTTAAACACCAATCTGTTTTATATAATCATGGACGTGTTCACGCAGAGGACAAACTTACATGCGATATCTGCCTTAAGACATTTGTTTTTAAAACGAATCTTACGCGTCACTTGAACACTCATTACAAATAAAATATGCTTTGTAAATTTGTAACATTGTGTAAATTAAATTTCAGGAAGTAGGATAATTTAGTGACATAATAATAATTTTTTCTCGAGGTGGTTATGATTAATATGTCGCCAGTATGGACAATTCTCGAAAATATATATTCTAACATTTCACAATACTAAGAAGAAAATTTGCCTGTAAGCTGTTTTCCAAAGTTTAAAAATGGATGTAATAAAGTTTTCAGAATTATGATTTTGATTGAAATCTTCGTAATTTTGTAATATAACGCAAGATTTGAAGATAAATATGTAATGTAAAAGGCAATCTATTAAAAACTAAGTATTTTGTATGTAATATAGATGGCCATGCAATTTTCAATTCAGAGAATATTTGAAGTTATTTACTATTATCTGAGCCCCTTTCATTTGGTTGTGGCTATATAAAATATCTAATACGATTTAATGTATTTCTAGGCCCAGGTAACAAAATCAAATGTTATTAAATTGGAAGAGCAATACAAGGAACCGGAGACCAAAGTAAAACATTTTCAAAACAGTGAATGTAATAATATCTCAAGAGAACATGGAATTTGTGCAAAAGGTACACAAGAAGAGATTGTGCCTATGGTTGAACTTGTGGAGGAGAGAACAAAGAATCCAGAACTTAGTAACAATAACCATTCAGAAAAAAATATTTCTACCATAGACTCAGAAATTAGAAATGAAGATTTAACGTTAAAATCATCTACTGATTCTGTTAACATCGACAAACGCTTAAGGTGCAGATTCTGTTCTAAACCATTTCATTACAAATCTCATCTAAACCAACATATAAGATCACATACAAAGGAAAAACCATTCAATTGTACACTTTGCAGCAAGTCTTTTGCAAATAAATGTTCCCTCACTATACATAACCGTACCCATACGAATGAAAAACTATATACTTGCAATATTTGTTTAAAATCATTTATCGAGAAATCAACTCTTACCACACATGAACGCATTCATACAAATGAGAGAACATTTTCCTGTGACATTTGTTTCAAATTATTTACTCGTAGGGCTTATGTTGACATTCATATGCGTTCACACACTAAAGAAAAACCATTCGTGTGTGATATATGTAGCCAAACCTTTTCCTATAAAAGTTCTCTTGTATACCATTTACGTACTCATACAATGGAAAAACCTTTTTTATGCGATATTTGTAATAAGTCATTTTCTTATAAATCTGTACTTGATAAGCATTCATATATTCATACAAAGGAAAAACCTTTTTCGTGTGATACTTGCAATAAGTCTTTTTCACTTAAAAGTCATGTCAAAATTCATATGCGTACTCATTATAAACAAAGAAGTAAACCTTGAGTATTTAAAAGTTTATTTTATAGAATATGATTCCCTCAAAACTTATATAATATTTTAATTAGGGAAAGTTGTAAAATATCAGATAATGCATATTATAATAATTCCAAGAAAATGTATTAAATAAGTCAATAAAAAAGAAAGAAAATAGTGTCTTTTAAGTACCCCTTATTTATCCTTTTTTTGCACTGACTAAAAAAAAAGTCAATTGATAAACAGTATTAATGAGGTGGGGTTTTTGTGTTCTTTAGTTAAGTTTTTAAACAATGTGTTTTCTTTTATATGTAAATAAATTCCTTAGCTACATTGAACTTTTCACAGGAATAAAGCACTATGAGGTTTAATTTAAGATAGCATAAGAAAAGATTTTAATTTATCCTTACTACATACTTATTTAAGGAGTTGAACTTTGTGATGTTTGTAGTTATTAGAGGTTTCTTCCCCCCAGACATTTTCCAAGTTTTGTTTTGAAGGAATAATTCAGAGGGAGAAAGTATTGATGTTTATACACAAGTTATGTATGTTCTATTTAATATTATAGTTAAATATTTTTAAAGAGAAGATAAACATAGTTCTATAGAAGTTGTGATATTGTAATAAAAAATCCATTCTTCGAGATCTTTTTGACGTTTAATAATTTAGATTAGTTAAAATCATAGAACCTTACTTAATAGCAAGTTAAATCTTCAAATATATTTTTCAATGTTTTTGAAATGAATGAAGAGATTTTACAGATAAGCGATCTGTAGTTGACCGATAGAACAAATTTTTATAATATTGATGAATTTATCATTGTATATATTTATTTAAATTATTAGATTTCCTAGCAAAATGAACTGATACACCATAATTATTTTCTGCAGCAGCAGTGGCAAGAATTACATTATTACTACCCACTTATTAGGAGTACAGCTGTACACCTATCATCAATACTTGTTGATCATCATAGCATCAAGAAATTATTCCACATTTTTTTCATGTTACCATATTTAAGTTTTATACATAGTATAAGCGGAACAGGCAACACTTGCCTAAACCAGGAAGTGAAGAAGACAGTATAAGGAGTGCCCTTACTAAATAGAAGAAATGTCTTCAGACCTATGAACATTAAAATTAAACATTTCAAAAAGTTGATCCTTTACTTAACTGGGAGCTGATTCAAATAAATTTGGAAATAAAAACAATTAAATCAATATAAATGAAAATAAGCTTTGGGCTGGAAACAAAGCTTCTATCTGTTGTATTCAGAGAAATCAAACTGAATTAAAATAAAAAACTGGTGTGACCAGTAGTAACATATGCAGCTGTTACACGGACACTAAATATAGATGATGGAATTACATTAAGAGCATTTGAAAGAACAATTATTGTTAAAAAGTATGGACTATTATGTGATAGTGGAATATGAAGTAATAGTATATATTTGTAAAGGACAGTACAATTTATAAAATCGCGTAGACTGAGTTGGATAGGACATGTTTATAGATTGAACTTTAGTACAATACAAAAAAGATCTTAAATAGAGCTGTGGTTGGAAGTAAAAGAAGATGTAGACAAAGGAAAATGTTGACACAAGAATTAGAGATCGACCATGATCAAATTAATGTTAGAAGTGGAAAGGAGGAGGTGAAAGAGAGATGAGTGGAGGAGGATAGTGAAGGAAACCAAAGCCCACCCTAGGCTCTATAGCTGAGGAAGAAAATAATTATGCATGTTCCATTCTTAGTGATTGAAAATAAGAGAGACAAGTGTGTTTTATGTTTAAGGGATTCGTGATAGAGTTATTCATTATTTAGCGTTATTTTTACCTTTCAGTATTCTTTTTGTTTTATGTTTGAATAATGTCTTGTTTTTATTATTTGTTTATTTTTATTTGTAATTATGGTTGTAAATTTTATTACCCTTATCTGTGATGTGTTTATATTTTGAATTAAGTAACAGTATGTAGGTAAAAAAATGCACACAGGGACAAGGTGAAGAAAGTTATTAAACATAGGCTCAATTCTGGAAATGGAATTATGCATTACAGAGACTATTGTCATCCCAACTTCTGTTAAAAAGAAAGGCCTAAAATGAAAAAAAAAACCTGTTGTTCTTCAATTTACATTATATGGATCCAAAACAAGGATTCTTATTTTAAGAGAGAATAGATTACGAGTATTTGAGAATAAAGTTTTTAGGCCAAAGATGAATGAGAATACTACATAACAATGAACTATGCGATCTCTATGGGAAATCAGATGTGATGAAAACAGTTTTATGTCTTATGAACTGCAATGGGGAGGACTTCCGTAACAATTGGTAGGTAGGACAAGAATGAAGTGGGAGAATAACATTAACCATTATCTTATGGAGGTAAATTACACAGGGAAAGATTTAGAAAACATTAGCTCAGGATAGGGATGTATGGATAGCTTATGTCTGCTTGGTAATGAATCTATGTATTCAATAGCTACAGTGAGTTACTTATACAGGAAAAAATCAATGACTTTATAATTGAATAAATTA
This sequence comes from Diploptera punctata, assembly GCA_030220185.1. Lineage (NCBI taxonomy): Eukaryota > Metazoa > Arthropoda > Insecta > Blattodea > Blaberidae > Diploptera > Diploptera punctata. Next base: position 11,082 of record JASPKZ010007995.1, on the reverse strand, counting down.
TAAGCCTTACATTTAACCTTATTTATTTTTTATTTATATACAGATTTTAAATGTTTACAAATCTTTCTGTGTCTAAAGTTTCTCCTTCTCCACTTGTCTACATCCATCCACTCCATTTCCTCGAGTCCTCTTGGTCTCATTCCAGTTCTTATTTCTTACATCCACAAAGTTTCGAGGCCTTCCTTTCCTTTCTATTCCACGTGGACACCATTCCAAAGTTTTTCTGTGTAACCTTTTTTCTTGCATTCGTCGTACCACATACCAATATAATAGGTTGTATCTTATATAATCTATCACTGGATATCTATAAAATAATTTTTTTCTCGTATGACAGTATTTATTTTTCTAATTTTGAACATCTTGCTGCTCTCCCCAAGAAATCCATTTCCATCGACATAAGTTTTTGTTGAATTTCCAAACTTCATTTAACCTTTTATTATTATTATTATTATTATTATTATTATTATTATTATTATTATTATTATTATTATTATTATTATTACTATAAATCGGCCGCGGTGGACTAGTGGTCATGCTCATTGCCTCTGGTCCCGAGGGTCACGGGTTCAAACCCGGCCGGGGTCGATGGATTTTTTAGGACGGAAAAATCCAAGGAGCAAGTCCTCCGGGAGGGACTTTAAGCCGTGGGTCCCGAGTCTGAAGATTTTCAGGCTCGTAAAAGATACTTAAGCCTGAATGAAAGGCCTCTAAGCAAAATTTACCGAATTTTCCCGTCCTAGTACTACCTTGTCAGTATGAGGCGGAAAGCTGACCACGGACCACTCAAAGGACATCTATACGAAAACAAGTGTAACTAAATTAGTATGGTTCAAATTCTTTCCTATAGGGGAGAGCGCCTAAATCTCTGTTAAGTGAGACATGGGCTTACAAGATACACGATTATTATTATTATTATTATTATTATTATTATTATTATATAGGATGAGTCAGGAGGAAAGGTACATGCTTTAAGGGATAATTTTACTGGTGATTATGAATAAAAAACTACTAACATACATATGGCTTTTTCTTAACCGTTTCAGAATAATTTAATGAAAACAATGAGGGACCGGAACCGTGACAGTAAGATACTGTTATCTTAAGTTTTGTTTAATTGTGTACGTTTCTCACAAAATATGTTCAAACACTCCACAGCCAACTTCAATGCATTTTGCTGCTCTTGTAGACAGCTGTTGTGTTGCTGATCTGAGCTCATTCGTACATTCCTTTACTTGAGCACAAGCATGTAAAATACGAATGAGAAGTTCCTCTCTTGTGTCCACTCTGTGCTTGTGCGCTTCGCTGTTAAACCAACCCCACAAACGATAATCTTTTGGGGTATGATCAGGTGACCTCGGTGGTCAAACAATGATTCCACCGCGACCGATCCAACTCCCAGGATACGTTTTGATGAGGCGTCGTTTCACTGGTCGTACGAAATGTGCAGGAGCTCCGTCATACAGGAAGTACATATGTTGCCACAGTGATAACCTCCAAGTATTCTGGTAACACATTTTCAAGGAATCAATCGTGGTGAAATCATTGCTTGGCCACCTGATCTTACCCCATTAGATTACTGTTTGTGGAAGCACAGAGTGGGCACAAGAGAGGAACTTATCACTCAAGCTTGTGCTCAAGTAAAGGAATGTACGAATGAACTCAGATCAGCAACAGAGCAGCTGACTACAAGGACAGCAAAATACATTGAAGTTGGCGGTGGACTGTTTGAACATCTTTTGTGAGGAAACATACACAATTAAACAAAACGTAAGATAACAGCATCTTCATTTACTGTCACATATACTTTTCCGGTTCATCGTTGTTTTCATTAAATTATCCTGAAACGGTTAAGAAAAGGCCATATGTATATTAGAAGTTTTTTGTCCAGTATCATCAGTACTATCACCCCTCAAAGCATGTACCTTTCCTCCTGACTCACCCTGTATAGGGAGCCGCATATAGGTCTATTCAGATATCTGATACATTAACATCTATTATTAAAACATTAGTCCACCGCTGTGGTCTCGAGGTAGCGTGCTGCCTTGTCACGCAGCGGGCCCGGGTTCGATCCCCGGTCGGAGCAGTCTTTCTGGGTGAGGTTTTTATTGGGGTTTTTCCTCACCTGTAAGACAAATGTCAGGAAAACTTTAAGGCCCAAACGGTCCCCGAAATCACCATCGCCATTATCATCATCCTTATCATTATCACCATCATCATTCTTCACCGGTGTGGAAAGCAACAGGAAGCTACCACACCTACAATTCCCTAGTAAAGCTGCAAGCATAGCATACAAATGCTAGGATTGCAGTGAAGGACCTACCTTCGGGCAGAATTACTATGAATGAATGGATTTTAATACTACTTTGTTCTTGAGAATTTCATTATGACATGGCCCATTCGATAAGATACATCTGTCACGGCAGCTGATAATACCCTGAAAACGTTATTTTCTGTACTTATTATTCAATTTACGTTCCATGAAATTTATGCAATTGTTTAATACATGTTTGTAGTTTATAGCGTATCAACTGGTCTTTTCTACAAGTTAATGTTTTAAAGATAGCAAAAAAGTATTATTACATAATATATTGGTTACAAATAGAGTCTACCTTTCGACAAAAAGGACACATACAATTAATCTAGTATAACTAATAGAATCGGAAACAATAAAATAAAAATAAAAATAAATTAATATGGAAAATCTTACTACCAAAGACGGAGATGATAGTTTCTCTGAAGTGAGAGTTTCAACACAGGTGTGTTATAACGTTTTTCAGTACATTTACTAAAATACTTTATTGACATATTTTGTGCATAGGGCTATATAATATAAATAAGCTTAGAATTTTTAAGTGTAATTTTCATGAAAAAGGTGCGCTTTATTTTGTAGTTCATAAGTGTTGTTTATTAACATTTTGAAATTGTTCTAAAAAATATGCTAAGTGTTTGTAAAGTAATAGAGTTTATTTAAGTCCACCCCTGTGATTTAATGCCAACGTTGTTGCTTCAGATACAGCGGACCCGGTTTCGATCCCTAATTGAGAGAAGTTTACTGGATTATGTTTTTTTCAGGGTATTTTGTCAACCTACTTCACGATTTTTTTTTTTTACGTTAGCTCTGATAAGTCTGATGCCCTACCTTGTTGTATGAGGTGATTTTTTCTTTCAAAGGTTTACATGAAAATGGTCTCTTATGTATATTAACATTTACACAGTCACATTAATTTTCAGTAAATTAGAAATCACATTTATCAATAACACTTTTAACTACAACACGAGAAAACAAAATTAATATGTCATTTAGTCTCTCACTCTCTCTCTCTCTCTCTCTCTCTCTCTCTATATATATATATATAGTAGGGAGATTATATATGTGACGTCACAGGCGGCCTAGTGGCGGCCCGGTCTGCGGGGGGTCCCCTGCGGGGGGTCGCAACAGGTGGTCGCTGACCAGTGTCCACTCTTCGCGGGGGGTCAACAGGTGGTCACTGACCAGTGTCCACTATTCGCGGGGGGTCAACAGGTGGCCATTGACCAGTGTCCACTATTCGCGGGGGGGTCAACAGGTGGTCCCTGGCCAATGTCCACTCTTCGTGGGGGGTCCCTGACCAATTGACCAATATTCGCGGGGGGTCCGTGACCACTGATGGGTGCTGCCCACTCTAACGGGGTTATTGATTGATTTTATTGAATTTAAGTGATTTAATTGATTGATTTAATTGATTTTACCCCCCTGCAGAAGAGAGCGGATGTCTATAGGCCGGCCCTTGCTGACGTCACCACCTATATTAATCTCGTTGTGGATTAATGACTTAAGTAGCATATGTCCGCATACGCTGCTTGTTTAAAGTGGATTTTTTGCGCAAAAGTGCAGTTTACTGCTCCTTACGCTAGTTTAATTTTATACATTTAACCGCCTGCAGAAGGAGCCGCGCAAGATGTCCGCTCACACCTCACACATGCGTGAAAAAATAACACGTGGTCATATAACTTAACAATGTTTTAAAAACTAATACCTGGCTTTACAATATTGTACCACAAGCAGACAAGCTCGTGAATGCGCTAACGGACTGCATCACTTTTTACAAACATCTGTGGAAAAGGTATGTAATACGAATATTGTATTTATTAAGAGAGTAAATATAATACAAAACAACGTTTTAAGATATGTTTGTTTTTTTTTGCAGAATATTGGTCACCTATTTAATTAACTGAAGACGAAAATAATACGTAAAATGAAAAGAAGTGATTTTGAGGGTTTAATATATTACGGCAACAAGACTCTATAATGAAAGTTACGTAAAAAGATTTAAAAAAAGTGAATGGAACAGTTTTAAAACTTTAACATGTATAATGGTGAAAAGCGTATTAATTTGCGAAAAGTACAAAAGCGATATTATTTGCAAAATGTGCAGTTCGTGCTATGAAAGTAAAAAACATTATGAAAAATGGTCATATGCTGAAAAATGGGAAAAAAACAAAAAAAAATGTGTGTTTTGTGAAGAACTATGTTTTTAAGCAGCTGCCTTTAACACAGCGACAAACAGACGTTTTACGTATGCGATATTTGTAACAACTGCCTCATATTAGAACTTTTTGTGTGTAAATAGTAAAAGTTACGTAAAAAGATTTAAAAAAAGTGAATGGAACAGTTTAAAAACTTTAACATGTATAATGGTGAAAAGCGTATTAATTTGCGAAAAGTACAAAAGCGATATTATTTGCAAAATGTGCAGTTCGTGCTATGAAAGTAAAAAACATTATGAAAAATGGTCATATGCTGAAAAATGGGAAAAAACAAAAAAAATTGTGTTTTGTGAAGAACTATGTTTTAAGCAGCTGCCTTTAACACAGCGACAAACAGACGTTTACGTATGCGATATTTGTAACAACTGCCTCATATTAGAACTTTTTGTGTGTAAATAGTAATTTTAAAAAACCGTATTTTTCAGTGTTAAAAATTATATAAGTGCGATTCAAATAAAAATGTTGTAAAATTTAGTAATTGAAATATGTTATTTACAACTGAATTTTTTAAGAAAATTAAATAATAAGTATTTTCAAAAAAATTAGTAAAATAACATTTTTATCATAAGTATTTTACATTTTTATATATATATATTTTCTTACAAAATTCAGTTTTTATATTTCCTTTTTTAAATAAAACCTAGGGTTGGGTTCGTTTTAGGATTACCTGTGGGTGGGCATTTACCTTATTATTTCCTTTGTGGGTATATAGAAAAAGGTAAGTATAAAATTGTTACTTATTTTGTCAACTTCATGCATGAACGTTAAATAAAAAAATTATCCATTATTAAAAATAATATTTAGCCGTAACAATAAAAAAAAGGCTGCCAGATAGAGGATTCGAACCTCTGCTCCCATTGTGGGACCTAGGACTTAAGCCTAGCGCCTTAGACCGCTCGGCCAATCTGGCTGTTAATTTTCATTCCATATTTTTTCTGTTAAAAACTCGAGTTTATGAAACTTGTTTTATTACAAAGAACTTTAGTCGGCTTGTACACGTTAAAAACAAAAAAAATAGAGTGGTGCCTAACTGTATGATGTCTGCACACACCTCCTACTGTGTGAATTAAAATAACCAATGGCTGGTGTGGACGCGTTTGATTGTTAAAAAAAAAGAACGATGCATGCATAAGTTAAAATAAACTCTTATTAGTATGATATATATTTTAAATTACGTTACAATTAACCGTCAGTTTTTATGTGAATACTGTGAAGCATTGTTTAAACAGGCATATAGCATACAAACATCGAAAAAAAAGAATACATTTGCAATAAATACATCCCCTGTAGAGTTATATATTGTCGATAATTATAAAAAAATGTCATCTGCAAACGTAAATTTTGTATACTTAGGTAATAATTTATTTGCAAAAATTATTTTAAAGGGTGTAGTGCGGTGGAAAAATACAATATGTTTACCGAACCTACAATTAATAGAATTATTGCAGAGGATGGAAAAGTACGAGTATTTATAGATATACACGGTTTAACTTTACAAAATATTAAATTACAGTTGGAAATTTACAATGCTGAGGCAAAAAGCTGTGATATTAGAATTGCAAAGGAGGATGGTGAATATGAAGACTACCGCATAACACAAAACGTGGAAAACATTAGATCTTTTGGTAATAAAGGAGACTTTGTGTTGGTTACAAAATCGGATAATAAAGCATGGTTGTTAAAAAATATATACGGACATTGTAAATTGCGAATAACAACATGGTCGCTACATACGGAAACATGTAATGTATTAAACACTCGTTATTGCGGTATGTTTATAGATAACGCTCAAACTTTAGGTGTTGTAGGGCGTACCGAAACAGATGGGGGTGATAATGGACGTACCGAAACAGATGGAGGTGCAAGTGCAGCACATTTTGCAGTTATGGGAAAACCTAGCCAAAATTTTACTCGTGCACCTTTTATTAAAAGATATGAAAAATCTAAATACAGCACAGAAATTTTGTTTTTCATTTGCTAATGAAACTTTTACAATGCGTGGTGGTTTTTTATTGATGTGAATGTAGAATGTGATTTGTGGCTGTTTGAAGTCACGTGTTTTACACACTGACCAGTTATAAAACACTCGAATGCGGTATATAGCCGGTAAGCTGTGCGGCAGTGGGCAGTTGATTTCGCTGATACGGTTAAATAACAGCACGCAGCAACAATGGCTACATGCGCAACAAAAAAAAACCAGAAAAATTGCACCTAAACCGTCAAACACTGAAATTGGAAGTGTAGGGGAAAAACACGTCGCAAAATATGTGGAATAATTATGCAGCCGCAGATTTAACAAATATTTTAGAGCAGCAAACATCATTTTATCAACAACCGCTAGAGGGGCAACTTTATATTGACCAACCTACGCAGCAAGTGCAATTATTGGAACATCCGACCCAAGCATTAAGTTTTAATAGTACTCCTATTAAATCCACATTAAAGCGGTTGAGTAATACAAATTACAAAAATCATAATAAAACAAAATCATTAAACCAACTACAAATTAACACGCCCTACGAAATAGAAGAGGTAAGATCTGTAAACACAAAATTTTGGTAGGCGTGTTATTTTGGATTTTAAAAATGGTGACAGTGTGTTTTTACCTGAAAGATATGGCAAACTTAGCGAAGATCAAATTCAGCAAATGAATGAGCAAAAAATATCAATGGTGTATGGCGGAAAAGTGGTAAATGCTAACGGTTATATGTGTCACAATATCCAGTTTGTTTAAAAAAACAATGAATTCGATTTTTCATCGTGAGACGTGTGACGGGCAAAAACATTGGATTTCATGCTCTAAACCCCACACTTGGGACGTATGCAGTGATTTTAGATATTGTAATAAATATTGCGAAACTTGCATAAATAATGATAGCAAATTAAATCCAACACCGAATTATGAATGTGTAAAAATTAATATTAGATTTCATAGTGAAACGTGTGATGGTGAAAAACATTGGATTTCATGCTCTAAGCCTAAATTTTATTATTTTTGTCATGATTTTAGGCATTGCAACAAAAATTGTCAAATTTACATAAACAATAAAGAAAATTTAGATCCTATAGGATTATATGAAATAAAAAACAATGTGGATACCAAAGAAGAAGACATTTGTTAAAAGAATTAAATATACAGGAACAGCGTGTGGTGAGTGTAAAAATATAACTAAAATTCACAGCGTGTGGTTTCAAGCATATGCGGCAGTTGAAAATCATTGGGATATTAGTCGCTCTCCATCATTCAACATAGTTGCAGTGTTTTAGCATCTCACAAAAATAATGTCAAATCAAAAAGCGTGCTGGGCGCCTAAGCGGAAAGCACCCGCTTCAAAGTCTAAGTCTAAGTGTTGCAAAAATTAATTTTTGATGACTTCGAACTTGATGAAAGCATTAAAACGGAAATTAAAGTATATTCGGCAAAATCTAAAAAACTTATTCAGCAAAAGTTGACGCGCGACACATATAGGACGATAAGCGGTGCCAACCAGCTTCATTCGGAATTGACCAAAGTGTTTCCATGCGGGCAGCAGCAAAAGTTGTTTGCAAATGACGACCCGCAAGACTTCCATGATGCCATGCATCACAAGGAGGAGTGTACGGGCGTCGAACACTTCACAACATGTAACAACCCGGCTGACCCGCTGATGGAGGTTTGGAGTCGCCGATGTTCCAAAAGGTGCCCCAAACTACAGGAGAGCATTAATAAAGTACGTATAAAAAATGTATTTATTGTTAAAAAAGTATTATAATATTGTTAATAGTATTGTATAGTATACAATTGTTTTTTTGTTTCAGAATATTGAACTGCTGTTTGGAAAATTAAAAGACGCAAAAAAAAGTGAATTGTGAAGTGTAAAATTTAAATAGTGAAAAGTGTATATATTCAAAATATTATATGAAAGTGTTTTTTAAGAAAAAAACTATATTTTGATATATAAAAAATTAATAAAATGTATATATTAAAAGTGTGTGAAATATAAATAGTGAAGAAAAACTGAACAAAAAGAATATTTTAATATATAAAAAAGTGTGTGTTTTGTGTTAAAAAATAAAAATATATTTATACATGTGTGAAAAAATTATTTTATGCAATTATTTAACTGAATTTTTTAAAAAAACGCAAAATCTTTAATTAAAAATGAGTTTTTTGAACAGTAATATAAAAATAAGTTAAAGAAATTGTTTTTTTAAAAAATTCAGTTTTTATTTTCCTGGGAGTTTTTCACAAAATAACCACGGGTTGGGATCGTTTATAGGGTTTCCCAGGGTTGGATAAAAAAAAAACATTCCTTTATTTTTCCATATATGGGCTGATAAATTTTTTTTTATTAAAAAAATTACCATGAAGATCACATTACAGTTTTTACAAATTCACTAAAATCCGTATGAGACATAACCCAAAGTCTAAGAACCTCCACATTTTGTAAAGCACAATTAAAATGTTCACCACTATGAAAAACACATTTTACTTTGTTCTCTCTTAATTTTGCAAGTTTTGGACATGCCATTATATCCATGTTGGTAACGTGTCTCTCTAGCAATTTTGAAGAAAAATACACTTTTCCATTCCTTTGCAAAGTACACGATCGCTTTCGCATATGATATCTTGCAGCACAGTTTTCAAATTTTCATAAGGCATAAATCCACTGTCCCATTCTATGCCGTGATGGTAAGATTGTAGGTACCATTGAGATTTTAAATCGGGGTATTGGTTTAATGGTGGTTGTAATACGAAATGAGCTATTTGTCCAGAATGTAATGAGCACACGGCAACTTCCTTTGCGACGAAGGTCTTGTCAACAAGCTGAAATCCTTGTATGTCCACAATAAACATTTTTCAAATTACACTCGTTACAATATTTGTAAGTGGTGTGTATTCCACAGATCTGTCGTGTATTATTAAACAATAAGCTTTAGAATTAGCAGGAACGTTTTGTACTGCACTAATCTCAATTCGAACGTTAACTGCGCCAGACTTCAAGTCTTCTGTTTGTTTGCTGCAATCAAACACGAATAATGGCGTGTGTTTTATAAAATCGGATCTATTTAACAGGGGCCATGATTGGCGGTTATAATAGGATTCCTGAAATCTCGCATACATTTCATAAAAAAATCCGTAAATATTATTTGTTTTGTCCACCCCATATGAATGGTGGGGGTACTTTTTATCGTTTAAAAAATAAACTGACATCGTTAACATTGCAAAAAATCAAATTTAGAGCCATCTTTGTCATTTTGATTTCTATTTTCTTGAAATGCTACAATTACAATTCGAGGTTTTTGTAACTGTGTGGAAGTTGTTACATTCCATGAAATGTTTGTCGCTTGCGGTAAAGTGGGGTGTTCATATAATTGCCAGCTTCTAAAATCCATTGTTAAGGGTTTTATCATGTTCTAGCAGTTTTAAAAGTTTTAAATTTTTCATAATCCGAAACGGTAACCATTGGAATTAACCACTCAACATCGCTAAGCGTAATTTTGCTTTACAACACCATTCGTAACATTTGTAGTATTTTTTGCTCTTAATAAAACTAATTCCAATTTATTATTTATTATGATTTTTGTAAAATCCTCCGCAAATCCCATTAAATGCGATAACGGAATGCAAACGTTAAACATTTTATCATTTATTAAAGATATTGTATCTACTGACGGGTGAACCCATCCAGCATTTTCCAGTTTTATAGAATCCAATTTGGTTATATGAACATATTCCCTTAATTAAACTCGTAACCCCAGGATTTCTTACACGATCTATTGTTTCAGAATTTAAATTTAATTTAATTTCTTCAAACAAATGTGCGAAAAGCGTTATTTACTAGTTTACCGGTGTATGCCGCATTAGCATCGGTAGTAATTTGTCCTTTTATTGATATAAAACTTTTACTTGGTAAAATATAGGAGTTTTCAGTTTGTATGGCTATTCTTATTTCATCACTTTCGTTAAGAGCTGTAATGTTGTACGGTTTAAAACCATAATACTGATGTGCGACTATAGCATCTTCAAATGCCGCTTTTTGCTTAACTTTTAAAATATCCATTTTTTATTTTTTTGTAATCTGTAAACCTATAGCTTTTAAAAACGCTTTGTTTTTTGATGTTATTGCGTCTGAGGCGCATTTGTAAGTAAACTTTTTACTACTTTTAGCAAGGTTTATTATATTTATCTTTACAAATTTTATTCTGCTCATTTTGCGCTTTGTTAAAGTTAAGACCCATAACTTTTCGATTGCTAAAACAGCTGAAGACCTTTCTCCTCTAAAATTTATTAACTTATGATTTTGATCCACAAATCTTATAGTAACGTCCGAATGGATGTGTGTTTACTAAAGGTAAATATATTAAGTTATTGGGACACTTCTATAATTTTATAACCGGAAGGTACGTTAGGAGTAAATTCGTATATGGTATGTGACGGTTGACCATTTAAAAAATGACCCTGAAGCGAGGCTGCATTGAACTCTTATAACGTCCGTTGGATTTATATCGGCAATTTTTTCCGACGTTAATTAACGTGGTCAGGGGATAATTTTTTGTTTATTTCCATCCCCA